>NJDD01000726.1:167926-275082 GCA_002245505.1 Calephelis nemesis
TAGTTTCATTCAGCTCATTCCAATTTTTCTATCCGCTTAAGCATAGATGAAGTATGCTGTAAAATATAACAGCAAGTTGTCGTTATCTTCATTCAGCTCCTTCTAATGATTCTTTTCGCTCAAACACAGGTGAACTATTCTGTGAAATAAAACAATCAGTTATATTCAGCTTTATTCAACTCATTTCAATGTTCCTCTTCAGTTAAGTATAGATGGAGTATGCTGCAATATATAACAATAAGTTGTCCTTAGTTTCATTCAGCTTATTCCAATGTTCCTGTTCGCTTAAGCGCTGTCTCCTTCCCTGTCACTCGACAAGATAAACGTGACGGGATGCAATGACGGCAGGCTTTGTTAACACTAATCACTCTGCGATTGACTCTTCTCTGTGTTTGTATATTGATGAAATGTCATAGTTTAATAAATAATTGCACTGCAATTAACCCGTCATAGGGTATTGTTCGTAGTTTCGTATACATTTTAGTAATTTTATAATCTGTTTGAAACCATAATTATAGACACAAAAAGCAGGTTATATTTCATGTTCATCTTTGGGTTATAGTGATTGGACGACAAATGTCGTTATTAACACGTTACGTTTAAAAATTCCAAATAACTCATTTTCATTTTCATAACTATAATTATTTTAGTAAACACATTTTTAGCTCAGTTGTTGATTGACAACAATAATCAAACTTTTTTCATGAGTTTAAGACGGACTATAATAAGAATTAAAATTTTTACGTAGACTAGAGATTTCTAAGCTTTTGGAATACCATCAATTTTATGCAATCTATTTGTGTAGACCTACAAAAGATTACAAATCAAAAGCATAGTTATATAAATTAGAACGAAATTTCTATTTTTAAAATAGGTACTTTATGTGTATTAAAATTTAGCTTTGAAACTGAGCTTTAATGTAATTATTAGTCCTACCCAACTACTAATCTATGTATAATAAGTTATATCTATAATATAAAAATGAATCGCTAAATGTGTTGGTAAGCGCATAACTTTCGAACGACTGCACCGATTTGGCTGATTCTTTTTTTATTGTGTTAGTTATTATCAGGTGAAGGTTCTTATGAAGAGAAAAGCCGGGAAAATTGAAAGGGAAATGTGAAAAATAATACCTTATTATTTCTCATACTGAACGGGTGGAACGAAGTTCGCCGAGACAGCTAGTTAATATTATAAATGCGAAAGTTTGTCGGTTTGTTACTTCTTCACGCAGAAGCTGTTGAACCGATTTTCATAAAATTTGTTACACACATAGAAAGTAACTTGGATTAACACATAGATTTGTCCCGAAACAATGTTCCTGTGGGACCACGAGAGCAACGCCGCAGGCAACAGCTACTAAGTTATAAAAATAACAATGGTGCGGCTCATAGTGACTTTCAAACGGAACACATTTAAGGAATCGCTGATATAAACTAATATGTAACTTATAAACAATAAAACTCCGTCAATATTTGTAGGGTTGCTAAAATAAACCAGCCCTAAATGTAGGTGAAGTCACTGCCAACAACTAGTGTACGTATTACAGCATAAGCGTTCACTGCAGTTATATTTTACAAAATAAAATCCATCTTAAGTTGTCAGGCATCAGAAAGCTAACAATTTCCTACGACCTAAACGCACCGGGAATAATCGATTTTTATTACAAACTTCTATTAAATGAGATAGACATGTTTTATATTATTATTATTATAGCGACAATACACCTTTAGCCAATATTTTCATCATGTTGGGCCAACATATGTGGGGTTCAAATATTTTACTTTTTATACCTATCAGACGTGAAATAAATCATCTCTTCAATCAGAAAGTCAGAAGAGACGAAGGTTACAGATTCAATTTCAATTTGAGGTGAATATTTTTTTCTTCTAATTTGAAGGGCTACCTACCTACTATGATTATTCAAAACTAGTGACGTCTAGAATTCGATAAGTGGGTGCAACGCCTCTTCCTAATGTGTCCCGCGTGCATCACAAAAACTTTTAGCGGCAATGGTAAACTCAATATTGTAACATGACAGTAAACTCTGACGCTATGACGTTAGAAAAAAGTAAACTTCTACTAATCCGCAAGTTTTGTTGCAATACAAAACCACCTATCTTATAAAAATGTGGATCTGACAAACTTTGTTCTGCCATATTTATGAAATATAGTATACGACCTGCCTCCTGCCAAATATTCAGAATAAAAAAAAATAGAATAAACAATCTGCCTTTTTACCAGGCACTTAATGTAAGGGAGCACAGGGTTAATTATAGGTCATTACCAACAAGACCGACCACTAGTGGTAGAGTGCTTGCTATGCAGCAATTTATACGTAACCAACTTACACCACCGCTTTACCTCTTCCTGACGCCGCCGTAATGACTCTGCTATGTTCCTATCCGGAATGTAGGGTACCCAGTAAACTAGCACCAGAGGCCTAACATCTTGGTTACATGATTATTCGCTCCCAATTAACATAAAAGCCGTTTCGGATGAGAGGAACAACAAACACCGAGACACGAGATTTTTTTAAGATGACGACTTTTTCGATGTTTTGCCAAGACATGTCTGTTTCAATGTGTATGTAATTTCTTGACCAGGAATAATCGGTTTTAATCGCATCATACACGGGGGCGTTATCTCTCGGATCTGCACAAAGCGGACTTCGAACCCGCGCCCTCGAGCATTCGCGTGATTGATAGCGGCGCGGCCCGATGCGAATCTACTGACGTCTCGGCCAAGGATGGTGTTTATGGCCATTCGTAATTACATCTAACATTGTTATTAAGTTCTAAAGTATTTACGCATATAAATTTTCTGCATTTAATACTTTTCATGGTCGACTCTTGGTGGAATTCCATTTATACGTTACAATAAATTTTATTTTTTTTCATATTGCACATTATTATTAACTTATTCCGTGCATTCATAAGCGTGGCAACTGTGAATATGTTTTAATTGAAGATAATTCGTATTTGTCTGATTTTGAGAAAACGTCACATTTACTTTTTTTTAAATTACCGCCAGTCAATTAATAAAAAAATTTAATTGGACTTTTATTTTTAGATTTTTATTACCACAGAAAATATCGCATATCATCTATCAAGTAGTTATTTTTTTTCGATATTAGATAATAACTAATAATAAAAAAAAAAACAGTAAACGTGACACAAATTGTATTTACCGTCGATCTAGCTGAGCCGACTGAGTCGACAAACGTTCTCCTGTCCTAACTATGAATACTGATTTTTTTTCATAAAACAGCTTTCCTGGCAACAGCTAACAATATAATCACTACATAGTATAAAGTCACTTTCCCTGTCCCAATGTCCCTTTGTGTGCTTAAATCTTTAAAACCACGCATAGGATTTTGATGAGGTTTTCAATAGATAAAGATTAAAGAAGAAGGTATTTAGGTATATCATACACCCGTACGAAGCAGGGGCGGACCGCTAGTAAATAATAATACAACAAAAAAATAATCCGCAAAATTGGTCCATTCAATGAATGACGCGCAATGCGACGACGAAGGGAAATGAGTAATCATTTTGATATATAAGATAAGATAATAATAATTAATTGTTGTGTAATATACACCTGATCATGAAATGTTATAAAAAAATTATCTTCACGCCCATATCCAAAATACGTAGGCAGAGGCACAACCAGGGCAGCCACGACTAGCCGAAGACACTAAGTCCCACAATGTGATAGGTGGCAAGCCTATCGCCAACCGGGCACATTTCCAATCCCGACCAACATTTTTTTTATTAGAAAATTGCAAAAATCCAATTTTGTTTTTGTTGACCGACCCGGGATTCGAACCCGAGACCTCATGCAGTCACTAGATGACCTATGAGGCTAGATGTTATATTATAATTTATACGAACCAATATAGGAATTTATCTACACATTAAAAAAAACACCTTTGTAACTAACAAGCTGAGCCGACGGACGTTTTTCTGTCCTAACTATGAATTTTCAGTTAAATGATCTTGTACATTTAGTTTTACTTTTTATCTTCTCCTGACAATGACTGACTCGCAAAAAAATTAGAAAAATAGCGAATCAGTTGTAACCGATTTCGAAAAAAGGTGAAGGTTATTTGTTCGACTTCCATATTTTTTTATGTTAATCGATTTTTCCAACTTTCTGAACCGATCCTAATTTATGTACAAATTTTGATTTTAATTGAAAACGGCTTTTGCAGTTTTAATGAGCTTAAATTATTGTATGTAAATTGCATGTGCATAGGAACTTATACTTATACGAACGAATTTGTGTTAAAACTAACTAACTTAGAGTTATTCTGATAGACACACCACTTAAAAAAAACTTTACGAACGAATAATAAAAAACGAAAAATACATGACACAATACGAGTAGGTATATATTTTGAACAAGAATATGTTCAAAACAAAGTTACTGGAACTGTAGCGTTCAAATTATTTCGTATCCCTATGATACGTAGTCGTATTTTCTTTTATATTATTGGAAGGCAACAAGCAGACGGATTTCCTGATGGTAAGAAATTCACGCCGTTTAGAGACACCAAAGGTGGTAATGGTGCGTTGCCAACCTGAGGCCGGGATGTTAGGCCTTGAGCAAAAGTAAGTTTACCTGCTACCTTACCCTCCGAACCGGAACACGTCATGACGTTATGGCGGCAGGAATAGCTAAGGCGGTGGTACCGATCCGGGTGAGTTGCTGCGAAACTCTACCACCTTGTCAGATGTCACGATGTCAGTCACAGTAAGCCTTTGCTCGCCTTTTGCGAGCTGCCTGGCAGGAAGGATTACTATTACTACTTTATACTATTCTGCAAAGGAGCCCGGACCAACACGGGGAAAACACGTATGATACGAATCATGTATTTTATGATTTTTTATTTCAGGAAAAGTTCTTTAACTCAAAATACACGAAACTTCATCAAATATGCAACAGATTGCCCAATTCAAGTTTCAAAAACAAGTCTTCAAAAGAGCGACATATATATCAAAGAATCTTGTCTACAAATCATTCTCTCTCACAAAAAAGAGCATGTTGGTAATTAATTGATGCACTTTGAACACGAAAATCAAATTAAAAATTCAGTTATCTCAAGCCCCTAAAAGTGTACAAGTACACGCAAGTGAGAGAAGATGGATTGACTTGACGAGTCCACTGTGTTGCAAAAAAAGAACAGTCAAGCGTAAATTCACTCATATAAATGGGTTCTCGACATATTTTATTTGGACGAATTTAAGGTCGAAACTAGGTAAAAGAACGAGGAGTATGTAGCATTATCTATACATAAAAATGTCTAGCTTATTCCCTTAGATCATCGCTTCACGCGTATTTGGATGGAAAAATGTTGTGTCGTTTATTGTCAGGAGTAGGTCCGTCCATATATAAACAAAATTAAGTGTAGTTGATTTTTTTTAGTTTTATTGTGTAGTCAGAATATTTATGTTCACTCTCTTTTTCTACAAATTCTTCTTTTTCTGTTTCTTTTTTTTTTCATTTTTCTTTTTCTCTTTTTCTTCTTTTTCGAGAGTCTACTAATCAAAAAGTTTAATAACTTAAATTACTAGATTACCGCTAGCGGGTGATGAGGTTGATAAATCCCAGCGTGCTCAACATGTACGTTGCTGCTTGTGCATAAAAGAAAAATTTAAAAAACTTGCTCATGTGCAAAAATGGGTTAGTTATTCTACCAACGGAACCCAAATAACAAATTATAACCAGCTAAAGATCAAGGCCGCAGCCGTGGCTCAGCCGCCAATCAATCAGATTGATAAACCAATTTAATTCATTACGTCAGTCAATTACCGAAGCAAACTCAACATTGTACGTGGCTGGAATATAATGTCACCTCGTACTAAATAGCAACTGACAAGGAACATTGTTTTATTAAATAACAGCTGTTGCTTGAAGTTTGCAATCGCATTAAGAAATAACTGCTGAAGTAAAAATACATACACACATCTTCACGCCAAGTCAGATAGGCAGAGGTATCGAGTGGCAAATCTCACGATCCTGGCAGACCTGGCTGGCTTCCTTCAAATTCATTACCCTATCTCATACAAACACTCCGGTTTCGGAGACTCTTGACACCACTCTCGGATAACATCCGAGTGATTTTCATTCATCCATATTCGCATTGCACTCTTACTCGGATCTCACTGTTACGAATGCGGACAACGATCATTACACCACATATGTAATGTTGATGCTATTTTTTATGATGAATGGAAAAACGTATGAGCGTGTGATGCAGATGGATAAAAAGCATATCATTACAAAAAGGAAGTAGACAAATACGGAGGTAGATGGAGGCTGAAAAAACGTTGTGACTCGAGCTAATACGGCTAATAAACAATATTGAAAAAAAAAATAATGAGTTTACCTTTAGTTATGGAATAAATACAAGAGAATGAATATGATGATGAATCGGCAACAGATCTGAAGAGGAGTGGAAGGAGAGAAAAAGAAGAACTTGTAGAAAAAGAGAGTGAACATAAATATTCTGACTACACAATAAAACTAAAAAAAATCAACTAGTATTTTTTTAGCGGTAAACAACCTAACTTATTCTTTTAGACGGCCCCACTGACAGACATTAACGGATATATTATTCTCAGTTTCAGTCAGAAGGTTTGCCGTTCCGTCACCAGTACTTTCGTTTGCATGCTATTATTATTTATAAAGAATAAATAGAGTGATGATAATAAATACAGTATAAGAATTAATAGATAGGGTAGGTGACATCCCACAATGGAACACTAGCATTTGTTGGCTTGAAGTCAGAGCAAGCACCGTCGAAACAATTTTAGTCTTTCGATCGACCACAAATCTGGTGACCCAACTGAAAATCTCCTCAAGGAACATAGACTTCTGCAACCGAAGGAGAGTGACTGACGCATTGACGTTTCATTACACTTTTATTACTGAAAATGAAGGTCAAACTCACTTTCAAAAAGCTTAGTGTACTAACTAAGAGAAGACAGCATTTTCGCGCATTGTTTACAAACTTATATGGTGCAAATATGGCCTCCTATTTTATTACATTTCAAGACAAATAAGCAGACGAATTTCCAGATGGCAAGAAATTTACGCCGCCTAGAGATACCAAGGGTGGTAATGGTGCATTGCCAGCCTGAGACTGGGATGTTTAACTTCCAGCAAAAGTAATTTTACTGGCTACTTTATCCTCTGAAATGGAACACGTCAATGGCCAGGGCTGACGTTATGGCAGCAGGAATAGGTAAGACGGTGGTACCAATCCGGGCGAGTCACTGCGAAACTCTACCACCAAGTCAGATGTTATGGTGTTAGTGACGATAAGCCTATGTTCGCCTTTTACGAGCTGCCTGACCTGACCAGGCACATGATCTTTTCACATCGAGACGTCCGCAAATTAATCCTTTATAATTGATTACTTCTTAAACAATAATCTGTTTTTATCTGAACAACGTCAATGATAAGATAGATATTTATTGTTATTTCACCAATATATCATAATGTTACGCTTGAGTAACAACAACGACAATATTTTCTGATTATCCTTATTGCTTAAAGCTTTTTATCAGTTTGTAATATATCCTGGAATCTCTACCTTATCAAAAAGTGCAAAATATCAAATCTATTATGTTGCAAGTAAAATATTACCCACTTCCCATTTTTTAAATTATGTTTAGCTCTCGCAATAATGTACGATTATGGTACGATAATGTTCGTGAATAGTAAAAATTTGAAATCGGCTTTGGTTGAGGTGAGAACTTCCTCTTTCATACTAAATAAAAAGACCAAGTCATAAAAGAAAATAGTTAAAACTTAATTGTATAAGTAAAAATAGATAGCTCTGGTGTAACTATCCTGCATGGCGAAGAAAATGGCGCATACAAAATGGAGTACAGAGTAGAGCCACATTAGATATAGCCAGACTCAAGGTGTCCCAAGAGCGCTATAACGATGAGCCAACGTTAAAGAAGTGTATTCATTTGCATTTCTATGCAGTCGACTTGAGCCGAGAACGTTACACTGTATATAGAGCGAAGTTATTCGGTAATTCGTGGTACTCTCCCGAAAGTTTAATATAATTTTGAAAAGAATTCTGTTTGCTTAAGTTTTCAAAGTGGTAATAGAATATCGCTACCAAAATTACTATGTTCAAGAAGAGTTTAGATATCTCAAAGTAACAAAATATGAGGGAGGAAATAACATTTATAAAAAATTAAGGTATGTCTTACTAGTGGCCTGCCCCTGCTTCGCGCGGGTATGAAATATGCATATAAAGTATAAACCTTCCTCTTCAATCAATAATTTATCTATTATAAAAAACTGCATAGAAGTCCGTTGCGTAGTTTTAAAGATTTAAGCATACAAAGGGACATAAGAACATAGGGACGGAGAAAGTGACTTTGTTTTACGAGTATACTATGAAGTGATTGAAAAATTTGATTTAAGAACTTGAATACAATAGTACTTATACTACTGCGATCGATAAAGGATATAAGAACGAGTCAGAACATGTTAAACACTTATTTTTTGGAACTAAATTTTACTCCTGCTGCCATGATAGAAATATATGGATAACATAAAACTGGAATTCAAACTCGAATTAAATTAAATATAACATTCAAAATATTAGGACTGCCATCTGCTAACCTAGTCTGATATTTTAAGTTACATAAAAAAATTTGAAACACGTGTTTTGAAGATTAAGTACGTGTATATTTGTAAATTTTAGTATAGCAGGAATATGACTAAATTATTTTGAAGTCACATTTTAGTTTGCGAAATAGTTATATTAATCCCATGAGAAACGCAATGTAAAATAAACAAAAAAAATGTGTCAAAAAGTCAAAGATGCCTACTGAATCAAAGCCGACATACAACAGCACTTCTTGGACATCCTGACCTTAATAAAAATACAAGAAGAGAAATGCAGTGTTGTTGTGATTACAATAGTTATAAACTGCTACAAAATACTGATTTCAAGGTTGCAATTAACAGGAGAAAGGTTTTTTTAATATTCTTGTAATAACCAAATGAAACAGATTTATGCCACGTCGAAGATACTAGTCATGCACCTCTCATCAACGAATAGATCGTCCTTTCTCGTGGGTATCGTTAAGTCGACGTAACTAAAATATTCACCTGCAGGGCTAGAATGCGCAAAATAGACATATATCTCTTCTAGAGAATGGACAAACTTTGTCAATTTAATTCAAATATTCACGTAGAAGATATTTAACAATTAAATATCTCCAATGTCAAAACTTTTTTTATATGACTTGTCGCACGTCAGGGTTTGTAGACAAAATTTTAAAACTAAACTATAATTTTAATTCTCTCATCTTTTTATATATATTAGAATATTATAATACATATTGTATCTTCGAATAGTAAGAAAACTACTAAATACCTTACCATAGGTTTATAGCGTTTAAATTAATAAAAGTTTATTTAGATTGTTTTACTTAAGAAGTTTGAATAGTGTCTATACTGGTAACCTCTCAGTTAATTAAAATCCAGACTATCGACGCTAGAGATTTTGATACGTGAATTACTCATGACTAGTCATGGTAAACCATTAAGAAGGTGGCGTTGAAATTCAGAAGCGTAGCGCTTTCTATGAAGGTGTGCCCATTGAAGACTACCCCTAGTCTAATTACATTAGTAGAATATCCCAGCAATTTAAATAGATAATCTAGCAGGCGCTGAAGCCTTTAAATCTGAACCCCAAAATTAGGTAGTATACTGCTGAAATACATAAATTAACATACATATATATTTCACGCTAAGTCCATTATGGCGTTGGCAGAGAGTATCAAATGCCACATCTCAGGATCTAGGCAGATCTATCTGGCTTCCTCCACATTCATTACGCTTTTCATTCAAACACGCCGATTTCAGAGACTCTTGATACCACCCTCCGATAATAACCGAGCGATTTGATTGAAGAATGGCAATCTAGATCTCCCTCGGTACATACATCCATCCATTGTATAAATGTTTTGTCAATCTTTCTTCTGCCATTTCTTCCACGTGTCCGAACTAGCGAAGCATGTCCTTTCTCATTTTAACACCAATACTTTCTTTTGATCCCACTCTTTCTCGGATCCCACTGTTACAAACGCGATCAGCGAGCGATACAACACAGAGTTTCCGTAGTGCTATCATTTCGTCCTTATTTATCATACTCTCATGCTTTTTCTGACATACCTAGCTTTCGCTTCGATACAACAACATTAGGATAAGCACATAATTATAATGAATTTATACCAATATATACTGTTTTTTGGCTGTCTCTTAATGATTGTGATTAAATCTTATTGATAATCATGTGTCCACTTCAAAATGTATACCTTTAAAAGGGGTCATGTATCTGTGAGAATGATTGACTGAGAGGCCCATGTCAGATTTAATAACAGGTTCTCGTACAGTGATGAATAATATTATAATTATGCGCTCGGGGATACGTCTTAATATCAATAAAAGCACAAATAACTCAAAGGTAGCCCTCACTAATGCCCAACGAATAAACATCAATCAATCATTGGACTGATATGTTTAAATTGGAGGCGAAAACAGATTATTGTTAGGTAGATTATTAGAGATATGCCTTTAGATTTGACGTCATGTTAATAAAAGATCGATAATGCGTGGACGTTTTTACATTTTAAGTTAGATGCACATACATACACACATATCGTTGCACGTCTTGGTGTGATAAGTTCGATAAGTCTTGCGGGGTAAGTTTTGCTATATTTTTTTTTTATTTTCACAAAAAATACCCCTGAAACTGTAGTATTGTTTCATGTCGAAGATGTTTTACCAACTGATCCACGATGTGTACCTTATACCTACCAACTATAACCAATAAATATAATTTTAACCAAATAACCTTTTTTAAATCTATAAAATATTTAGACATTTTTTTTACATAGTGAAGATGACAATCTCATATACACTCTATTAACCTTGATGATGATATTTATGGATTGAACTTTTTAATTACTAATAATTTATAACGATAAGTTATAGCAACGATTTAGTAAGAAAGTTTTGAATATAATGTACGTGAAAACATGCAAGTAAATAATTAAGATATATCATTCATTTATTATATATCGAAGAGCGACCGCTAAAATAAACAGGATGAAATGTACCATCATAATTAATTAATTAAATCAGCAGACAGTTTTCAAAATTGCTCACAGCCTACACACTAAATTCAATTGTGTGTCATCATATGGCACGAAAAATTGTCTAAAGGTGAATGTTATATTTTGCCACCAGGAGAGCTTTCTGTTTGCTAACTAATTACCCGTAGTGCTCTGTGTCCGTTGAGTAGAACAGACCATCTCCCTCTCTGCCAGGTAGCTCATAAGAGGCGAGCACTGGTTAAAATATAGGTCATAACTAACTAGACCACCAGCCTTACCTATTCCTACTGCCATATTGACTCTGTCGTATTCCGGTTTGGATTTTAGGGTAACGAGTTGCACAATAGGAGTAGGCGTAGGCTGATGCTACTATCCTGCCGTAGAAAAGCAATGTTTCTTTAACATCTATCGTGTCTCTAGGCCACGTTTATCTCTTACTATCAGGAGAAACGTCCAATTGTTTGTACCTCTCTCATAACCACTCTCATAAAAAAACATTATATTACAAGAATCGTAAAATTATTAACATGTTCTTAGATGTGATTTAAAATTGTAGTTGCCATATTATATTAAAAGCATAGTTGTGATTTACGGAATGTCCATACAAATCGAGCATAATGTAAAGCAAAATCTCATGTTCGCTGACAATGAGCCGTTGAAACGTAAGAAGTACCACACCAAGATAGTGATGTGTTTATTTTCATTGCTGTCTTCGGTACGGACCAGTCAGGTGCATATATTAATATTATGTATACTCTATCAACAAATACTGCACAAGAAAAAACAACAGCTAATTCTTTTGTTAATCTTACTAATTATAAGTTGATCCTGTTGATCTATCTAAAAATTTAAGACGAAGATTAGAAACACAATACGTATCGTTTGAATGGCTGTAGAGATTTTGATGATTAATTTGTATTTATATTTGTATGATTCTTCTTAAATAGCAAAATAAGTATTATAGTTTTTGAAAAAATATTCAAGTTTGATCAAAAAGAAAAATGGTATAAACAGGCGGTACGAAATCGGCCAAGACGTTAAGTGCGACCAAGGTGACGAAATTTCTGATAGTGATAAACAAATACGGCCAAAAAAAAAAATTGCGCTGCTATTCTAAGACTAAGATACGATGTTGAATTTCTACTTAACTCTCCCTATTGGAAAATGATAGCTTTCAGTGTTGAAGTATTGACTGGACATAAGGAAATCCGTCCACTGATTGCTTTTCAATCCCACAATAGCTACATCTCATGAAAATCTGTTGAGTCGCTCGAAAATATCTTCAATGGAAATAATATCGTAAGCACTAATTGAAGCGCGAATGATGCCGCGGGTGTAGGTATAGTCTCATATTAATTTGCAAAAAATAACACAAATCAATTAATACTGTTTGAAAAAACTGGTTTTAATATCATGTCTTGCAATTTCGAAGAAAGCAATATACACCCTTAACACAATGCTATAAGTATGGATTTCGTTTGCCCTAATTTCAAGGTTAGCGCAGTGCTTAATAGGATGGGATGTCAATAAAGATTAAGTGGATTCTCCGTGTCAAGTTACGCGTCTCGGACAGACGGACAGAATCCAGCGCTGACGTGTGATTGACTCGGGGTCTGTTGGACCGATTGTCAAAAAGAACAAAACATTGACAAGCTTAACACTTTGCTGCTGGCATTATTAAGTTATTCTTTTGGATTCGAGATACGCTTTTGATAAAGCCTTTCTCGTTTTTCATGGTATAAAAAGACATAATAGCAAACTTAGGAAGAACCTGTAGTGAAAAGTACGCGTTAAATCTCTTTATTAAGATTCAAAAATGCCTTACTCTTTAAACCGGAATTTAACAATAACGAGCACTGAAGTTATAACTGCGAAAAGTGAAGACAACTGTAAAAAAGCAGTGAGTTATGATAAAATTCTGTCATGTAGTAAAAATCATAAAGTGGAACATATTTTTTGATAATATGATGGTAATTTTTTATTTCAAAATTTAAAATTTCATACCGAGGTGTATTTACGCCTAGGCATAAAATTAGATTAATCTCGAATCTTGATCCGATAATTACATGCGATATTTGTAATAATGCGTAAAGCTTATGAAATAATCATGTTAATCTTGTTTTTAATCGAAACATTTCTATTTTTGTTTTATCAGTGATATCTATCTAAGTGCAAGTTTATTTTTAGCATATCAAATTAATTATTCAATAATACTGAGTAGGTACACACAAGTACAACAAAATATGTTTTTGTTAGAAATGAAAAGTTTTGTATGAAAAGTGTTGATGTATACCTACATCCAGGACCTTTCTGTAATGCCTTCAGCGAAATTATTTTAGCAACACAATGTTCCATTTCAAAAAGACCATATTGCAAGTGTAAGATATTTTTGAAATATACTTTAAGACATCAGTATACTAAACATGACCACAAGAAGCATCTGAGCCTTTGCCATGAGTTGCTATAGGTTACTTTCCGTAATTTTCGTATTGAAATCTATGGCGATCTTGTTCAAAAATTTAGTTTTCTTAGTTAGCAGTAGAGGCGCTGCTCCAAGTTTTCATACTAACAATTTACGAAGATGCTAATGAGTACAGCGCCGTAATCTTATAGTAAGGGCTCAGTATCATTTAAGGGTGCCAGTATTTTTACCTATACTAAGTGATCTGTCAGCCTGAGCGATGTTTCTAATATTTGTCTAAACATCTAAACATAAAACAGCATCAAGTAACGCCCAGAACAAATAAGTATTGCTCATTATATAAATATTCCTGGGAAAAAATACGCAAATTGATTTAGTCTAAGTAAACAAATTATATGGTTGAGATATTGGGGTAAGTTAATGATACTAATACATAAAAGTATTTAAATAAATGTAATATTATAAAAATAAGTGCCACTTTTACTACCAAGCATTTTCTTAGCAGTTCTTTAGAAACATAATCAAAAGTCACGCTGTAATCTTAATATATATAAATTACGTGTCACATTATTTGTCCGCGATGGACTCCTAAACTAGTTAATCAATTACAATAAAATTTACGGATCCTTTGCAGTTTGATCTAACTTGAAAGTTAGGATAGCTTGCATCTCAATTTAAAGCGCGCGAATCCGCGGTTTACGGCTAGTACTTAATAAATAACACGAAAATTTTGGGTTTCTTTTTAAATAGGTAATTCTTTAATATATTTTTTTAATTTTATGTTTTTATATAATCTCCTTTTTCGACATGGTACTTCCACTTATGATGCTAGACAAAAACGAGAATGAATTTCCGGACACTATCTATACCGCCGTCTCTATACCCTTATGGTGAGACCATTTTATGTTTCATTAATTTAGTCTCAGGTAGAAACTGGTGAGTGCTGGTAGGTGCTTATGGTAGTAGGGAAAACTATATACATATTTTTTAATGTGGTGAGATAGGTCATCTGTGTTAGTCTACCGGATACTCTACCCTCCGGTCCGGAACATAACAGGCATTATAGCAGCAGGAATAGCTAAGGCGATGGATCCTTACCCGGACGACTTCTAGTACTTCTACTTCTAGTGGTCGTGTCGGTAGTGGTCTCGTTAACAATCACTTGCCTCTTAAGAGCTGCCTGTTAGCAAGGCAATAATGTATTTCACATCAAAGCTCTTTATAACACAGATCAAGCACAAAGCTAAAATAAATGTTCCATGGGAACAGTATTTTAGTAAATATATGTCCTTACTAGCTATTTCCAGCGGCGTTGCCCGCGTAGTAAAAGGTCCCACAGTAAAAATTTTTGGGATAAAAACCATCCTATGTGTTAATCCAAATAACCCTCTATGTGTGTACCAAATTTCATGAAAATAGATTCAGTAGTTTTTTACGTGAAGAAGTAACAATCAAACAAACAGACGAATTTTGGCATTTATAATATTAATAGGATGTCTTTGAAACTGTAACGTCTTACGGTCAATGTTAATAAACTATCTACGGATAACTATTGGCCTTCTAGTTTTGTTGCTAAGATATTTTTGTTAATTATTGAAAAATAACAGCGGTTTCTTGGCAACTAATCTTAAAAAAGCACGATCCCTTATCTTAGATGAGTTATTAATATTATTTTATCAACCGGCGTCTTTGTTTAAGCGTGTTATTAGGGCTATTAAAAAGTTTTTGCTAAAGGGCTCCCGGATGTAAAATACTAGTTATCTCCAATATAAAAATGTTTTGTCGTATTTTGGCGTACTTAGCGTGCTAAAGATTATCGAATAATTAATTTGATATGATATAAATAAACTTGCAAAACTGATATCACTGATTAAACAAAAATAGAAACATAAATCCGATTGAATACAAGATTAACGCAAATATTTTATAACTATTATGCAAATAAGTATTCCCTCAATGGCGAGGAATACTTATTTGGACTCGGTGATAATTCCAAAATAGCCCCCTGTTCGTCAAAGAGTACATTAGACGTGAAGGCAGTAAATCACCCGTGCATCAGCAAGGACGTCGCCAGTTGTGTGTGGTCTTCATGCTTCTTAGAATTTGTCCGTTAAAAATACGCTCCGGATATATAGGGTTATCAACAATGTAATCGAGGTCATTTAAAATCTTTTTTGTTGTTCTGGTTATTATGGTAGAGTATTATTATAATCCAAGATATGTAATGTCGTCTGATACTAGAGTACTCATACGTTTAAGTTGTCAATATAGTCTGCAAGTAAAGACTATAACGTCAGCTTAAACTTTGTAGTAATTTAGTCTATATTTATTAGTAACACTGCCTTACTTTACAGTTCAAGAAAAAAAAATTATTTGCGACCTATACAGGGTAATGGAAAAAACTGGCCAAATATAAGTGGTTAAAGGCTTAAAAGGTGATGCATTTTAAATGTTATTGCCAAATTGTAATTTTTACTTTTATTAACATAAATAAATTACTGTTTGGCAAAAAAAAAAAACACTGTGACATATCCTATTAGATTAAGTTCGTCTTTATTTGGTCGGTTGTCCAAAGTTGTACATACGCCTACAGTACAGTACAGACTGCTTGCCAGCATGCTAGTATAATGTGCTTGTTTTAAATATTAAGGAAATGAAAGATAAGGATAATCCTATAATTATTTAAATCTTTGGAAAACGTTACTTTCGATTGTATATCTAGATAAAATATGACAGGTGTGATAAGTGTCATTATAAATTATATCCTTATCTGTCAATTTATGGTTGAGATTATTATTTGTGTTCAAATAACATGGGATATGACAACCCTGTATTTATTTACTAAACTAGTTTGGTGACCATTATGCCAAATCAAGAGTAATTTCATAAATATTAACGTACGTTTGTTTATCTTTTTTTCGATTTCTTCTTCTTAAATTTCTTTTAAATAAACGTTGCTGACAATAGTCAGTATATATTGTAAAACTATACTTTTAGTGCGCCATCTGTGATCTGTTATCGTTATCATCAATATATTTGTTTATGTGTGTCAAATGCATGGAAGTGTGTATAATGTTTTATTCATTGATTTAATTTACTTTATAAGCATTATTATTGAAAAATATTAGCGTTCTGCACTTCTCCTACAAATAAACTATAAGTGTGCCAAATTTTAAGCTCCTGCGTCATCGCAGTTTCCGTAAAAAAGGATCCAAAATTTTGGTATTACCTGTTAATATATATAAATATATATAGATAATATATAGTAGTATAGTAGAAGTGGATATATAAATAACCTAACTTTAGTTCCGATCTACTTAAAATTTAGTGCTTTTTAATTCACAACAAAAACTTTATCGCGTCTTAACGTTTAAATAACTTGGATGGGTTTGGACGAATTTCAACACTCATAAAGATTATATACAGAAATATCAAAGGCCATATTAATCCGCTGCAAATATATATCTCGGGAAAAACCCTATATTGTTCTTCGTGGAAAAACTCAAAACTAAATGCTTTCCAAGGATTGATAGTAAGATTAGGCGAATAAAACTAAGTAGCCAGCTTATAACGATTTTAGCAATTATTGCTAAATTTTAATGATAAGCAAACAATTAGGCACATTTTTTATTGTAAGCACACAGATATTTGTTGGTTTGAAAAGGTTAATTAATGGGAAGGAAGCCAGACATTTTTGTCAGGATCGTGAGGTCTGGCACTCAATACTCTCTGCCTACCTTGTAAGGAACTTGGCTTGAAGATATGTTGTTGATGTTATATTTGCTTAAATCTGACTGTAACAAAATTTATAGTGTTTGATAACCACCTTAGAGTTTAAACTGTAACATTGAAAATATTCCAGATAAAGATCACTATTTTCGATAAAAATTGTATAAAGAAATAATAGCTTTATATACAAAAAAAATAGACTTACATAGTTTTTGTGAAGAAAATCTTCACAAATCCCATCAAGTCAAACATTTTGCTTGATATTTAAGATGGAATCTGTCGAAAATGGACGCGCATCTGTTTGAGCTTATAAGATTCATCCTGGCTTTAGTGAGGACTGACCTCTAAGATTCGGCGCCATTTGATATGAATTTGACAGAGTCGTAAAGTAAATTTGATTTTTGAAATGCGTTATCAATATGCAAATTATGTTTGGATATTGGGTTTCCTTTTACTGGTTATTTTATTCTTTTTTGAATGTCACCAAAATAAGTTTTTCTTATATCTTTATGGCAGTAAGGGATGCATCTTTTTGACGGTACAAGCGCAGTACCATCTTTAAGTAACTGTTTAGCTGTGCATACCATCATTTTGCTAAATAACGAACTTTTACTATCCCATCTCCCCTTAGTGGAGACAGCCACGTTGTAATTAAGATTACTCGATTATTCCTCTGAAAGTCGATGGAGTCATCACAATTGGTCAGACTAGTTGATAGTATTCTTTGAAATGGTTACGTACATCTTACCTATTTCAGTCGCTATAGCATCAGGTTCAGTTGGTGGTTTCTGAGTAAACTTATCTACTTACGTTTGAAGCTCCGTCAGACCATGCGGAACTCCTTCAGTTTGTTTGACTTTATATAGCGTAAAATATTCCAGGAAGAAACTATGAAGATCATTAATTAAATGACAAAGATGGAACAATGATCGAGAGTCAATACGAAGCAATCACCCAATAAAAGTGATGGCACACATAATCCGAAAAATGGCCCCTCCAGATACAGATCACATTAACCGGTCAACAGAGCACAAAGCCCAGCCAATCAGCGAGACGATTCTTTCTAGGTTCCCGTATTTACGTCACATTCCTTCGATTTTCGCGGCACGTTCGAGACGTAATAAGCGAACCGTCCCCAGTCCGTCAGGGTGGGACTCAGAGATGGGGGGGTCGTTCGAGTTAATGAAGTTTTCTCGGCCGCGAATCCCACAGGTCGTCACATGTGGACGGAGTTTGTGCCACATATTGTACGTCGTGCTATCGCTGGATATTGCCAGGGTAAAATGTTTTAATAAGCGCATCCGGGGATAGGGTGCTCGACGCCTAGCGTTATTCGCTCTTATTAATGTCTATTGTTTGGAGTTTTGTGTTATTGCGTCCATATTGACGTCGATATAGACGACACCGTCTGTCTGGTATTAACATGAAAACATACCAACGACGTATTATTTGTTTTGATAAAGTATTTGTATCGTTTATTTAAAAGGAAATAGGTTAATGGGAAAAGTTTGATGACTAGTACATCGTGGACTTGAGTTAAACATAGAAGTCTTATGAATAAAGAAAATGGTAACAATTGGTAGTTAGTATACATGACCTGCTTATTGCTTTTTATTTATTTATATAGTTACATTAAGCTGACAAATTTTCCTACTTTAGAATTATAGGGATAGGGTGATAGGATATTAGATAAAGTAAAACTGCAAAAACCGACTCCAACTATTTCATTGGGTACCATGAAGTAATTTGACAATTATTTTTCAAATGTAACAAATGTTTTCGAAACGGCAACATATTAGTTTTATCATGATCTGACGAGAGGGTTTTATTTAATACCTACTGCTAAAATTTTTCACTTATTTTGAAGACCAAATTTTGATGAAAACATCCATCAAAGTCGGTTTAGCTATTAGCCAAGTAATCGCGGGACAAACATACAAAACAAAACAAAAAACCTACTGTCGCATTGAGAACCTCTTCCTTTTTGGAGTCGGTTAAAAACTCATCCCTAACATTCAAGTTTATGTGCCTATTTTTTTTAATATCCATTCATAATAGTAATCAGGCAAATAGATTCAATAATGCCACCAAATATGCTTAACGTCGTTTGTAAACTAAGGCGTAAATATTAAATATATTCAATACAAATTTTACACTAAATTATTCCACAATCGCATCCTCCAAACAGAAACACACCGTTGTTGAGATCAGTATCAGATCAGACGTTGTGGCATCAGTAACAGCTAAGTCCATCGTTTAAATCCAGGAGAACCCTTGCAGATTGTAATTTAAATTTCATTTTTAAAATTACAGTGTGTTAAAACCTTAAAACCTGAATAAAGGTATGTAAAACGAATATACAGGTCGCTTAAATTTTTTCTAGAAAGACAATTATGAAATAAGACCATCAGTGAAGAAAATCAATTTTCAAATACAACAGAAAGGTTACCCAGGGTCGGCTATTTATTTTAAACTGCATGCAATTCAAACTCATGCACGATTCGACGTCTGCGTCCGAATTCCAATTGCTCGTCCAAATTAACAAACTTTGAATCCGCCCCTGTCTCCCAGACGAAAGTTCGTGCACCGCTTTATTTGTATTTAATTATGATGTAATTCACTCATTATTATTTATGATTATTACATTTTTTCAATTCTCATATTTAGGAACTAGGACTTTAATAATTCGCTGAAAACTGGACACCCATTCACTAAGCCTATTGCGTAACTTACCGGCTATTCTATCCTATAAACCAGAACACAAAACCAGCATTCTCGTTATTTGGTATTTATCAATACATAGTATAAAACAAAGTCGCTTTCTCCGTCCCATATCCCCTTGTATGCTTAAATATTTAAAACTACGCAACGGATTTTGATGCGGTTTTTTAATAGATAAAGTAATTGAAGAGGAAGATTCTTATGCATATTTTATATCCTTGGAAGCCGAGACGGGCCGCTAGTATACTATAAGACAATGATACCAATAAAATGGAGTCATCAAATAACAAGCTCCGAGTTATATTTAATGTGCTAGCGATAAAAATATAAATGGTCATTTCTTACGAACTACTTGCTAAGGACTTTGCTTATAAACTTCAAAGAAATCAGGATTTAAAACGGAAAAACTAGCACGAGATATCGTTTGATCATAGGTTACGCTTGCGCAATAAATGTAACTGCTTAAATTAACCCAATTTTTTTTTTGTTTTTAATTTAGTAGGATAAATCGTGTCTGATAATGTCGCTCAATATTAAGATTTATAGAGAACTTAAAATACTTGTTAGAGCCATTCTATATCTCAAACGCTAAATAGGCGGCAAACATGAAGTTAAGAAGGCTCGCACACGAAGAAAAGAATATCGCACAAGATATTATAATAGTAGATTATACTTTACAACAAAAACAACATAAACTAACAGAAGTTATTGTAATTATTGACATAAATAAAATAAATGTCCTTTAATAAGCCGTCATCCAGTTCACAGACCTTTTAAAAGTCATACAAACAGCGGGCGTCTCAATAAAGCGAGCGAGTGCATTAATGACATTTTTCACATGTTTCTTACTGGGATCACAGGTCAAGTAAGCTTAGGGTGTTGCCCCCTGTGGGGGTGGGTGTTGGGAGGGAGTAGGGGATAAGGCGCGGACGTCTCGCGTCAATCAGTTCGGGCCGACGTGAGCAGAATGGTAGGAACCTTCGACCGTTAAGACGATTTTATGATCGGCATTCGCTTGGCGATTACTTGTCGATGGATTTTATGTTATGCGAAAATGTGTGATGTCTTAGATTCATCGATAACTAAAGGCTTTCTAGAACTTTAGAAAATGACATCTAATTCCCAAGATTAATGGTTTCCAAGAACTTTTTAGAAATATGTACATAAACTGCAATCTTGGTATTCTTAAAAATATACAGTATTTAAAAAACGTTTAAAAGTTTTAAGTTTAGCAAACAGATGATTTTCCTACGTTAAGAAATACAAATAACCTTTGTGCTACAGATAGCATTAGTTATAACATATGGAACAACCACACGACTCTTCTGATGGTAAGATATAACCATAGCCTTTGAACATCACAGATGTTATAGACGTATCTATCCTCTGGGAGGAGTGTTGGTACCGGCTACCCTACTCTCCGAGCCGGAACACGATAGAGTCCTTATGGCGGCAGGAATATGTAAGGCAGTGGATCTCTACCATATCCTACCTATGGCATGTTCCGAAGCAGAGGGTAGGCCAGCCTACGCTACGCTTCGGAACTGATCATGATATTTCCATTAAGGTTATAGCAATAAATAATAACATATCTCTGGATTAATTATACAATTGTTAAAGCAGTGGATCTCTAACCAGGCAAGGTGACACACAGCACTTTACCACCAGGGGTCTAGTTCTTGTAAACCTTTTCTTACCTCTTACGAGTTGTTAAACAAAGAGGCAGATGGCCTATTCTGAACCTTGACTGTCTATTTTCTGGTTCGAGTCATGCCGAATTTTCTAAACAGATTGTTACTAAACTTGCCTGGCGAATATTCTTATGTTTCAAAAAGGTTGTAGGCTAATTTTCGTCCCGTTCACTTAAGGAATTCTCGTGAAACAGGACAAAAAGGATAGACCTAAACTGAATCGATAAGTCTTTCTGTATTACTAATAGCCCAACTTACTTTTTCAGGTACAATTGAACGCATAAATAGCTCATTTCAAGCTGAGTTTTTGACGTTGTTATAAACCTTTACTATGGTATCATGAACGCGTAAGTTTATCTGCCTGTTACAATTTCATAAATTTAGCTTAAATATACATCAAGTTCCGAGACATTAACTACTAATTAACAATTACCACTAATATACTTACTATCCGAGATCAAACATTGTCTAATCACATACGTGAAGCAAAAACTTTGGGCCCCTTTTAAAAAAAATTCACACTTATAGTTTATGTGTAAGAGAAGTGCAAAACGCTAATAGTTTTCCCTAATAATGCTTATAAAGTGCATTAAATAAAAATAATACATTACACATACTACCATGCAACTGACACATACAATCAAATATATTGACAGCGATAAAGATCACAAATGGCGCACAAACTATGTTCATAATGTTTGGAAACAACGAAGTGGGTCTTAATAAATGAAGAATATGTCGTTTTAATCAAAAAGTTAATTGACAATAGAACCTTAATAATGTTTGAATATTATTTTTTTAATAATTTATATAGAATAACTTATAATTAAAATTTACTATGGTCGAATTTCGACAACTGGGCGACCACTAGTTTTTTTTAGAGTGGTTTCTCCTACCTAACAGATTGTTTTTAGAATGAGTTGTTATCATTCATTCATTACTGATTTAAAATGTGCTGGGGCAGGTACAATATAAGATTGTTAGCAAAAAAGTAGTTATGCTAGATAATGTTAATATTCTTTGACGTAAATAATGATTGTATTGACGAACAAGGATTAGATATTAAATAATTAATGTGAAAAAGTTATCTAGGTGTACGTCAACAATCCACGCTAATGTTATCAATCCGAAAGTCAATCTGTTTATCTGACTGTCTTGCATGGCTAAACAGCTTAATTGATTTTGATGAAATTTGATAAGAATATACCTAAATATCCGAGCTCAAAAATGGCTAGTTTTAAAAAAACCGTCACCTAAAAGACTATAATGGGGAAAAATTAAATTAAAATATAAAATTTTGTATTAAAATCGTAACTGCTCTAAGCCGACAAAGTCGCGAACGTTTGCTCGCTGTTTAGCTAGTTATTAATATAACGTCAGTGTGCCTGGCTATTACCTACTTATCTTTAAATATCTTGATTTCGAAAACCTACTCTATAATCTCAAACCTCTTTGTTTGATACCCATTTTTTCTGTCTTTATATCTATTAACATATACGTGTATTTCCATATCTTCATAGCGTTTTCCCCGTGTTGGTCCGGGCTCTTTTGCGAAATAGACCATCTGCCTTCCTGCCAGGCAGCTCGTAGAAGGCGTAAATTTCTTATCATGATGAAATCCATCTGCTTTTTTGCCTTCCAATATCATAAAAATGAAAAATATGAAGAAATTACAAAGTAACTAGGAAAGTCAACATTTTCAGTTTTCTTATCCAAACTGAACAGTTGACTAATATTCATAACACTTTTGAGAAGGGTTAGTTCAGTCAGTTAGTGATTTGTACAAAGATTTATAGATCTGTACAGTTGTATGAAACATCAATTTGAGACAGAAACTAAAAATAGGCATAAAGAAACTTAGTTCGAATATTGCAAAATATATTAAACTTTATTAAACGCACATTGTATTTGGTAATTACAAATTTAGGAAGTTTAAAAAAACATTTTGCTAATTTTGCGACAAGTGAGGTTTCAACAAATTAAATACTTACTGGTTAATGATAGATATGGAATATGGTAAATAATTAATGTGAGCGCTTACTGTAAAAAACTAACTTTGATTACACTAATTATGTCGTCAAAATATATACACAAAAATTGAGTATTTTCTTTGATTTCCCACTATCCATTATACGTTTTTTTATCTATGAAATTAATGAACATGCCTACAAAAAGATGTTGAACATATAATCTCCTTTTTACATGTGGTTTTAAAATGTGTAATTTCCATTCATGACTGGTAAGGTGCAAAAAAGTTTAGAATGAGAAACGCCAGCGAATAAACAGTGATTCAAACACAAACACTCTTTTAAATTTCTCATACAAAGATCAAACGTATAGTCGGCAGTTTGCAAAAAAGCCTTGTTGAGTTTCGCATAAAAAGGTTGGCGATCTGCGATCACTCGAATGAGCGCTCTGAATGAATGAGAGAGCGGCGGCCACGGGACACTAGTTGATCAGACATGATGCGCCCCTGTCTGTCAAAGTCACAAAAGTAAAAGCATGGAAAGAGACTTTTGTTTTACGGGCTAGTTATTTTCCTACACTTACATAGCAGTTTTGTGGAAATAAACAAGCAGACTTATAACTAGATGGTGAGAAGTCGCTTATTAATACCAATGATGGTACAGTTAAATTAACATAACTCCAAATATTATGCAATTTACATAAATTGTTTAATCGCTTAGTATTGATTTGCATGTTTTAAAAAATTAACATTGGGCAGAGAGTTTCGAGTGCCAAGTATCACATTGCGTTGCATTTAATAGACGTTGATAAAATTCAACGAAATTAAGCAATAAAATTTAGATAGGTTATTGGCACTGTGATAATCCCAAAAAAAATCCTAATGGTAAGATCTTGGTCATTTGACACCATCAATATCGTTATTGCGTTACTGTCTGAATTGCTTCAAAACACTGTCATTTTGACGACAGAAAAAGGTAATTCGGTAAATGAGTGCCAGCACACACTGTACCACTAGTAGTCTTATTGGTATTGACACATTTAAATTTTACTTTACTCGCCTCTTACTAGATGCTTGGCAGGAGAGCCGATGGTCTTATCTAAACAGAAGGATCTGTTATTTGATTTGTTCATTTTACATCTATCAACGGATAGCATGTTCCTAAAAATGTATGCATCAGACTACAGGTCAAATTGATACAGTAGGAATTCATATATCTGCAATAGGAATAAAACACGGTTATGAAATTATGTGACATTTTGTTAGTTTCAACAAAATTTAAAGAGTTTATAAATAAATTGCATAACCTGCGGTCTAAACAAATGTCGACATTTCAAGAAAACTGATTAATTACTTCTAGACAACGAAAGGAATTTACATACTTGTTCAATGTGAGAAATGTGTACTTTTTATTTAAAAAGTGCTTTGGTACTTTGGTTTGATATGACAAAAATATCTGTTTATTACACATAAATAATGTTATTATATTTCTTGGCAAAATTGCACTTTAAAATATCAAAATAAACTGGAACAATATCTTTACATATCTAATAAATAACGTATAATCTTTTCAAAATTTTTGGATATAAATATGTGAGGCCGGATACCGTCTCACTCATGATTAGATATTTTTATTGTTTGCTTAAAAACAAAGCCGCATGTCGTAGTTTTGACATCGAAATATGACTATGTTATTCGCACGGATTTGAATAAAATGTGTAATTTTTTCTTTATTTTGAATTAAACTATTATGGATACATTGTTATTAATACTTCATAAAATGCATTTTTGCCAAGCGTGTAATAAACATTATCAGACATGTTTTGCTTACCAGATAAACATAATTACAAGCTTTAAAGTTTCGTTTTGAAGGCATGAAAAAAGAAGTCTTACAAGTGGAGGGAAATATTTTTTCATGACTAGAGTGGTTATTAAAATTCCCGTAAGTGCTAAATACATCCTTCCTATATCCTTCCTCTTCTCCTAGATTCTTCCTATATCTTCCTCCATAAAGTGCGTAAATATTTGAAATACTGCCAATACAAACGAATACTTACAATTTAAGCTTAACAGTACTTGTTTATGTTTACAAAAGCAATAAAGTTAGACACAAACAGTAACAGTGAGCATAAATACATATTTATTGTACGAAACCAAAAATAAAATTTGTCGATAGCACTAAATTTATTCACGTGTATGGAGCTAGTGAGTCAACGTCACAAATGGAAACAGAGGCGGATTTCATTGAGCGATTTTTGCATTTTATTTACAGCAACACGGGTTATCGAATGCATTAAAATACGTACCAATAGCGGCCGTGTAAATCAAAGCGCCATAAAACGCCACAATTCGGCCGAAGCCGTCTCTATGCTAGCGAGCGCTTGATTTATTCGGTCACCGGTGTCGGCGCGAACGTACCTAGTGACGTCGCAGCTTTTTTTCCGAGTTTCGGCGTTTTATTGATGGCGCTCGGTTAAAAAGTGGCCGGGCGGGCCGGCTAAGCGAGTGGCGTCAGAATTTGTGAATGATTTTTCATCCGACTCATCCCGCGTTTCACAGCCATTTGTCAACGGGGTGAAAAAGATGCATGTACTCGCTGTTGTGCAATTTTTTTTCGTTCTTTTTTAGCTTTTACGCGGCTCCATTGACATGTGAAAGTGTGTTAGCGCTGAGTTTATAAATCTACGGCGTTCGTTTTTCATTTTCGAATTCGTTTAAATTCTTTACGTCAGATTTAAGCTCTGTACTATTGAGCATAGTTGATGGAATTATTTGAATTGTGATTTATACAGTGCAACATTTTGTATAAAAACTTTTTACAATAAATTTAGTGAATCTGCTTGTAATAATAAATATCTTTAGACAAATTATTCAAACTAATCTTATCGAAAGGAGGAATATTATTAGCTTTTATACGTGGTATAAACGTGTTTTTATGTGTGACTTATATGTTTTATATAAGTACAATTTTTATTTACAATTATTTTAATTTGTTGCCAATATATCATTACATATATATTGTTCTAGAGGCCCAGGTGTTGGACTTGACTTCAAGAGATCCCAAATCCGATTCCCGGGTTGGGCAAGAAAAAAAAATGTGGTATTTCCAATTTTCTAATAAAAAACTTTTGCTCGTAATTGATGTATGCCCGGTTGGCTTCGGCGAGTCGTGGGTGCCCTGGTTGTGCATCTGCCTACATCTTAGGGGATATGGGTGTGAAGATATTTTTTTTAGGATTTACGTCTTTACAAGAAAGTTATTAGCTTTTTATATGGGCCAACGAAAATAACATTAATATTTATAGGTAAAACTTTTACATTTTTGATAGTATATAGGTATTACGGTATTTGGAAAGCAGAATCGAAGCAGAATATTAGAATAGGTGGAAAATTATATTTCATATCTATATAACATAAATGATAGAACAACATCGGATCAATTAATCCATAATAAATGCTATAATAAGATGAGCAAATTCACAGACCCAGAAAGATATAAATACAGACAAAACTACAAACAAATCGTTTCTAACCGTGTTAAAATTACTCTATCAATTGAATTAAATTTTGCTATGAAGGTTTTGGAAGCCGACTTCAGGTAAGAAGTTGGTAAAATGTAATAGCTACAAACTGGTCTTCCATTAAATACCCTGACTCTGGTCAATTTTGTTTCTAGAAAACAGAAATATATTAAAGTTCGGTGATAATGGTAGTAATTTTGTTCCGTACTCACTAAACTAATTTCAATAGAAAGGCCAAAACACTTTTAGTGCTGTCGAATTAGTCCCTGAACGTCGTTGCTACAGACGTTTAATATATCACTTGGAAAAAGTTGATTAAAAACATCACGATTTCACTTGTCACATGGACTAATCTGACAAGTCTAAAGTGTTCCATCTCGTTCGTTTTTCTTTAATTTGAAAAAGACAGCAGGCATCTAAAATAAGTTTAGTTGTAAACAACAGACTCACCACCGGTGCATGACTTAAATGATTGAACTTTGTCATATTAATTAGTATACTTGATGATGCAGAGATTTGTACAGCCTAATTCCACTGCCCAACTGCATGGCTTGGGTTCGACTTCTAATGGAGTCGGGCCCACAGGTACGTCATTAATATTAAGGACATTGTATAAACTAACATGATAAGTGTTGTTATATTTTTTGTGTACTAATATCGTTTTTTTATTGAGTTCTTTCAGTAACACTCGTAAACCAATTATATTATTTGCTTTCTTTACAGTTTTACGGTGTGACAAGATTTTTAGGTACTTTACATTTAAATGATTTGTGAAGCTAAAAAGGAAAAAAAATTAAAATTAAATTTCGTTCGCGACTGCAGCACGTGTGATTGACGCTTGCCGCAGAGAGCGGATTGAAATAATGTGTGTTTCTACATTGGTAATTGCAGCGGATATGACTTTTGTATTTGTTACAATGGATGTATATGACTAGTTTTGTCACAATTGATGTTTATGGTAATAAATAGTAACTGCTTGCAAAGTGCACGAAGAAGTAAAAAACATACAAGCAACTATTTACATTTATTATTATTTCGTACTAGCCGACTCGGAGAGCTTCGTATTGCTGTATGTTACTAGCTTCTAACAGTTTGTATGAATTAAATCATTGCTTTTTACATTTACTCTAAAATTTTTCAGGGTTTTTATGAATACCTTCTCCTGAAAATAACTTAAGCAACAAAAAAAAGAGTAAGCAAAAATTGTCCATCCGTTCAGGCGTGATGCGTTGATCACTCGAAATGAAGACACTATTATGCAAAACTTTATATAGATTAGCTATACACCAGGGTTTATTTATTTATCTATTAAAACTTGATGTTGAAATAATGGCTAAGGTTAGACTTAATGGATAATAGTTTCAGTTGTTCTTGTTTAGTAGTTCGATTCACACTTTTTATAGTAAACTCTTGTACTTTTCCTTAATACATTTCATTTAACATTACCTATGTTTTACTTTAGCCTAAACTACAACTTAAGGTTAAAGTATAACATAGTTTTAGATGAAGTGTGTTGGGGAAAAGTACGAGAGTTTACTATTAAAACGTGTGTATGCAATGGAATTCCACAAAGTGCCGACGATGAAAAGTATAGATTCTATTTAGTATTTGGTTCTTGTAGTTACTAACGAATTTACGCTAAGTTTTTGAAAATTCGTGGACTCTTACTAAGTCCCTCCCCTAATCCTTGTTTCACAGAGATGTAAACCGTTTGAACAGTCGCAATATTTTTTAGTATGCGAATACTGTATGATTCAGAGAGGAATGTTGTTACCCGTAATCCTGTAAAACAAATGGTTTTTGTGGAATGTAAATATAATTTAAACTAAAAACAACTATTTTTTAAATGTAGTTACTAAAAACAACAGAAATATGTTATATAAATAGCACCAGTATAAGTTGGTAATGGAATCGTAAATCCCGCATATTATGGTTAAATATAAATAGGGGTCCGTGGTTTGGCTTCGCTGGACTATTGGCTGATATTTTAGTGAGACGGTTTCGTGACGTTTACATTACAATTAAAGAAAATAATAATTTATCACTGGTTCAAGTCTTGTACCTTCGGACACATGTACTCTACAGACGCAATTTCCTTTTCTGAATGACTAATTTGTTGCTTATTTTTGCGATTTTTTGCAACTTCACCGAGCTTTACACCATTTTGTTGTCGTTAATTAAATGTAACAAAATAAAAGAATTTTGTAGATTAACAGCAATGATCTGTCGAAATTACATTATACTTAAAATGATCGCGAGTATTAAATAGTTTCCCTGAGCATGTTTTGACCGAAATTACACAAAACACATTTAGCCTGAAATAGTATTGAACATTTGTATTTTAACTTATCTATTAATGTCCATAGTTTTATGAAATTGAGTGAATGGGAAGCCAGGAATGAGTATTAACAAAAACTTTCATATTGTAGTGCAGTCATGCTTTTTATATTTCTTTTAATTTGCAACGTAAGTATGTTTGTCAAATGGGGAATTTTGCAACTTGCCCTATATGGCTTGAATTTTTGGCCAAGTACATGTAACTAATCATCATTACCATATTTGTTATTCATAAGTAAATCGCATAAAAAGTGTACTGCTAACTTTATTAAGGGCGGAGCTATCATATCGACGACAATTTAAAAAAAAAATGATTTAACTTGTTCTCCACAACATCAGTTGGTGTTTTATGCGCTGATAGATATTGTATTTGAAGCATGTCAATTACCTTCATATTGTTTTATAGGTATCAATTGATATACTTGACAGATGACAGATAGCTTGTGCTATATATATCATCCATGCTAAAAGTACCTATCTAAACGAGTATTATATATTTATGTTCTAAATATGCAGTACAGCAGTACTACTTAAATAATGCACTTCGGCTATATATGCCAAGCTTCGGAAATCCGAATGTATTTTAAAGATGTCTATAAAGAGTTGTTATTACATATTTAATCATTACGCTTAAATTTAGATTAGGTCAGCCAATTTAAAAATAAAAATATAAAGTGTGAAAAGAGTAAAAAGTGTAAAGCCGAAGTGCATAAAATAGCAGTACTGTACGTAGATATGTTATTTATTATCTTAACAAAATAATTATTTTATTATAATTATTTGAATCTTTCGCTGAAATTCGTTTAAATATCTAGTTACAAATTAGCTTAGACTATCTGGCCTCCTGAGTATAAGAAACGAAAATATACCACAACAACGCTTGGTCGTTATTTGAAATAATGACAAACAACCATGCCTTTTTTTAAAAATTTTAATATGAATATCGGTGCCCGTGTACACTAAAAACAGAGGAAAATCTCTCCAGCCACCAATCATGGAGTTGGTAATGAAATCGTAAATCCGTGGCATATTATAGTGAAATATAAATTGGGGGCCGCGGTTTGGCGGCGCTGGACCGTTGGCTGACATTTTTGTGGGACGCTTCAATCACGTTTACATCGCGACTGAAAACATTCACGATAAATTGATTCGTAATTAACTTAAATTAATAAGGGTGGCATATTGTTTTGAGTTTTGGTTATACACATTTAGCCTGGAATTGTATTGAATAAACTTTTGATGTCAATAACTAGTGTTTTCGCTTATCTATTAATGTCGTTAGTTTTTTTTGAAATTTACTGAATGGGTAAATGACTGAATGAATTAATTTATTAATTAATGAGTCGATGAATAGGAAGCCAGGAATAAGTTTAAAAAAACTTTGATATTGCAGTAGTGCAGTCATATTTATTATTTATTATTACATTTGACGTGCAATATAAGTATGTTTGTCCAATGGGGGAATTTCGCAACTTTATTTTAAAGCCGCTTTCCCAAGCGATTGGCGTACTAGCTTAAATTCCATGTTATAATATGAGCTGATATGAAGATGGAGTCGAAAGGTTGTAATAGGAATTTATAAGATTCCAAACATTATCCTGACGTGTTTATCTTAAATTTACTTCAGAAGTTCTTCTTAAAGTTTGGGTTTCTTATTAAGAAATGGTACTGACTCCATTTCCACCCTGCTGTCTCTATTATCAACGTTATAAATTATAGGCTTATCCACTTTTCTTAAAGTAATTGGAAGTAAAACAAGCACATGAAATGCCTTGCCAATCCTCTTAGAGTTGGCCTCTAACATAAATTTACTGTCCCTCCTCTTTTTTAAACTAGTACACAACAATGGCGAGCACTGACTCTATGGCGAAAGTATCAGATAAAGCGATGGTATGAGTCCCAACAAGAAAGGGTCGTTAGAACACTGTGACACCTAGTCATGGTGATAGTGTAATGATATTATATAAACTGATGGTCGTCTTTTACAAGTGTAATTTGGAAAATAAGTTGTCTTACATTTTTGTTCTTCAGTGTAGTGTAGTGTAATGCATAGAAAACGCTGACTATATGTAAAAGTTTAAACCATTCATATTTCAGTTGTTGTCCATTAAGTTATTTATTTAAAAATGGCACAGACACAACACCCACCCCGCGGTCTCTGTTAACACGGTTAATAATAGGCTCCTTACCCCTCGCCTTATCTGCAGTATTAACCCATAAAACATTATAATTTACGTTACTTCGCCTCGCTGTGACGCTGCGCAGTTGGTGGGCTGCCCTTCTCAAACTTTTACTGTAATGTTACATTTTGATTGAAATATTTGTTATGTTATTTACGAGTGTTTCTGAACTTTTTATCATATAATGTGGAGGTTTTGATATATTTTGTATTTTTCTTTTTAAGAATTATTTCAAAAAAGTCAGTTCTAATTATGAAGAGTTCTTTAAAGTATGACTCTATGATAAATAATAACTGATATATATAATTCATTTCACGAAATCAATTTTTTTCTAAGCAGGATATAGATGTTATTAAATATTAGTATTAATAATTAAATTTCAATATTTAATTTTTTATTTAATTAATTAAATTCAGATTTGGTAAAATCTAGGCTGTGACGTAGCTCACACTAGTTTATAAGTGATAATTAGGCTCCAGATAAATAATCTAGGTAAAAAAGTCAGCTTAAACTAGAGTATGCTAAACTAAACTTAAATTTAAATCCTGTCTGAAATGGGAAATTGCCATTAAACGTCAAATCCCTTACGCAATAAACATAAAATTTATTAAAGATGTAATTAATAATAACTACCAACGTCTTTAATTAGTTCATGATTATGTCGGGAGATATTAATAAAAATTGAGTCCAGTTCAATATGGCTTAGGTTTTGATCAAAAATCAATGAAATCAATACATAAATAAAGAGTGCATTTTGTTTTTTTCTTTCTCAATATTCTAAGGTAAGCTCTTAAAATCCTATATAATTATGTGAGAGCAAATTCGTTGCAGAAAACGCATATTTTTTTATAATAAAACATAACTAGGACAAATGAATTCTCAGAAGCAACCGTCTTAATTAATGTATATTATGGTCATATTAAAGTATAATTTTAATATAACCTCCATTAAAAATAAGTACTAACATATCTCGAAAGTTTGAGCAACACTGGCGAGATACTTAAAAATAACGAGATCCTAGCAAATATTGTAATAGCACCGCTCCACTCCTGGTATTTAGCGGGATACCGTTATTTTAACACATTTTCTCTGCTGAGTCCTCGTTTCCGCGACCCGAGTTTGTGTCGATAAAACTGCCTGTTTACATTTCATCGATATTGCGTGTCCCATCCCTAAATACATTATGTTTTGTGTTAATAGTCAAGGATAATGTTTATCGTCGGATTTTAGAATTAGGCTTGTCTTGCTTCTGTTTATTTGTTTTGTTTATGAAATACAAAAGTTATATTGTATATCTAGAATAATGACTTGTCGGTATCGGATTACAACATTTTGAGATTGTTGGGTCTTTTCAGTATAATATTAACCTTATTAAACCTTATTTGATGTAACTTTAGAAACCCTTATTATATGGAAGGTAGTTAAAAGCTTTGCAATCCTACAATGCTGTATTGTGTATAATATATAATTAAGAACAGACGTTTTGTTATTGAAATGTCTGACGTTTTATTGTTGAAATCTGGCAAGGACAGATGTATTTCCCTACCACAAATATATGTATAATATATATACCAAAAGTTGTTAAGTATCATTTTACCTACCTGAGCATGTGAAGTAGTTAAATTAATCTATATAAACAAGAAAGCAATTATCTCATGTCAATAATCATTCCTAAAGCAAAGCAGATTTTGGAGCACTAAGATAAGTTAGGCAACCAAACGGCCCCATAAAAAAGTAAATAGATCTAATCCCATTGTTCGGAATGATTGCACCTAATATTTACCATATCTAACAGATAGGAGGCACGTGGGATGCGGTACCGTCTTAACTTACCTGTTTTATGCGCCGCTTGTATCAATATTGCATGATAATTTGTAGTACAAATTATAGGCGAAAGCGTTTTTTGAAACAAATATTATGATAAAATAAATTTGTTTCTCATTTTACTAAATTAATTTTCCATGTTCCCAAATTTGTATCTAGTAATCAGACTAACATTTTTGTCAAAATTTATTTTGTCTTTTGTTCAGATCGGAGAGTGATTGATAACAATTTCGACTAAATCTAGAGTATATCATGACTTTTTTCTGTTTAATAAAGCAGTGCAGGACTTATTCCTTGTAATTATGGTCTTATATGGAATATTCCAAACACCGGTACATAGCTGTTTTTTATAATTTTTATCACTTATCAAAAAAGGCATTGCTAAATCATAACTTTCAAATGTATGCGTTTGTTTATTAAACGGAGAATATGAATATACTTATACTTACGTAGTTATATTGTACGTTAAGACAAGATAGACTTACGATGTTCCAAAAGAATCTCAAACAATTGTGATATCGCGGCTTGGAAATCGATGAAAAATCTGTACTTGGAAATTGTATTCTGTGAAATATAGTATAAATAATTAAAATTGGATGATTTAAGTGTTCAAATTAATAAAGCCAGAAATAAAAAAAAAACTCTAAAATACACTACACAAATGCGCCCAGTTATCCTTAAATTGTAAACGGTTTGTATACCTATGAAGCTACCCTGACAAAACAGCATATTGATATAATTCATTACATAAGTACAACATTATTTACTATAGTTGGGTGTATCTTTTAAAGTATTTCTTTTTTCACTCTTAATGAAGGTACTTAGAAATGTTTATTTTTTTTTGTGTAAAGATTAATGTGATCTAAGGAACCACAAATATACTTTCGAGTAAGTAAACTGCGTTATCTTAACACTGAGTCCACACAGAAGACGTTTCATTTATCTCGCAGCGCGTTTGTTGAGATTATTGCAAATCTGCTGATTGTTCGTCCGTCTATTGATACAGCCATACCTCCTATCTTAGCTTTGTACCGTCTCTACTAATCTATTGCTAATGTTTGTTTTGTGTTTGTAAATTTACGAAGTAGCCATTTTATCTAATTTTATTGTCTGGTAGCTCAAGGATTCTTATCCTTTACAAGTTTGCAAATATTGTTGTAGGGATACTTCTGGTTTTACTGAGTTTTTCGTAACATCAATTTACTATCAGAGCCCTATACCATGAGTTTACGGTGCTATATTCGCTAGCATCTCCGTGAATTTATTTGTATGAAAAATTTTTACAGCGCCCCTACTGGCACCTAAGAGAACTGAATTTTCAGACCAAAAGCTCTATAAAAAAGTACTTTTTAGCAACTCATGCTAAAGAAGACTCAGAATATTTATTTACCTATTCCAATTGACAATTAACATAAACTTATTCAAAACTCTGAGGTACCCTTACATACTCAAATTACCCTTAGGTACTTCCCTTTCTCAAATTCTTTAATTAGTTTTTGGAATTTGCAAAATTTTACAACTTTTGCGGATTTTCACAAACACCCCAGTTTTTTATTTCGCTTTAAGGCTACTTTTTGCATTTGTCATGTTTTGGAATCATAGCTGGTTAATTACCAAAGAACGACGTTTATAACTAACTATACGTTATTAATACATTAAACGCATGCAATGTGCAATCTGCTAGTAAAATATACGTACTAAAATATATAAAATTACACATCTTTCATAGAAATTATGGAGTAATGGTGTATTTCTGAACAAAGCAAGGTGAAGTTGTAAAAACCGCGAGGTTGGCAACACATTAGTCACTTTTAAAACGTGATGCTAGGACATTAAACCTAACGCGTAATTTACCAGCTAGAGACCGGAACAAGATAGTAAAGCACAAAGAGACAGGTATAGGTAAAGCGGCTGTAATAATTCGTAGTAATTAGGCTTAGGAGAAATAACTCTGCCTTGTCTAAGTTTACCTATTTTATATTTTTGTGTAAACTATGGATTTGATAAGTGCACGGTTGGCAACAAGCTTGCCACTTATCACATTGTGGATGCCCAGGTTGTGCCTCTGCCTACGTTCAGGGATATGGGCGTAAAGATACTTTTTTATAAACTAATATTTTATTTAAACAAAAAAACACATATCTTTGAAGTACCAATAAAAAAAACCTCCAATAAAACCCCATCTACATAATTACTGTAAAACTATTAATTGAATTCAAAAATCCTCGATACAGATCCGTTTACCGAGATAAGTATTGCCAGTATCGGACAGGTATCATTATGCCCATACTTAGCCGGAAGGCGGGGTGGTAGGGGGAGGCAATTTAATTCTGTCCACGTTCTAATAATGACCGTCATAATTCGTTCAAAGTGTCCGGTCTGGGACACTTTAGGCCCCCGCTTGATTCCTTTGCATTCTCCCCCCTTAATTCCATTTTCGCACCACCTTGCACACATCGGTAGTGCACGGTTGTGTGTGTGAGTGTGTTTTGACTTATTTCAATTTGTTTTTTGCTCTGGCAACAGTTATCTCGTGTTACTAGGGAATAAATATTGGTTTATGGTGTTATTGCAAGGTTTTATAACTATCGTTTTTAGTATAAAATTTGTTAATATTTTTGTCGTCTTTGTGGTTTAGCGGTTCAGCGTCGGACTTGATTTCTTGGAGTCCGGTGTTCTAGCCCCGGGGCGAGCAACAAAATAACTAGAATAAATAATAAAATAAATAAGTAAATAAATACCTATACTTGGACAACTCACACAAATTGAACCTAACCCCAAAGTAAGCAAATTATATGCTTGTGTTATGGGTGTTAGACAACGATTCTAATACATAGAGATACTTAAATAAATATCAGAATATATTTAATAAACACCCAGAACCGGAAATGCAGACATGTAAATGTTCATCACACAAATGCCTGCCCCCGTCGGGAATCGAACCCGAGCCTCGCGTTTGGTTGATGTAGTTAGGCGTGTACACTAGCCACTCAGCCAACGAGGCGGTCATAAAAAAAAAAATTGTTGCCCGGGATTGGTTTTGTGGACTTTACCATCTTAGGTCTTTACGACGCTTATTTCAAGAAACCAAAATGCAAAAAACATTAACATAATAGCAGTAACAACCTAGCTAAGAACCATCCAAATCAAAGAAAAACACGACCGAACACAAAAGCACACACACTCTCACACGTACGCACGTACACACACACTTTAAACTTATGACAACCCATCAAGGATTAAAAAGCTGGTTAAGTCATATGAAAAGTTAATTTAATGTATTTATTGTTAAATTAAAGTTTTGATATATAAAAAAAACTCAAAGTCGGTTAACGACATTTTATTGAAAATAGAACATCCGCCATTTTGATTCCTTTTAGTAATATGCATGTGTGTTTCACGTTTATGTGTGCGTAAGCTTTATCAACACGTGTAACGAGTATTAAGTTTGATTTATACCTCTTTATATCGTAAATGGATTAGGGAAGGTCCCTGCGGTACACTTGTGTTTGGAAGTTAATGTCGCCATTTTATGGCTATGCGTAATTGCTTGCCCTAGGCTGTGTGAGCTCGTTACATGGAGGCAATGATAGGAAACGTTCATCTCTTAATTTTTATCACCTTTTTATATGGAGACAAGAGTTGATGAATAGGAAGTAATATTTTTGATTGAAAGAAAGTGAAGATTGAAAGAAGTTTAAATGAGCAAGGGTTCGGTCATGTAGAAAAAATGACAGATGAAAGATTGGCAGAGCAGTAGCCCAAGCACGAATCTCTCTCGTTCTCGTTATCGTAATCGTTATCGTATTAATTTGTATGAAAACCAGAGCAGCGCCGCTACGGTCGTTTGAGGAACTAAAAGTCGGTAGCACGAACTTTTTAGTCTGGTTATCGTAAAGGTTATAGTATAGTTAACGACAGTCAATGTAAGGGAATCGGCAGCACGAACTCAATTTTGATGGATAGTATCGTTGTGTACGACAGCTAGCTATCGTAATCTTTCTCACCGAGAATTTTTCACTGACAAAACTATAGTTTCGTTGTTATGGCATATAAAAAATATTATTTTATTGTAAAAAGGTGGTTTTTGTGACTGAAAATTATGTGTCTGGCATGTACTACTTAAGAATGTCTGTATATAAATAAATGTATTTGACTTACGCCTTTAATACTAGTATATAATTTGCTGACTTTTGTGATAAATTCTATTTATACTTTTATACTAATATCCTTATTAGTACAATACATACACACATTATCATCACACCAAATGGTGTATTTGGATTTTGAACACATTCACCCTCTCCAGGCACATTTAGAAGGCCTACCGTTGTTAGGCACATAATGACCCAACAGACTCTATTCCAATAAATATAATAAAAACATGTAAGGTAAGTAATTATTTAACCCATGTCGGTCCGACTCTCTTATGTAGAATAAATAGACTGTATTACTGTTTCCCACCCTGCAGCTTATGAGTGGCGGACAAAGATTTTTTCAGATTTTGACTAACACTAAGGTAAAGTGGTATGTTGCATATTGTCCGGGTAGGGGTAAGTCTCAATTATTTAGTAGTAGTAATAACTAATAAGTAATTATTTCTGTCACCATAATGCCAGTGCTTGAGACCGCTTAAACAAATTAAATTGATTCGTAATTCATAGAAAAAGACTCACCTCTGCATATTATAATCCACCATCACTTTATACAACGTTGAAATAGTCCGCATCTCGAGACAGTTTAAATACAAATAGGTACGAAACTTCTCATAAGTAACATAAACACTTCCAAAGGTTTATATTTCTTACACTTGCCGATTGTAATAAATGGTCGAAATCAACTATAAGCTTTAATATAAACACTTGTCTCTAAAGAACTTTGTTTATGTAGTTAAGGGACTATGCGTTCGAAAATGTTTTAGGGTCGTAACAGTAATCATCATCAAACCACGATTTATTATGTTAATAGTATAAGTTAATCAACTATTTATAATTAGAATAAGCTTAAAAAGGAATAAATTAATAGGTTTTTCTATTAAATGTCAAAACAATAAAACTTTTATTCAAATGTGTCTGACTATTTTGACTATGAAGCTATTTCCGAACGTTACATGTTACTATAGTATTTGACTACTATCGAGCTTACGATTGTAGTACGCTAATGTTTCATGCTACCAATTCAATATCGTAATCGTTAACGTGTGGCAAATAGTTACGATTACTATACGATTACGCGAAAGTTTCGTGCTTGGACTACAGATATACAATGCGAGTGTTGATGGAGTCCTAGGTTGAAATTCCACGATCAAATCTCTTCGGTGTTATTTGAGGGTGGTGTCAAGAATCTCCGAAACCACCGTGTTTGTATGAAAAGGGTAACGAATATTGAGGAAGCCAGGCAGAACTGCCAGAATTGTGAGATTTGGCACTCAATACTCTTTCCGTAAGGGACTTGGCGTAAAGATGTGTATGAATGTATGTACGTACTTTTTAAACCCCGACCCCGAGTAGATGGTGGTGTGTGTATGTATGTATGTGTGTGTGAGTGAGTGTGAGTTTATATGTGTGCCTGTGCGCGCGTGTGTGTGTGTAAGTCATATATTTTGAACGGTTTTTTTGAAAGCTGACATTATCGAGGTGGTTCTTAACTACTTTACATATAAGTTTATTAGTTACAGTATATTACATTTTTAAAACCTTTTTTTTATTTACAGGTACGTAGACTAATAGCTGTTTAAAGAGTAAGTTCGAAAACTTTTTTTCTAGGATTGAAAGCAAACAAGCAATGGAGTTACTCTTGAATCTCGATGTCATGCCGATTGGAAATTGGAATTTGGAATCGCATATGTCAGTTTAGGTTTAGGTACTTTTGAACACAGCACTAGCGCATTATGACATTAGTTACAAATAAATTTAACGAATCCGATAGAAGAATTATTGTTTGCTATTAACTAAATGTTTAGTCGTGAAAAACGATTGAAAGCCATCTATACAAAAGAAGAAGAAGAACTAAATGTTGATTAGTCGTCAGCATTGTGTTCTAAAATGCCTACAATGACATGTTCCATTCCGAATTCCATAAATGATTTTTTGATAATAAAAAGCATAGGTACAGTAACTAAAGAAACAAATAGTGGTATGAGCGTTGCCAACCCGAGGCTATTACTTAATGAAATTAACCAGCGACCATCTATGAAATTAACGATCACGAAAGTTATACCTAGTAGCAGGAACAAAAAACTTTTACCAATCAGGGCGAGTTATCGCAAAGTTCTGTGGCGTACCTAGTATTAGTCACGGTGCTAGTGATAAATAAACAAACGCTAATCTCTTACCAGCTGTTTGGATTGAAAGCAGTTAACCGTTACTTATATGAACAAGGGCTGATTTAACCGATCATACTGAAAACAGAAAAATTGAGTTTAGTAAAACTAAGTTCAGTATAAAAGAGTTCAATTTTTTTTATGATATTGGAAGGCAAACAAACAGACGTATTTCATGATGGTAAGATATTCACACCGCCTAAAGACACCAAAGGTAGTAATGGTGTGTTGCCAACTTGAGGCTGCGATGTTAGACCTAGAGCAAAAGTAAATGTACCGGCTACTTTATCCTCCGAACTGGAACACGTCAACGACACGCACTGACGTTATGGCGGCAGGAATATGTAAGGCGGTGGTACCAATCCGGGCGAGTGTACTCTACCATAACTCCGACAACATTGAAAACCGAGTTTAGTTAAACTGAGTTCAATGTAAAAAGTCCAATTATCAGTTTTGATCCCGTACATAGGCTCTTGCAAGTACTCTTTTAAATTTGACAATCTTCTTATACCTACCCATGCCCTAATCAACTTACCACATATTACAGTTTCATAAAAAAAAATTTACAGTATCCAAAATATTTTTGACATGATTGACCCCCTGACAATTGACTGAACGCGTTTTTTTTACGTTGAATGCGTTTAAAATCGACGGTGAAATCCAGTCCTAATCAAAAAACTAGAATAAAATCATATACTAAATAAAAATCTGTGTAGGCTCAAAATAATTTTCTTTTTTAATTTGAAAGTCGATTATTTCTGTTTGACATTTTTAAAAGCACAATAAGCCTTGCGAACTGGAATATTTCGAAGCGTCGACGTTATTATCGCAATTAACTAGTGTTGTACGGTATCGATTTGGGTATCTGGACCGATATTTACGATTTTTAATTAGAACACCCCTAGCAGTAATGCCGATACGTGATCAGGAGGGTCCCGCCTAATGAACTTTCTTCCATTTATTTGCATTTTTATTTATCATATTACCCGATCATTGTCTGTTTCTACGATCATCGTAAAGGCGATGCGTAATTTAGTTTTTAATTTCTTTTGTTTAATTGTTTTGCGCTTGTGAAGTGCGTTTTCTGGAATTGAAATCGTTTTATTTAGTTTGAATAGTATTTTTTTATTTTACTTTTTTTTGTTATAAAGTAAGTAAAAAGCCGGCAGGTTATAATCCTAATACTTCGAATTCTTATGACAAGCCTAAACTAATTTTAATTAAAGCTTTAATTGGTAAGCAGTTAATAACTAGGTGTATAGCTTAACAATTCGATTTAAATATTCGATTCTAATTCCTTTCGATCTTAAACGCGTTGTTGGTCTAGAGGTTAGCGTACACGCCTAACACCACCGACCAACCGCGAGGCTCAGGTTCGATTCTCGACGGGGACAGACATTTGTGTGATGAACATTTAGGTGTCTGTGTTTCCGTATCGGGTTGTTTATAAAATTTATTCGAGTATCTATTTAAATTTATCTTTGTATTAGTATCGTTAAACAGCACCAATAACGCAAGCATATAATTTGCTTCTTATATCAAATTGTGTGAATGTCAAAGGGATTTATATTTATTTTTTATTGACAACCTGATTATTGTCTATTCTTTAAGCATTTCCTTTTTTCTATTCATTTTACTTCTTAATAATTCTTTAAATTCATTAAATTTATTTAAGTAGAATAGTCCAATTAAGTTTACGACCGTATGTTACGTGCGGTTTTATCTAAATTTGAAGATTTTTTTGTTTATTTGCTGCTCTTCACAAACTACTCAAACAGACAAAAGTAAATCCCAACGAAACAATTTAGTTTTAAAAAAATATCTGAAAGTAACAACCAAATTTCAAAAACATTTTAAGTATCTGTCAAATTAAATGTTACTAAATTTGCATTTTTGTTAGTATCGAAAATATAGCTAATGATCAAACCACACAGACTAACAAAAGCACAAAGTAAATTTAACAGTATACTAAAACAAACACAGTCAGCTCAAAAGAAACATCTAGGCTGTAACAAGCTTTCAAATCTAGTCACGCATACAATAGCTGATGAGGCAAAAAATAAAACTGCACCAAATGAAGAGAATGCAGCCAATGCTCATACAATCACAAGTCTTGGAAGTACTGCGCTCATCAAAAGAAACCCAACAGAATACTGGGAGACAGTTCGTCCATTGAATACAAAGTGGGAGGGAGAGGGGGCTACGGAACCCAGGGTAGGGGAGAGGGACAAAAAACATTTGCCTCTACTAACGAAACAATCGTAGACATAATTGATTTTAACTTAGAGTCGACTGCAAATGAAATGAAGTTACTGGAGGCTGTTGTTGGATTATTTGATTTTATTCGTACATTACGCTAGAGGTTATCCGTGGTTCTGCAGTCTATTTTTTTCAATGTAAAAGTATAATGTCAGTACTTGCTATTGCAAGGTTCCGGTTTGAAAAATACTGCATTTATTAACTCACGTAAGATTCCAGCGTTATGTCTAACATATCGAACACTGAGTCCTTACCATGAGTTTGAAACTCGTCGAATTTACGATACTCTCTAGCGTCTCCGTACATTATTTGTATAAAAAAAAATTAATAACGCCTCTACCGGTAACTAAGAATAAAAAGCGTTTTCGAAACGTCAATTACCGGATGTAATCTATGACACGTTTGGTCTAAAAATGTGTTATTCATAGTTAACAATAGAGAGACTGTTCAAAGTTTTCATACAAGTCATTTACAAAGACATTAGTGACTAGTATAGTTAACTTGACAAGCCGTAAACTCAAGATCAGGTCTCAAATGTCAGAAGCCATCCGTCCATTTTTATAATAAGACAGTCTTTTTTTCAATAAAAAAAAACTATTGACTTGTAAGCATGTTAAATTGTTTTCTTACATAGTTATTGCATAATCTTACGTTGTCTTGTTTGAGGCTTTGAGTGTCTTATTCAACAATAGCATTTAAATAAAATACTGTTGTATAATAACTACATGATTCGAATATTGTTATTGCAAATATGTAATTAACCATTATTTATAAAAAAAAATAGTTCTCTTGATCACGCCAAAAATTGTAAACTTTAATCTGTATATATTTATAAATGAATCGCCATTTCGCATCTAAATTGAACGGATGGACCATTTTTTTTGTCATGATGTTTATAGCAAGAAGGTTCCCATGAATTGATAAACCAGAAAAAAATGCAGGAAAATTGAAAAAAAATGCTTGAATCCATAAAAAATGTTTGTATAAAGTTATACGAAGTTCGCCGAGTCGGCTAGTTCAAAATAAACTAGAATTGCAAAATATTAAAGAATGATATCATAATATAAATTCAAGATAGAAAAAAAAGAAGTAACTATAAAGAAAAATATAATATTTAATCAAATATAAATCTGTTGGATTTTATAGATTATTTTAAATATCATAGACACAGCTCGTTAAATACCTGCAGAGAAATAACTTTTACCTTTGACTTTAATGTCTGCTGTCGGAATCCTTAAAAAAGGGTTCCAAAACCTAATACATCTCATTAGAACAAAATCCAATCCAACTGAAACTTTTGAAATCCTTAATGAATCGGGATTAAGCTAACAGCGTCGATCGTGTGTTTATTCAAATGAGACCTGACTGCAAGGGCCTTGATTAAAGAAGTGTAGTTGTTTGGTATAACTGAACCCGACGGCCTGAATGTGTATTAGCCAAGCCCACGATTTTAATGTTCTAGTGAATAATTAAATCAGTGATATTTTAAGCCACGTCTCAGCAAAAGTACGACACATTAGTGGAAATTTTGGAATTAATACAGACGAAATTTAAAATGTTTGTGATACGAAATTCCTTATTAGTTTCTTTCTTTTCTTTCTTTAGGTTTTGGCCTTCACATTAGTATATTAGTATATTGTCAAGTAGTAATTTGCATCAAATTTAATATAAATTTATACAATTTTAATTTGTTATCAGTCATAAGTCGTCAGTAAGTCATGTCCTGCTCTTGGGTAAAGCGATGGCCTCATTACTCAAGCTTATGTAATGAGGTTTTTCGGTAACGAGGAAATACACGATACGCTAATTTCTTCATGATTATTTCATTTGTGGACTTTCATTGAACAAAACTGTCCAAAAATGCCATCAAAATTGATTATTTTCACTCATTATAAACACGAAATTCAACAGTTATTTATGAAAAAACCTCGACCATCTTTTCTGTCGATGAAACTCTCCTTATTAGTTTATTGTAAATATATAACAGACTACTGCTGTACAACATCGTCATCGGTTTGTATTTAAATAAAAATGTATCTCTAGGTCGTGCTTAAACGGATTTAATGTTTGTTGTATTAATTATTGTCATAGTGAAGATAAAAATGTAAGGTTCGCAGAACATCGACAAATTTAATAAAACTTATCGAAATATAAATTTTATTTAACTGTCAGTTGAAATTTAACAAAACTTATCGATAATATAAGTTTTATATATCTGTCAGTCGATTGACTGCATTCCTGGATCTAGGTGTGTTTATTAGTTATTCTAGTATTTATTTACGTATTTTAATAATATTGTATTTTTGTATTAGTTAGTTTCTTTGATTGAAACTCATAACTAAAGCTTATAATTTGCTTAATTTGGGATTAAATTCAATTTGTGTCCAATTTTAATATTATAATGACAACATTTCGGCCCTTCTTTTTTATACTTACCTACATTGAAATTGAAAATTCAAAAATTAAAAAAAAAAATGTTGTAACCTAATAAATTTAACCTAATTAGTAACCTAATAAAAAATTATGTAGTAACCTAATTTTCAAAAATTATGTAGTAACCTAATAAATTATTATTGGCATACTTGAAAACATTAAATAAGTTCTTCAGACATTTGAATGTTTGGATTTATGTTTTCATTTAATTAAGATAATATTATGTCCTCAACGGAGCGTGATGAATTTTGATAGTCTGCAACATTAAAAATAACTACTTCTACGACTAATTCCTGTCTCATCCACTAAACCTGATGCCATGGAAAATCATCAACTTTACAACGCGAAGGGATCCGCGGATAACATGTTTAAATGAAATTCAAACCTAACACAAAGAAATTAAAGTATATTTTCCAAGAAAGGGTTACATGAAAATGTACAAATTTGACCTTCGCGAAACAGAAGCTATGAGGTATCACAGAAGCACATGAATCATTAATAATGTATCAGTTATCGAACATTCAATAACACAATGCGATTCACATAAGAATTAAGCTTCGTTAGGGTCGCGACCGGCTACCGGGACACGACCGAGATGTATGTACCAGATTGTACTCGAGCACCCAGCGATGCTCGACTTTAGATATGGTAATCGCGAGTCCACCGCCTCGGGCATTACGGTAGGTCAGAATCATGAATTTAAATTGGACAATAAAACACGATACGTCCCGCCGTTGAAGTTTACGTTTTATCGATATAAATTAAAAATGCTTTGCCCAGCACTAAATACTTAGTCGAGGGTATTTTTTTAAACCAATACGAAAAACGACGGGTGTTAAAAGTGCGACGAGTCGGTGTGAGTGTGTGTGTTTGTCGGTGGCATCATAACTTTTGAACGCGTCGGCCGATTTCAATGCGGATTTTTTTTATTTGAAAGCAGTCATAGCTTCATTACATATAGCTTTTGTTTGATTTGGGTTATTGAATTTTTAATTGTAGGATTATTCTACTAAAAGGTATAAGATAGGCTACTCCAGTGATGGTAAACCGTAATATTCACCCATACACACCAAAGATGTGCCTAGTGCGTCGATAGGTGTGCCTGTCCTTGTATGCGACTAACCTGTCCTTTTCTTCAGAACGAATTATATAGATATGTCGATAAAACATTAAACCCACTTATGATTTTTTAATTCATATACACATTTGTACTCAAGGATTCTTTAAACTTTGTTTTGTATTTGAAAGCGTCTTATTCACTGATTTTATTTTAATAATTTTCTAGAATAACTTCACACATACATATATTACACACTCGTTTATATACCTACATAAATAGATAAATATGTGTAGGTATATTTATTTTATACGTGTAAGTATCTTTACACCCATATACCCGAAGAGGTAGGCAGAGGCACAACCACGAATAACCGAAGACATTAATAGTCCCACAATATGATAGGTGGCAAGCCTATCGCCAACTAGGCACATATCCGATCTTAGGCAACAATTTTTTTATTAGAAAATTGGAAAAATCCATTTTTTTTGTTGCCCGACCCGAGATTCGAACCCGGAACCTCATGCAGTCAATTCCAACAACTGAACCACTAGACTACAGAGGCGATTCTATTCTAATATTTTTTATAATAACTTCACACATACATATATTACACACACGTTTATGTACATACATAAATAGATATATATATGTGTAGATACCAAGTAACATCGCCAGTCATAACCAGTAGATCTCAAGGAAATCACGTATAGTCCCTTAGGTGGGTGGTAGCGTCTGTGTCAATAGCAGACGTCTTGGCAGTGCTGATGCAGCGGTCTCTGGAGGCACGTAGGCTGGACTCGCTGCCCGAATACTAATTATCAATTAGCCAGAAGACGGGGAGGCTAAGTGGACATTGAGATTTATAAGGATAGTCCAATGTCATTAGAGTTACGAAAAGTTCATTTAAAAAAATATTGATTTCAATTAAGAGCTTAAACTTTTTAAATTAGTCATTTTAATACAAAAAAAATCGTTTTGATTTGCTTTGACTTTGCGATAGCATCGAGGCAGATTGATTTTTAATCAAAAAAATATACATGTCGCTCTCATCCAATAGAGGATATGGTGCGTTGCTAAAGGCCTAGTGCTAAAGATGTTGCGACAGTAAGAATTACGTACAAATATGGAACAGTATAGAAACTACGCTAGTAGATATATACGCCTTACCTACACTATGTTTTGAAGCAATGGGGTCCTCATGTTATATTTTTGAAGTTATACTTCTTTTGGCGCGTTAGGAAAAAATGATGAGGGTAAATTTTTACGATGCGCGCGCACACTGTCACGAAAAACCGACATGATGAAGTAAGCTATAGATGACATTTTAGTTTTTCAAAAAAAGGTACCAACAAAGTAAAAGTAAGGACATCTACGTATGTTTGCGTGAGAACTGACAACTGTATTCTCAATATTTCTTTATTTCTATGGTAAGTGTCAATTTGTCTACAAATGTAAAATAAGGCATAAGATAAAATTTTTAAAAAGATTTTTATTTTATTACGCCGAAGAAGTATAACTTCTAACGCGTGTACATAAGTACACACACATTTTTTTAAAAAAAAATTAATTGCAATATGTATGTCGATTTACAAATGTTGTAAGCAGGTGTTTTCATGGTGTCGGTTAATCCCAGCAAAAGACGAATACGCTCATTGAATTTTTAAATACATTTTGAAAACAAATCTATAATATAAAAAAGAAACGTTAAATGTGTTGGTAAGCGCATAACTTCCGAACGACTGGACCGATTTGACTAATTCTTTTTTTATTTTGTTACTTATTGTCAGGAGAAGATTGTTACGAAGAGAAAAGCGGGAAAAGTTGCTGGGAAAATGGGAAAAATAATACTTTATAATAACCCATACTGAACCGGTGAAACGAAGTTCGCCGGGCCAGCTAGTAACAATATAAAATTCGTCTTGGCGTGGCACTGGCTACTATCGCACAGCAAAAACCACTTAGCTGACGACTTAGATGGTGTGTTGCCAAGCTGAGGCCAGGTTGTTAGGCCTCGAGCAAAAGTTGTTTACCGGCTTCCTTACACTCCGAACAGGAACACGTAATGAGTAATAGGTGAGTCGCTGCGAAACTTTGCCATCTTGTCAGATGTCACGGTGTAAGTGACGGAAAGCCAATGCTTGCCTTTTACTAGGTGCCTGGCTGGAAGGCAGATGGTCTATTCTGCAAAGAAGCTCGGAGACCAACACGGAGAAAACCTTGATAAAAACATTGATACATTACAGATGACTTCTCTTTGGCACATTTTTAATTTTAAAATTTAATTATGTTTCAGGTCCTCTTGACTAATTTTAATAAAACACAGTTTATGCGGCCGATTAATGTGACTTTCAGACCAAGAAATAATAGTCTTGCTGAATCTGGATCACCTAAGTGAAATTGAATTACTTATTTTACACTAGTTTTATAAAGTAGGTTCTAGTGTATCAAAGTTGTTAAGGTCTTCCTGTCCACCCCGTTGAGATCTGAAAATAATAAGTAGACTCTTATCATATTTCTGATATAATTGATGCCAAACTTCATTAAAATTAGTTCAGCCGTTTTGTTGAAAGCGAAAACTAATGTTCTTATATTTATGTTACGAATATATCGTCTGATTAATAAGCATGGACTAAAAGTATTCCTAGGTTTAAGTCGACATTATATTCTGTATTGCAGTGTAATAACAACTACAATGTCAACTTGACCCTAGGAGTACTTTAGTCTATGTTTATCTGTAAGCCGGATAGAGTCATACATGATGAATAGCAGTCTTGTTTGAAACTTTTATAGCTTACAGGATGTGAGCTCTTTTGTAAAGATAATATCAACTTCCAAACTTATTATGTTTTAATAAACATAAAGACAGACAAATCTCACCGGAAACAAAGATATATTACGGTTCAAAAAAACCATAACTAATACATTTGTCAAGCTCACAGATCTTGACGGATGTCAAAAGCTTTAGAAAGTTTTAGAGGTGACATCAGAAATTGACAATACGCAATATTATTTTTATGCGAAGACTTATCTTCTTGTTTTAATGCACTTAAAAGCTATATTTACAAAACAAATAAATAAAACAAAGAAGTAGCAGTAGTAGTAGTAGTACATCCCTACTTATACAAAGTAGGGATGATAAACTGATCCCAAAACGACATAATCTTTAGCGAAAACTAAACAGTAATAATCACGAATATAAAATTTAGTTCGGTTTATAAATACACTCTAATTTACTGTTGATCTTACATAAAGAAAACTTTAATCCTTCATCTCTTAGCTCTTATTTACTTTCCAATGAAAAAGATACAATTGTTTATTTTATGACTTATTGTATTAAAAAAAAGAGTAACATAACGACAGAGTTGAGATTGTAAAAAAAATTGATGAATTTTATGTTAATGTACATTTAGATTTAGTACACTATGGAATTACATTAAATAAATCATCGGTCACAGATTTAAGACTGACGTACCCGACCATAAAATCCATACCCGAATTTCATTTACTTGCATCGAATAGTTAAATTATTGTTAGTAAAAAAGTGATCTCAAAACAAAATAGTATTAAGTGAGAACTAAACAGTACTAATCACGATTATATAATTTAGTTCGGTTTGTAAATAAACTCTAATTTTTGATCTTACACAAAGAAAACTTCAATCCTACTTCTCTTATTTTATTGACAGTTTGTTTAATTATTAAGGCCCCAAACTCAGTGAGCCAGAAGAACCAATCACCGCGCTCCCCCGTTCCATGATTACTATGAACAATGGAGCTCTAAAGTAAACGTCTTAAGCGACAAATCACTATTTTTGACACTATAAAAGTAATTTGAAAAAAGTATAAAAACTGAAACACTTATCTTTTAGGTATAGTACTTATCTATGTTTACGTTAAATCTGGTGTCGATATTTTCATATTTGAAGTAGACATTTGCGTTTTGCTTTCAAAAAAGTGTTAACTTTTTGATTTTTTCTATCGAGCAAAGTGAAATGAATCGTGTTTGTGAAACACTAGTCTAGTAAAGCAGATTCATATTAATCTTGTGTATTTTTGTCAGCAAGATCCATGATTGCTTTGTATGAAAAAAATAGCGTATATGGCCCCTTAATGTAATATATGTCAAACAATGAGTGAAAAACGGATAAAAATTTATTAGGCACTTCTTATATAATTTGTAACTAAACAGCAACTGAAACATTAGACAAAAATTAAAAATAAGTAAAACTTGTTCTGGCAAGTTACCAAAACCCAAGTTCGACAGTCCTGGTGCAAATATAGAAGTAAGAAGAGTGCAAAATAAATTGGAAAAGGAATGAGATTAGTACTTATACTGTGGCCTCTACGCATTTCTACGTCTATGTCCTATCACAGTTAGTCGGTCATCGCTTGATTGATATAAATCCATCGCCGCCAGTCCCGTGCCTTTCCGAAACATTCGTCGCGCTTCTTCAAAATAACCTTTTTTTATTTTTTTTTCCTTTGGCGCCAAGTGTCGACGGCTGCCATTTGATTGAGCGAGTGTACCTTCTTAATTAATTGAGTGATCTCGTATTTATTATAACTTGTGACACCTTGAGGGATGAGTGAAAAAAGTTTTGACATTTAAAATAAATGAGATTATATTAAAGTTAATTTGAGGTTTATTTTTTTTTCCTTTTAACATAATAAAAAACAAGGCTATGGATTTTTATTTGTATGCTAGATGGTCTATATTCTGAAGTTTGTAAGCTTTTCTGTAACAATCCATATACCGACGTATGAAGAAATATTCGATTAGTTCAAGCTTAGTAACATTTTAGTTAACCCTTAATTACATTACGTTGGTACAAGTGCAAGGCAGAGTTCTGAGACTTGCCAGATCAGTGTTAATGCCAAACCTTTTGCATTAGATCGGTACTTGATATAATAGTATTTAATTTTTTAGAGTCTAGTAGGTAGCAAAATTAAGCGGAGGATAAACATTTCAGTCTAAGATTAGCAAAACTTCTTGGGGGTATCTTTTAGGTTCAAATTTTTTAATCAGGTCTTTACCACTCAAAGCACCAATATTTAAATAAAATCTTCTATCTGGATGAAAGAACAAGATTACAAAAAAATACCTTCACGCCCTTATCTTCAAAGCTTTATGCAGTAGTACAAACAGGACAATCACGACTACAGGAAGACACTTAAGTCCCAGTGTGATAGGTGAAAACATATTGAAAACCCGTCATATATCCAACCCCCTGTATGATATAATATTAATGATATAATATTTAAAAAAAATTTTTTGCTACCTGCACCGCGGATTTAACCTGAGACCTCGTAAAGTCAAGTCCGAAACCAGATCGCTAGACCATAGATGCAATAAATAGCAAAGTAACTTTTTACCTGATTTTTGGATCGCTTTTTAATACTTTTTTATGACATTGGAAGTCAAATAAGCAGACGGATTTCCTGATGGTAAGAAATTCACGCCACCTATAGACATCAAAGGTGGTAATAGTGCGCCGCCAACTTGAGGCCAGGATGTTAGGCATCGAGCAAAAGTAAGTTTACCGGCTACCTTAAAACCGGAACACGTCATGACGTTATGGCAGCAGGAATAGGTAAGGCGGTGATACAAATCCGAGTGAGTCGGTGCATAACTCTATCACCTAGTCAGATGTCACGGTGTTAGTGACGGTAAGCCTATGCTTGCGTTTTACGAGCTGCCTGGCAGGAAGGCTGATGGTCTATTCTGCAAAGGAGCCCGGACCAACACAGGGAGTGTTAAAGAGAAGAAAATTTAAGTAAAAAAACAAGCATTGCTTACTGAAATAACAAGATTTAAAGTTAATTTATACTAGTTAATAGGCGTCAAAGCTAGTATTTATTTTAACCACGGTCATTATGTATTTAATTTTATTGGCTTTGTAGTAAGAGTTTGTTTAGTAAATATATCTTAATGATCCCAACATCACAGGTTTAGGCCGGTGACGATGTTTGAACTAAATTTTTATTACTATATAAAATGGTAAACCATAAAATATATTGTCTCTTGCCGAATCGTGTTTAGTTTCCACAGAGCAGTTATATATAGAAACAACGATAATATTTTGGGTAACACACTGAGGTTAAAAAAATTGCCGTTACGATAATCTATCGACCTGCTGAACAAACGTTAGACAATAATTGAAGTCTTTTAAACAGATGTTAATGTAATAGGTAATCTGGGATATAGAATATTTTGACCAATGTTTTACACTTCTATTATTTAGTTCTTTTACAGACACTAGATTGCCAGCAAAATTATTCTAAACAATCTGCTAACCCGCGACTTCGTCAGAGCAGAAATGTTACCATTTTCATACAAATTCATTTTATATGTTTTATGTTGATTTTTGAAAAAAAATGTGAAAGCTTGAGTTTTTAAGTATATTCATATAAAATTTAATCAAAATCAATCCAGCGCTTTAATAGTTAAAGCGTAACAGACAGACAGACATACTTTAGCATTTATAGAAATAGAAGAATAGATATAGAAGAACATTAATATTAGTTTTGTGAGGACTTGGCTTAGTATTACGCATTTGTCTGTATGTGTTGTAGTGAAACTAGTATTTGCCATTGCTGTGTTTCGTTTTAAATATCAGACAAGCTGGTTAGTGTAATCACATACAAACCTTTACAGGCTCAGGCTAACAACATACCATTACAATCTTCGATATCTGTAGTTGAAATTTAAGAGAAAGTTAGTATCATCACAGACACAGTATGTGCCTTGTTGACAATAGGTTTGTCACTTGTCTTTGGCCAGTAGTGGACGGGCTAGTTATAATTTGGCTCAGCTCTTCGGGATTAATTCTCGGGTCGGGCAACAAAAAGAAAATTACGTTTTTCCAATTTTCTATTAAAAAAAATGTTGGTCGGGATTGGAAATGTGTCCGGTTGGCGATAGGCTTGCCACCAATCACATTGTGGAACTTAGTGTCTTCGGCTTTTCGGGGATATGGGCGTGAAGACACTGTACTTCACTTTTATAAACAAAGTGTAAAGTGTACAAATAAATTAATTTCATATTGTGTCTTCCGCAAGTCGTGGGTGTCCAGGTTGTGCCCCTTCGGGGATATTGGCTTGAAGATGCTTTTTTTTCTTCGGGAATATGGACGTATTTTTTAATATACATCTTTTTAACCTAATAGTTTAACTTTTTTTAATCTAACAGTCAAGTACTTAAAATATTTTTAGAGTCTGTACCTTAATTAATCTGTGTCTTTTTGTGGGTCATTAAATGGTAGTAAAAGAGTTTTACGATCAGAAATCGGATATAGTTTGTTATTTTTTACGAGTGCAATGAGCTTTGGCGGACATTAACACTTACAAACGAAATGTCGATTAAAATCTTTTCCTATTGTAGTTTGATCAACGAGTCGAAACAATGTCATTGTAAAGTTTACTAAGAGGAAGAGTACTATGGTTTGTTAGTCATCGTGTTTCCTATTTCTCGTGTAAACTTATCAGTTAAATATAATCTGGAACTCTGTTTTTAAAATTTTCTTTTGTTTAGCCAAAACTTTTTCTTTTAATTTTAAGAAATGCAATTTATTTATATATACAAACTATTAAATTAATTCAGGTATCGTTTTTTTAAATTATTTAAAATGAAAATAAAACGAACGAAATTCTGTATCGCCTCTGTAGTCTAGCAGTTCAGGTTTTGGACTTGACTGCATGACCCGGGACGGGTTCGAATCCCGGGTCGGGCAACAAAAAGAAAATTTGGTGTTTCCAATGTTCTAATAAAAAAACGTTGCTCGGGATTGGATATGTGCTCGGTTGGCGATAGGCTGGCCACCTATCACATTGTGGGACTTAGTGTCTTTGGCTAGTCGTGGGTGCCCTGGTTATGCCTCTGCCTACCTCTTTAATTTATTACTTAAGATACTATAATTCTTTAATCTTAGCACTTTTACTTTGGAAATATTCGGTTAGAGACTGGGGACAAGAATTTAAATCCCGTATGAGATATTTTTTTTTAAAGTCACAATTAACGTCTAATTTAAAATATTTTTTTGGCATAATATAGTCAGGGAAAAGTAAGTGATTGAAGACTGGATGGATTGGCCGAATAAATGAATTTTCGGATTAGTCAATAGTTAATAATCGAGGCATACGTATGAGGTAGACAGACCTAAGTAACCAAGGTACCACGAAAAGCCAATACATAGGTATAAAATTAACAATGTTATAGGTGGCGATCCTATCGCTAACTAGGCACGTATTCGATCCTGTTCAACCTTGTTTTTGAAAGGAAACTTACAAAAAACACAATTTTGTTGCCTGACCCGGGAGTTGAATCTGGGACATTATGAAATTACCACTAGCTACAGAGGTGAGATAAGAGTTATTCGATAAGTATGTACAGTAATTAACATCAGATGATAAAGTCTATTTATAGAAAACAGTAAGGACTGGTTTGAATTATTGTCATTGAACGTCATTGCTTGCAATTGTGTTATTCCACTTTCCATTAGCTATCCAAGCTTACGAAGTTAAGATTTTAGTTCTTTTGCAATGCATCATTAACATCTTTAGTCCATGGACGACCTCGTTTACCTTCATGTAGAAAAGTCGCACAACAGTGAAAAAGGTACAGAGAAAATGGTTTTTCATAACTTACCAATAGGACGTAAGATTTGATCAGCAAGTGTACAACCTTAAGTTATGAGTGACATTGAAGACTTTTACGGACTATTAATGTATATGGATGCGGTATAAATATGGTGAACTATTTACATGTACGCGTATGTCACGTAAGGCACTTTTAGAGCCAAGAAGAGTGTCAAGCTAGTTTTTTTATGTTATTAGACAGTAAACAAATAAATACACACATAGTAGTAAACACTTGCATATCCTATCATTCCTGTGTAATATTCTGTACAACCCGTTAACTCCCTCATACCTGCAGGAGCGTTTTAGTTTTCTGCACTCAACTGATTCCCCTTGTCGTTCCAACCGTAGCTCTGTACTTAGTTTTCCCGCTTTGCACTCCAATTGTTATTCTAAATATTTTGCTTTTCAATCAATCAAATTGTGGAATTCCCTTCCTGTCGAGATTAATATTGAGTCGAGATAAGAAAAGATTGAAGGAATATTACTTTTCGTTGACACAATAACTAAAACAAAAATAACAAAATAACTTTAATAACGATAATTGCACCTGTTTTATTTTTACATACTTGATTATTATATGTATTCATTACATACAGCTATAATTGTTATTTGTACGCGATGCCTTCCATTTTATTTTCAAAGCTTCATTTTTTTTGGGTTAACTGGAAGAAATGTTTGTAGTTAGAGACAAGTTCGCCTTTTGTGCATTTTTACTTTTTTGTGTTTTGTAATTTTTTCTTTTTTTTGTGCAACAAAGCATGCGACTCTCCTGTTAATAAGACACAACCATTGCCTCTAGACACTATAGATGTTATAGGTACAAAACTGTCGTAACCGAGATATAAATAAAAAATAGTAAATCCCTACCAGGGCAAGTTTCTGCACAGGGCTCTACCACTAATAAAAGTTTCATTCATCATTATTTCAAAGAATCTTTTCAAAGTAATTATTTTGTTAAAAGGAAAATGGTATAATTATGATTTTCTTTGAAGAAATTTAAATACTACGTTTACGTATTAAAATTTAGTTACAATGAGTAAACTAAATAACTTTCAAAAACTACATTCACTACATTCACGTATTAAATTTAGTTATTAAAATGAGTAAAGCAAAAAGCGTATGATGCGGTATAGACTTACATATATGCTTCCTTGATAGAATAGACAACGTGCCAACTATCAATAAGATACTTCTCCAAAATGGCTATGTTATTTATAGGTAGATTTGGTAGGTATGATAATAATAAGTATAGAAGGTTACGTACTATTTATTATTTGTCATACAACGTTTGCAAAGTCACTTGTTTTGGAAAAAAAATGCTTTTTGACGTTTTCAATTATAATTTCATCGTTCAAAATTATTATGTTATTTGGTCTAGGCATTCAAGCTTTGTTTCTGACAAATAAATAATTTATTTTTATAAATAGACTGACAGTCAAGAGTATACTTATACAAATATGTTAAAATTAATAAAATACGTTATTTATGTAAGAAGCATAACAATTTCAAGTTGGCTTTTAATTAATTATCATGGCAGCGTTATTTAATTACTAAGAGCATTTATTTGAAATAACTAAAGGTATACAAACTACCACCTCCATAAATGTATTTGCAATTATATTTTTCACGTCGGTGTCGTACAAAGCAGGCTAGTCCCACAATAATAATACGTCAACGCCAGTTCACTATCTAAATGGTATTTGAATTGTTCCCATCAATACGCTGCTGCTATATGCCTCTGTGTTTTTATTTTGTTTATTATATTGTGAAGCGAAGGTATAGAAAATGTTTCGTAATGGTTTAAGAGTAATTTTGCTGATTTCCATTTAATTTCTGTTCATGCTGTATGTGTGCGTGTGCAAAATTGATGTAGGTATCATTGCGACCATTGGATAGATGTACTGGTAAATTTACTTTAGCTCGAGACCTAACGTCCCGGCCTTTGGTTGAAAACGCACCATTAGCACCTATGGTGTCTCTGGCAGCGTCAATTTCTTGCCATTAGGTAATCCGTCTGCTTGTTTGCCTTCCAATATCAAAAAACATAAAGAAATATTATAATTACTTGATAATAAGTTTTTATTTGAATAATAAATAAATAAATTTCCTTGGAGAAGTTACATAAATTGACTCTTACTATAAAGTAAGCAAATTATTTGATCGTGTTAAAGGTGTTAGGCAACGATTCTAATAGAAATGCTTGAATATATACTAGGATAAGTTTAATAAACACCTAGACACGGAGATGCAGAAATCTAATCACCTCACAATTGCCTACCCCCGTTAGGAATCGAACCCGAGCCTCGTGGTTGGACGGTGAAGCTAAATATGTTTGCTAGTTAGTATTTTTGCATTAAAAAGTGATGATTCCATCCGCCGATAGTATAGTAACTAAGCAATTAGTGATTACAGTAAGTTAATAATTTAGTTTGCTATATCAGGGGATTCAAATCCGTAGTTACTAGAATCTTACGTAGATTCATGCGGCGTACGTGTTATGGTTTCTCTTCAAAACCTCTAATAAAAACAATATCTGATGTCACAATGTAATATTATTATTAGTTATTTAACTTCAACTAACATTATAAGTTTTAATTTTGATTGACGTGCGTAAGTTTTTAAGCAATCGGATTGAGCGACAGCGCAGTGTCCCTATTCTACACGTCTTAAGGTTTAAGTTGGCTTGCTTTTTGTACATCAGTGACTCTTCTGTACATTAGTACTGTTATTCACTCTATGATTTATATTAATGAGAGTAGAATCATGCATAGACTCACCCATATTAGTACCGTAGCTTTGTCAATTCCGTCAGTGTCCTCTATTGTCTTGTTACCGGCAAGATAGTACTCGTGCTTGATTTATAAGTTATATGAGCAATGATCTTGCACATAGTTTATGTCTATAATTTATTCATTTATTTTCGAGATCTTTTTGTCCTTAATAATGAAATAATTTTGTAAAGATTCGCATAAAATGTTTTTACTGGAAACATGAATATAAAAACTAGCAATAGACTACATTTATGCAACTATGTATTGATCAGTGCAAAACAAAAAAGTAGTTGAAAGTACCAATACATTTAAAGGTTTATAGAAAATCGATAAAGAACTTGCTCCTCTGCGTGCATCGATACCCGCCACAAATATAGCTAGAGCAATAGGGTGACAAAACGTCGCATGTCTACGGACAATGTTCGCGGGACACGCGGACAGCGTGTTCACATGATCAGATTGCGTTTGCTTTATGGGACCGAACGGGCTCCATTAGTACCGTCCGCTGCCTGAATTGCCTAATTAGAATTACACGCCGAGTGCACCAGACCGGTTGGAGTTTCGCTATTTGCACGGCGTTAATCGCGATTGAAAGTTGAAGTGAAAAAGTACTGTTCCAATGGCATTCGATAGGAGTTTATGCCGGTGCTTATTGCCTTTTGCCTATTAAAATTTGTAGTGTTTGGTTAAAATTAAAAGGAACAAGCAGAAAGCATTGCGACAGGTTCAGGTATTTTAAAATAATAATGAATTGGTTCGTACGGGACGGATCAAAACAATTAAATGACTAAAATGACGAATTAAATAACGAATTTATTTTATTTGAGTGATGTTTTGCTAATAAAAACTGCTTTTTGAAAGCTATTTCTGACTTTCAGCGATATGGACATCCGAAAACAAGATCCAGAATATTGCAGTTAATTACCTAATTGCTATCACACAAGATGATGCTTGATGTAGATGTACAACATTGAATAGCAAAAATTAGTTATTACGAAGATTAATTAGAACAACATTAATTGTCTAATATAAATACCTACAATATCCCTAGAGTTAGTTTGCACCGACTGATATAGTTATTATATGGTTGATTTTAATTATGTATATGCAAAAATCATTCTAAAAATACTGAAGCTAGGAAATAATCAAAGCCTAGCGAAAGCACTAGTTGTCAGATTTAAGAGGTTAGGTCTCTTACGTGAATAATTATGTATATGCATTTTAATTATGTATATTTTAATTATGTATATGCAAAAATCATCCTAAAAATACTGAAGCTACGAAATAATCAAAGCCTAGCGAAAGCACTAGTTGTCAGATTTAAGAGGTTAGGTCTCTTACGTGAATAAATTAACGACTGCTCTTTCTTACAAAATGAAACAGACAAGCCTTGATATAATAACATCAAAAATACATAAGATGACTGTAATTCTGGTGTACGAAAAGCCCTCGGGACTAATATTAGAGACAATCAATATTTTTTAATGGTTTAAATTAGTATTTAAAAAATTGCAAATATGTAAGTTTTTAATGCACCATTTAGGAAATTTCAAACAACATTATTTACGTCATAGTGTTTTATAAATTTGATAGACAGTATAAAATTTACCGATATCATAATTATTTAAAGGTAAAGGTAATTAATTACTAATAATATATATAAAAAGAATTAATTTGACATAAAAGGTCAAGGAAAAAGTATGAGACCCTGAAGTTTATGAACGACTGCGCTGTTTTAGGAAGTTTATGTGAACGCCAATTGTTTTCACTACGAAAATTATGGTTTGTTTTCGATACTGTATCAACATTCAACACTTTGCTCTGCCTTAACTCTTGATACATAAACTTTATAATTTATTGTCATTTTATTTATCGCCGTAAACAAACAACGCCCGCAGTATAACATTTTATGCAAAAACATTATCTAAATTATATGTACATCCGAGAAATGTACACATAAAGATATCCGTTCCGTAACACAAAAACATTATCGTTGAAATATCGACACAATTTCCTTGATCTGTAAAATAAAATCTCGCGGCTTGACGTTTTGTTTAAATTTACGCACGCGCGCATCGAAAGGTTGTCGTAAAATTGAGGACGTTATGGTCACTGATAAGTACGATGTCGGGTATCGGACTGTCCGCGTCTGACATGTTTATTGTGGACACCCCACCAGGCGGACTATTTGAACTTGGCAGATTTTTAACGCCATAGCGAGTTTGAAGGTGCGTAATTTAAACTTTGCAATTGATTTTTTATCGATGTCCCTCTAATGCTGGGATCTAATTAGCGGTCGTAAAGTCCACTCCGTTGAAGGACAAAGAAAAAAGTTTTGTCGATCACAGAGCATATTACACATGTGTTACCTTAAATAATAACGTAGATGTCCAGTTCTTTTAGTAAATTGTTTGTAAACTTGAAAAAATGCTTCATAACAATGGTCAAAACAATATCCCTTACGAGAAAGCGAGAATTCTTCTATAACAAAAGAAAAGTGTTAAAATAAGAATAGGTACCTCGTAGTCCAGTTGCTTAAAATTTAGAGTTTAGATTTTTTCTGTTTAGTTCAATATTTAACATTTAGCGAGGCTCCAAAATTGACAGTACATTCATCATTGATACACGTTTTCTAGTATAATCTATATCAGTTTTGATGTGAATTGAATCATAAACTGCCTATTAATAAAGATGAAATTCGGCTGCACGGAAATTTAGGAAGCAATTAGGGGGGGCACGTTATATTGTTTACCTGTAGTAAGATTGATCACTAGTGCGTGTGCGCAGATAACATTGATTACTTTCAAACATTTTGTGTAGATATACGAACAACTCCAATATTTAAACAAAAATAAATAAACGAGCCCAACACTTCCAATCACTTGACTAAATGTTGTATGCTTCTATAGTCTTTTTTCTGTTTTGCGCAATGTCAGTTGGCTGCGCATTACTAACACCTTTGATGTCTCATGATGTGTGACTTACAGGTGGACTTCATGCTGGTAAGAAATACACATCGCCACTGGGCTATCTAAGGTTGGTTGTCAAACTAAGACTGGGCCTTTAAAAATATAGCTATACTTATATAGGCTTGTAAATATGTTTATTAACTACTCTAAAGTTGAAACATTACACGGCAATGCCGAGCACTGACGCTTAGACACCAAAAATAGGTAAGGCAAAAATAGGAACCTGCAAATGAAATAAGCCCTTTAGTTCTCATTTTTAACTAACTGTTGCTGGCGGAGTTAAAGGTCCCACAGAAACATTTTTTTGATATAAAAACTATACTAAATGTAATAAGAGTTTACTCTATTCTATGTGTGTACCAAACTTCATGAAAATCGGTTTAGTAGTTTTTGCGTGAAAGAGTCACAAACAAACACAGAAACTTTCGCATTTATAATATTAGTATGATTCCTTCAGCGTAAAGCTTGCAACGCGATTTATATTTGGTAATGTAACGTTGCCAACTTAAGGCGAGTGACTTACAGTCAGGAAATTCATCTGTTCTAAAATTCATTTCATAAAATTCTATGATATCATAAATTTCTAAATAAACAATGGCGAATGAAACGGGGACCACACAGATGTCCCCATGATTGATGTATCACCTGTCAGCGTGGATCCATCATCTGGTGACGCCGGTCAGTCGCGTCCTGGTCTTTATCAAACCCTTTCAACGATGGACGTGAAACTTTTATTGAGGATTGTTTAGGTTAAAATATTCTGGAAATTATTCTTATAGGGCTTTAAACTTAAGACAAATCAGCTTTGGTGAGAAATAGTACGTTGCCTAATCGAAGCCTTTTTATGGAAGCAACTTTTTAATCACAAAGGTAATATATTACCCGATGAATTTGATTTGGGGGTATATAAGGAAACACTTATTCACTAGTGGCCCGCCCCGGCTTTGCACGGTAATGAAGTGTACAAATAAACCTTCCTCTTCAATCACTTTATCTATTAAAACCGCATCAAATTCCGTGTTGCGTAGTTTTAAAGATTTAGGCATATAAAGGGACATAGGGACAGAGGAAGCGGTTTTGTTTTATACTTTGCAGTGATCTATATACTTGAACCTTCTAGTTCTTGAGGTAGCCTGGACATATCTAATCCCTTCTTAACTTTCCCCGTAGATGAGCTTATTTAAAGGTATCAAGTAATCAAGTTTACTGACTATCCTACACTCATAGACCTGGAACATTCAAAGCTCATCCCAGTTTATTAAAAATCCCATTGATAAAGCCCAAGTCGGTATCAATTACTAGACTTATCTTTCATGACACCAATATATGGTAGATTATATTGATATAGTTGAATATTTTTGTAACATCTCATTTACACCCATATTCCGCAAATAAATAATTTTCTTTCTTTCTTTCTTTCGTTCTTAATACTGAACTTCCCTTCTATCGTCTTTCTTCTTTGTATATTCTTAGGTATGAAATAGCCACTTTTACACAATTTCAACAAATTCAACTACTTGGGTTAACGACCAAAATATAACATGAATAGCATCTCCCACTGTAATTACGAAACACGCTGTAAAATTTGTTCACCCTCATAATACGTAACGTCGTGTTTTCAAGAAAATAGCTTATTAGCAAAAGAAACGTTTATAGGAGTGTCGCATGCAATAGCATTTACTCCTGTGCGGCTTTTGCATGCAAATTCTCGCCAATATTTGTACAAACTTGCGTTCATTTCTAAATTAGTTTACCTTAGTTTTGTTAATAAATTTTATTTGTGACTACAGTTAGATTTTTTAAAGCATAAGTATTACTATATACAGATTCACCTGGATTAGTACTACCAGCATACTTATTCTTGTTGCCATTAAAAATTTAGTAAAATAGTCAGTACACTTGTCCAAAGATTTAAGATCCTAGCTATCGACGCGCCTGTTTTATCTATGATTTCTATTGACTTCGGTAGTTTCTTGTTATCAGCGTGCTTGTTTACTATCTTATAAATAAAAAAAATAATTAGCAACTTTTTCTAAATTGTACGACCCTATTTATTAATAGATATGTAATTTTCTTTTTGCTTTTTGTGACTCTTTTTACTATCAACGAGTTTTGAATGTACATGTCAAAATGAACAATTAAAAATACAAATAATCCAAACAAATTATATTTCTCAGAACCTGATTATTGTTCTTTTTTATTCCTTTTTTTTTAGTGACCCGAAGTGCTGCTTTTCCTTTGAGGCTAAACTAAACGCGTTTATAATATAATTAAAGCCGCTAAATTTTGTTATTTTCAGTTTTTAATCAGACTCTTGGAGGCACCTAATTTTTATTTGACATTATACCAATTACACGTATCAAGTAAAGTACCTACTGACGCACATATGAAACAATTTGAAAAAGAAGCCACTACTGACATAGTAAAATAGTTTTAAACATGAAAAATCATCATAACCCCAAATATGCAAACAATTATTATATCATTACGGCTATGGTTTAATAAAACTAATGTCAAAATTATAAATATTTACCTAAAATCTTTAGAACTGCATAACGAGACGATTTGTCAATTACTCGTCGGAATAACACATCGGCCGGCCATCTTGCTTGCGTGTAAATGTCAACCACCAGTCGACCAATTACAAGCCAACGCAGGCGCACAGTTGACGGCAACAACGCACCAGTCGATACCATAAACCCTCTCGCCATTTATAGAAGGCGTAATCTTGGATCGCAAAGCGTTCCAATTAATGCTAACGTACTATATTGAAGCTTAAGTATTAAACGTCGGAGATGTATCAAGCTATTTTCTATGTTTACTGGATTCTATATTGTCTATGCCTTATATTGTTATAGCCTCAGGGTCTTTAGTGATTAGCTTTATATTTTTTAAGATACTAATAGTTAAGTATGCAATATTTTCTGTTTCTTTCTTTATATCTATAGTGAGAATGTGATGAAAGAAGTTTATTGTTTGCAAAATATAAAACTAATGAATTAGATGTTGGTTCTTTTGTACATATTTTATCACACCCTAATGGACACGCAGCGGGAGAAGTACTCGAATTGTTCTTCTCAAACTTACAATTGATTAAATTATTATTTTATTTTCTTAAATTAATTTTTAATTTAATTGGTTTATCGTTATACTTACGTAAAAACCATTCAAAAAAAAAAATAAAAAAAAAATAGTTTTAACACTAAAGGTTTATCATTTTTATTCTGATGTTTTATAATACTTATTGTTGGTGTATTTTTGGTGGTCTAATTATAAAGAAAACCTTTAAACTGAAAAAATTAATGCTTGCAATGCAATGCTAAAATTCAACTTCAAATTGTTTTTGGTAATAAAAACGAGATTCACATCGGAAATTCCTTACTCAAATATTGTTTACTTAAATAAAGTACGTTACATTATATTATTAATACTAAAATTAAAAAGATGACTAGATATAATGTACCATGCCGTACAATTTTGGATGAATATCAATAACAAATATCAATAATTTCAATAATGCCCGCCTTGGAACAGTACAATGTCAATTGCTTGAAGGCATTAATAATTTCACTCTGGATTCACCCATTGTGCTCTCACTACTGAAGGGACACTCACGATCGCAGGCATCACCGGTGCCTATCTCGTAATTCCTCGACGGTATCCGATCGTATCCCATGTAGAGAGAGCCTAACTTAATATGTGCATCACGAAGAGCGCGTATATGGTCTGTACCCCGCCCAATACCAGCGTCCAATCCTATCGCGTATTTAAATGCCGCTGCGCATTGTATGTATATCGCAAAGATGCCACTACAAATAAATTGAGTTTTCCTCGACGCATTGACGTTTTGAAACGCCTTCTATCCTGTAATCCACCCAGGCTGGATTTAAAAACACTTATCCCGAGTCTTTTAGCGTCCCCTTCTAAACCTACAAATCAATCGTCCATCGGCACTCCGTAAATTAAGTGGCGAAACAATGACCCTTAAATTATTAGGGCCGTCTCCTTTATCGTCATTGTTCTTTTTTCCGGTTGACTCCTTACACAAATGAGACTGGGCGACTTATTAGGTTTCGGTTTCGTCCACAGTAGATCGACAGCTTTGATATCGCGAATGGGAATGCATCGGTCTCGCGGCCAACCTTGTTCAACTTCCTTGTTTAATTTTCTTAGGTCTGTGATAACAAGAGGGTTTTGTGCAAATATAATATGTTCGATCTTTCTGTTAATTGGCTTTTAATGTTTAATCCTCAATTTCAATAAATTGAACTGTGATTAGATCAAATAAACCAACTAGTTTTTACATAAAGTTTCCTTAAATTAGACTCAGGATATTAAAGTGGGAACTAATCAAACGCAGCACAAATTATGCTTATTTCACGGTTTATCAACATGAATAAGTCGTTCATTTTTGTGCATTTCCTTTTTTATCTAAATATTTGTGTGTTTCATCTAAACAAAGTGCCGATTTTTCTTAGTCTTTTTTAGTAATTAGGAAATAAAAATTCACTTTTCGATGCCATTTAGGATGCGATTTTTCTAGGTAGTAGAGTTTAGCAGCGACTCGCTCGGATTGGTACCACCGCCTTACCTATTTACCTAGTTGACGTGTTTCGGCTCGGAGAACAAGGTAGCGATACCGACCTCAGGTTGGCAACGCACCATTACCACCTTTGGTGTCTCCAGGCAACGTGAATGTCTGACTATCGGAAAATCCATCTGCTTGTTTCCCTTCCAATATCATAAAAAAAAATAAAATATGTATCTAAGTAGTGTCAAGATATATGTATTTTGTTCTTAAATTTCAATGAATAGAATTTAGAACACATTTAAATTTATATAAGTAAGGGTTTTGCAGCTGTATTTATTGCATCGAAAAGTAATTACAAGAATCGCGATTAGTCTAGCTAGTAAAGCTTACAGGTCAGCGGAAGTAGTAAACTTGTGTTAAATTACATTTACAACTTGAATGGCATTTAAAATAATGTTGAACGCCAGCAAAGATCGTATCGACGCGAGATGTAATTGGTATTCACCATTAACTTGTATTTCATCACCAATGACGCTCCCATTATTTTTCGCTAGTCGTTTTAAAGCGCATTAACATAAAACAAGAAGGCACGCGGGCACGTCCATATTTCTGCTACCATCGTCGTGACGGCCGGCCGCGGTATTGTGCGCGCGATACAGATCTCTCGACGCATGTGCACGCCGCCACTGGATATTTAGAAGCTGTCTCTTAAATTCGCGTCCGAAGCGACTTAACGAGTCGCATTCTGCGTACGGCGACATGCGATCGGCTATTGTCCTTTTCCTTTATTTAGATCGCCCCATAACTCAGAACATTCTATTGAGAACGGTAATGCACTCAAAATTTTCCTCGTCATTTAAATTTTGTTATTGTGATGTTAATTTTACTGTTTCGGGCATGACCACAAACGCTTTCTCCTAATTCGCTAGACTGTAATGAGAGGTGACTTTCCCGCTACGGGGTTGACAGGTTCCATTACAGAAGGACGTTCTATAAATACATTATTGGTGCTGCAACTTCCCCACCTTTCTCATTACGTTCCGTTGAAGATCATTAGGCGGTGATAAAATGTGGTCGCTTCGTTGGACCCTTTACGGAATCGACATTCATAACATGTTGCTTATTTTGAATTTATTTGTTTAGTCAATTTCATTAGCTTTTGTAACCAGAAGTTGCTTTAAAACTATTCTATTCGTTTTTAATAAACTTCATATTCACTCAGTTTTATAAGCTATTTAGTGTTGATTATTGAGATAACTTAGTTATAACCAAGTTTACTAATACACTATTTTAATGCAATATAGTTAAAATACTCGTAATAAAGATAGGTTTTGTAGTTAATAAGATTATGTTCTTAACAAATGTAAAATGCTAAACTACTAATCGTTTTGGGTCTTTCCCTACGGGTTTCTGTAGTTTCAAAATTTCGATAGCATATATTATAATCAACTAACATTTCTTAACATAAAATTTTCCTATCTTTAATTTCTTTATGTCTTTTCATCAGTCACCGTACTTCACTATTGTTGTTAGTACTAGTATTTCTTACAGAAAAATATGACTTTTCTTAAAATATTTTCTAATATTTACTCAGAGTCTCAGTAGAAGATCAAACTGCAGAATCTCACGCAGTCAGCGCTCTCTCAAGTCCCAGAATATGATAATGTGTGCACTATCTATTCAGACTTCAGAGCAGGGCTCTAATCTGGGTAGCGTATCGTATATAGAACGTTGTGTAACGTTGCACACAGGGTGTCTGTGCTCGAGTGTCCTCGAAAAGCGGTATGGTAATGAAATTCGATCTGTAAATTCCCAAGTTAAAGATGACTCTTAATGCTTATCCAAATATGTAATAAAATAGTCGTTTGGACTTTGTGACTCACGGGATTTATCATCGTCGAGCAAAATGTTGGATGTTGGAATTTATTATTGTGCACTTTTTAAACAACTTTTGTATTTTTTTACTATACAATTAATGTATTAATAAAATGTCATGTTCAAGTATACCTTTAGATTCTACGGTTCGTTAATGATCAAAAGGATAATTTTTTCGTCATTTTCTTGGTAACATATTGACAAAATTGTTTATAATTATTTTACTAAGTTTACTTGCACTGTGTTTTAAGTTTTCAAATTTAAATTTTAGGGCATGTAGAAGATGTGAAAAAGGGGTTTTAGAAATAACTGAAAAATCTTATAGCCGTTATGTTAGCCATGTATGTAAGTCTCCGGCTACCCTACCTTACAGCACAAAGATATGACAGGTAGTTGAAGATATGCCGGGAGATTTAGGTAGTATTAATCCAGGCAAGCTGCGACACAGTATCCAAACATCTAGTAAAAATATGTCAACATTACAACAACGTGTTTAATTTGGCTTGAAAATCAATATGTCTCGGAAAAAACTGTTAGTTTATGATTCTTGAAGACCGTGTGTTCGTTTGTAAACGGACAGTGCATCGTCGCGAGAGGCTGCCGGTACACTCGCGTTATTATAATGAGATCGAATCCAAAATTGGACGGAGTGTGACCGCGACTCGAATAGTCCATGGCTTTTCGACTTTTATTCACATCACTGATATTGCTATTTTAAATTCCTAAAACCCTTTTTGCACTAAGTGCTAGTTATTTCTCTCTAAGTTCTCCTTACAATTAACCGAACATCATATCATTTAGAATCACTTAAAGAATGTCGTCACAGATAAAAACACACTCCAAAGACGTCAAATACAATTTTATCAGATATACCAATACTAACGTTGCTACACTGCTCAAAGCACTGAGCAATATGCTAAAACTTAAGACATATTTTGTTTTTTTTTTGTAATAATCTACATCTATGTTGACGTATAAAAATGAATCTATCATTTCGTTGGGCATATGATCATACACGAATGGATGGAACAGGATCGCTAATTCGTTTTTAAATTTCACTAGAACACACAAAAAAAGACTTTAGCGGGACATTAGAAAATTTAAGTATTCAATATTGATAGTTATAATAGGACAGATATTGTCTCTTAACTATGATACGATATCTGCCGATACTGCTAGTGATCCTAAAAAAACTCTTTTGAAATTGAAATTTTGAATTACAACTAGAAAACATTCATGCATGAGGAATAGGAGGAGATTAGAATGACAAAACTAAAGAAAACCCATAGTGCTTTGCGTTCTCTCTTTTTATCGTCTATTTTAACAACCTCCGCTCCATAGTCAATCCTGACTTACAGTATATGCTAACTGTAGGTACTCATTCCTTTAAAGTCGGCAACGCATCTGTGATACTCCTGGTGTTGCGGATGTCCATGGGCGGAGGTAATCACTTTCCATGAGGTGACCCACTTGCATGTTTGCCTCCTCTTGTATAAAAAAGGTAGGTACATTATAAAATACTATTCATTCACGGAAAATTTGTGTGGACAAAATCAGCCAAAACACCATCTTCAAGTAAATACGTAAGTAGGAACTAAAACAAAAGGATTAATCTCCATGTTTAAAGACGAGGCGATAACCATGTTATCTTCGCCTTACAATAAACTAATCTTAAGTAAGCTAGATTACGCTAATAAGCTTTTGTAAACTAAATACGCAATAGAGTTTTGACAGCTACTTGCTAGAGTACCCTACCTTTACTAAACAAAGCTAAACTGAATAACTCGATTTTGCAAGTCAATTGTTAGTTATCACACAGACAGAGAACATTGTGATTGGCGATTGAATAAGAGGCTGTTGTGATTGGCGAATGGCTTGCATTATGTGGCAACATATTCCTGCCAACATAACGTCATAACGTGTTTCGGTTTGAAGGATAAGGTAGACTTACTTTTGCTTGAGGCCTATTATCCCGGCCTCAGGTTGGCAATGCACCATTACCACCGTTGGTGTATCTAGGCAGCGTGAATTTCTTACCATCAGGAAATCCGTCTCACGTTTGCCTTCCAATATCATACTAAAAACAAATAATGTTATAGTTAAACAGCTACACTATATACTCTATATTTAATAATTTATTTTACTTTAGAAATATTCTGTATTTGTTTTATGATATTTACCTACTTAAAAATTCGAATTTATCAAAACTCCCTCATTATTACTTAGTATAAAACAAAATCGCTTCTGTCTATCCCTATGTACCTATACTTATTTATTTCCAACTACCCAACAGGTTTAATATGGTTGTTTTAATATGTAGTGATTCAAGAGGAAGGTTTATATGCAATATAACATAGAAATAGGTTCACCCCTGCAAAGCTGCGACGGACTGCTAATAGCTTACACATTTTTGGAAAACCTAAGTACTGTAGATATATCAAAAGTAACGGAATTTTATTTTAAGTCAAAATTTAAGTAACTATCTTGTTTTGACGGATAAGGTCACGTATTAAAGTTTTTTGTAAATCCAATTAAATATACCGAGACAAACAGTAGTCAGTGCTCAAGGTTTTAATTTTTGTTAAAGGTTTTGTAGTCGTTTTGTTGAATTTTTTCGTAATAGTAGTGAGCACGAACGTTATGATGGTAGGGAGAAATTAAAATGGCCTACCCCAACTACTAATACAATGTATTAGTACAAACCTAGTTATTAGATTAAGAATATCAATAAACACGTATAGCATTCAGCAATTACATATTTAGGTCAAGGTATCTTCAGCAATGGTAATACATAAAAATCAGTTGTATAACAATAATTCATGAGATATCCCATCAGTAATCAATCATACGTCGGAAACCACTCAAACTCACTCCGATCTGTACAATTACGTATTGTTGTTTTCTTAACACCTTTTACTACTAGAGCTACCTGATTAGGGTTGTCTCTACTATCGAAATTTAGAAATTCACAGCTGCCATGAATTTGTTTTAAAATTTTTGATAATTTATTGGTCTGAGATTAATACTGCGACTCTAAAACTGATTATCATACCTGTGATCAAAAATAAGACAAATTTTAAGTAATTAAAGAATCACACCTGGATTTGGTAATTCTACTGGGGTGGTATTTAAGTTCACCTTTGGTTAGTATTGTATAAACTCACTGGATTAGTAAAAACGTTGCTAACAATCGGGAATGTAATCAAGAACAATACTTACAAACAATGTAACATACTATAAAATATAAACTATTTTGAATATATTTTAACGACATAAGACTATAGAATTCCACTCCCACCATTTATAGAAATCAATAACTCCATTAGTGTATTCAGTCTGAAAACTTACTAAAGTCCCAGTTGAAAGTTCTATCATCGTCTTAAACCAACACTGACTGAAAATACTGTCACATGATTATGATTCTTAGGCTTATATCCTTAAATTGATGAACCTTTTAAATTCGTACTCTGTATGCAACAGACTATTCTTACAATTAAAATATATGTTCTGCTGTTTGTGTAGCAATATCACGTTTCAAATAAACATTAAAACAAATATCCCAAAAAGCATGATAAATCAAACGGTTATGTCACGTTTGTCACGTTGGCAACCCTAGAGCTGACCTGTTTCTATTATCGGGTGGCCGACACGCGATTGCATGGATATTAGACCATATTCACAAAATACCGGGAAAACCGTGTTTGTGACAGCTGATATTATCTGTGATGAATTAGAATTCGATTATATTTCATTTTACATGATTTTCGTAATGAAATTTTTTACAATACCGGTACTATCGACTAAGGAAGGAGTCAATGTCATTAATTTTTTAGATAAGCTAATCTAAAAAAATTTTGGCTTCTGTTGGACATGGGTAGAGCATATTAAAGAGTAGTATTTTCCTACAAAGATAGAATGTAAGTAAGAAATAATAATCTTAAATTGAATTTTTTACCCGATTAAGGTAAAATAGTCGAAGTAAAATATTTGCACACGACAATCTATAATTTAATGTACGAAGAATTTTTCACCAACTTCGTAACAACCTTAGCTATAATTTTATTTTACTTCAAAAATTATAGGTATGTCTCGCTTTTATTATTTTACTACGTTAGGTTCTTACTTACGTTCTACCGTTCTTACGTTTACGTTCTAGTTTTTATCCCACCACAACCTCTAAAAATTTGGATTTTGGTTTTCTTTGTTTTGTTTATTTTGTCTTTCTTTTTAAGAGTTTTGCTTATAACATCTCGATTGAGACCGGGACGATAAAGACTATTGAGTTGTTTTATAATAGGTCGCCTATTTTCAATCTCAAGCAATAAGAAATCCTACATATATCCTTAGAGGGCGCTGTCATGTATTGAATCAATAATGTATTCCACGTTGCGAAAACAGAGCACGCTGCGTGTGCGCATTCACCTGTCCGCATAAGGGCGGGGCTTCGGAATTCTTCGCACTTCTTGTTCCCTTTGCCCTGTCAACGGCCAGCGGAATTCGGGTGCGATATTTTCCTCTCCAGGAATCCGAAGGTTGTATCTTGAGATTTATTGAGTCACAGACGATTTATGGGACATTGGCTTTTTTGATACTGCACGAAATTAGAATGGAGTTTTGTTGTTTTTCGATTTGATCCCTATAAAATAGAATTAGATACAACATGTCATACTTTGATTAGTTTAAGTTCAGGTTGACACATTCCGTAAGATATTTCTGACAATTTCAAGTGTTTCTGCACATCAATATTTTTTTGTGTATAAAATAAATGCTAATTAAGTACTTATTATCAAATGGTGATCTTTTTATAAAACTGAAAGCAGTTTTTATTCGTATAGTGTTTTAAATCTGAACCTATAGGTAGTAGACTTTTCCCTATAGGCTTTCCGTTTTTTTCTAATAAGTTTATTCTAACAATTATAACAAAGATGTTTAGAACAGTAATAGTAGGTAGCTAAAAAGGCCCATCAGTTCTCACGAATTACTAAAGAACGCTATTTCGTGACATATGGATAAGTTATCTTTGTTACTAGCAAATCATTCTTTGTTTATAGCTGTAATAAGTTAAAGCGCAAGACATCTTAAATATTAAAATGTCAGACAAGCGTTACAATGTAATGTTAATCATGAACAACTACGATCTGCGATCACGGAAAAACAAAAGTAGATAAGCAATGCATCACGATGCAAACGTATGCAAACGTATAGCCAGTGAAAGACATATAACAATGAACAATGGGAGCATAAATCAGTATAATTAGTTTTGTCTGAACGAAGTGAAATCATTGGTCAAAACGCAACAGAGTCTCCGCCTCCGTAAGCGGCGTTAGAGCAGGTACATGGCAATGGATGAGATCAAAATGTACCGTCAGCATTCAAAGATGTGACATTAAAATATTTTATGCGATTGGATCTAGATGGCGTTGCACATGAATATCATTAAAATGAGATACTATGTATTAATTTACGCAAAATTGTAAAAATGTATTGAATTATACAGTCGAATTTAAAACACATTTTTAAAAAACCAAGTTTTTTTCCCTATTAATAAGATCGTTAAGTACCGAAAAGCTCAAATACACCAATTTAGGTAACGTGATTGAAAAGATAAACAAATTTTTTTTATGCATTCTTGTTAATGAAATTGTTATTGATCTTAGAACCTATTTTTCTCTGATGTCATCTATTTGTAGGTTTTGAGTTCACGCATCACAATAAAATCTTATGTCAATTTTGACGAAGTTTTCGTTATGTAGCAATGAATGTCGATATTTATACGTTAGAATAAAATAATATTAAAACTTTATTTGAAACGGTACAAATTTACAAATTATTGTAGTACGATAGCAACCGCAATATTGTCATACGACTGTGTCGCAGTTACTAACAATGCCCATCTCCAGGGACAAGTAGATATTTATACATATAATGCATTTAAATTACGTTTCCTTAGGTACAATATTATAATAAAAACAAACAATCAAAAATAAATTATGTATGTTTGTGTGTGTATTTATGTTTGTATGTGTGAATTGTTGTATGTGTGTGTTGCATTTATGTGAAAGTATGTATGTATGTCAATTATTAAATGTTTCTGAAAACATTTTCAAAAAGAACTTCGTAGACCTTATCTATGTTATATATTAGATATTTATCTAATACCTATAACATAGATATTCATCTAATATAACATAGATCAAATCTATGATTGTATAATTAAAATGCAACTAATTATGGTTGAAAAAAAATCTTATGAATTGAATCGGTATTTGTGAGCACGAAGATAGTAAAAATCTGCTAAAATTAAATAAAAACAAGTTAAATGAATTTTACACGTTTAATAAAGCTACAAAACCAAAGGTAAATACTAATTTTAAAATGATCCGCGATAAAGGGTTTTGTTTTATACGAATAAAAATGAACATGTGACAAAATAAGATCACGCAGTCAAAAAAAAACACTTCAACATTCGACAATGGGATAAATCGACCCTCTCACACCGCAAACATTAATATAAATGAGACGAGTGAGGATTCTAATGAAAGTGATGTCCAAATGTCCCGACTCTGACAACAACGAATAGCGCACGCGGACATGATTCTGTCTGGGATTTTTCACTAACTAATCCCTATCGGGTCGTTCTGACCCCAGATAATTTTTCTAGCTTCACCTTGAGGGTGAAATAAGATGTTACATTTAAATGCGGTTTTATCGAAATGTTTTAAAGATAGAGCACAAAATCAACATTTCTTTTTAATGAAATGAAATTCTTAAACGAATACAGAGTTAGTACAAAGTCTTAAATCTTCTAAAATAATTTAACTATTTTTTTATGATATTTAAATACTTAACTATACTTTAAATATTTTTATGATATTTGAAGGCAAACAAACAGTTGGATTTCGTGATGGTAAGAAATTCACGTTGTCAAGAGACACCAAACAAAAATATAATAATATGATATGAATAATTTACATTTCTTAAATTGTTTGCTTGTTGTAACTAATGGTAAAAACGTCATGTCTTATTACATTTTAAGATGTTCCTCATTGATAAACTTATGTGAGGACCAAGTAATAGGACTATCTGTAACTTGAGCCAAAAAAGGTCCAGTTTGTATCTGGATAAATCAACAGATTTCCAACTTAACATGCATTAAAACCCACGGACAGAACCCGGATTAATTAAAAAGTGCTGTGTATTTACACCTAAAACAGCTGTTTTCCTACTTTCGAAAGCTGCTAAATATCCGTTATAGATAATGAATCTCGCTGATCCCAGATAATGCCATGACTGGAAGCCATCACCCATCCATCAAACAACATCCTGATTGATGCGACGACACTCGATTCATAAAGGTATTAATTTAACTTCATCGTGACGTTGATTGATATTATCGATATTAATGCGATGTATTCGAATAATTACTGCCTCCCTTTATCGATTATTCATATCAGTATCACTGGACTTGGGTTGTTAACCGATATTTATAGCATGTGGGTTTTATAATGAAACTGTTTCTCGCGATTTTGTATGCTTACACATCTATTAAAAGGCATATTATATCAAAGTCAAGTGTTGAGGTTTTAGTTTAATTTTTTTATTAATGGACTTGTTTCAGATGTTTTATTTCTTTTTAACAAAATCTAGCAACGTTACAGAAGTATTTAATTTGAAAAAAATCAGGCCAGGCTCCTGTTTGTTCTGTTACAAGTGTGATAGCTCTTGGTGTCGAAGATATTCGAGAGTGGTAGTGTTCGCTTATTATAGGATTTACTTACCAGTTTCTTCTTATTAAAATATCAGATTTGCCACTCAATCGTTCTATTGTATAGTTTGATGACTGACGTCAGTTATATTTATTCTAAAAGTAACATAATTTTATCACCTATGACCGCGTCATCATAAAACCAAAGAAAATGTTTGAAAATGATCCTAGTTTTATTTGATGTTCCGATTGAAACGATACTAGGTTTTTTTCTATTTTGGTAGTAGTACATACATTTTCATTAAAATCATAATCTAATTACAATTATCTTGATTCAAACTAGTTATCTCTAGTACGTGCGTATCTATAGTTGTTGTGTTAGTGATTACGATTTGCTCATCAAAAATGTTAAAAGGATTATATTTTTTGCTGATATAGGCATATTTTGTCAAAGATAAAATTCTATAATGGCGGCACCAATAAGGTGAACTGCTCCACAATTTCCTACATCCTAGTTATGATGGACTGCAGTAATGTAATAATCCAGTATCATGAACTGCTACATCACTGCCTATGATGTGTTACGTAAGTAAAAAAATATGATGGTATTTTTGCAAGTTAATAGATCATCACAGCTATTTTTTTTAGATATTTCTTTACCTATTTCAGAAGAAAGAAAGAAAGAAAGAAAGAAATTAATTTGCTGAATATGTGTGTAAGAAGCTGTTACAAAAGACAATTGTTAATAGCAACATATTTTACCACATTGTAGTGTGCAATTTTTTTTTGAATTATGCAATTTTATTATTTAGATTTATAAAATATGTTTTTTTAATATTTGCACAGAATTTTAAAATATGATTAGGTTTAACCCTAACTACCATAAGACCACACTACCACACTTACGGTCCATATTTACGGACAAGAAAATTGGTAAATTTGTTTAAAATTTACTCAAAACATTAAAGGAATAATTAAAATAAATTGGCCAGGGCCATAATAGGATCCGTTTTAAAACTGTGTTGTATCTCAAAAACTGCTAACATCATGTTGAAACCAAATTTCATAGAAAATGTTCAATGAAATTTCGTTTTAGATTTCTCTAATATTATCCATTTGGTTAAATTCTAGAAGATAAATGTACCAAATGGAGTCAGTGAGTGAATGGTTCGACCGTAATACAGAGGAAGCAACAAGTTACCATTTGTACGCGTCACCCTCCGCGGTATCATACACCGCGAATTAGCGCTCTAACTGAAACTTGTTTATTTGACACCGTTTAGCACTGGAACACCAGATGAATTGCTCGTTTAGACTTGCTTGATTTAACCTACGGGTTTAGGCGGTTTAAGGCACTTTGAATAATGTAGTGTGTGAAGCGGACTAACTTCTCATGGGCTAGGGTTCAGACATTTTTTGACACTAACGCATCATTGATTAACCATATGCTGTGTCAAGGATCATAGCTTGATCTTTGTCAACATAAGCTCTGGAGTGTATGCGAATTTTGCTATAAGATAAAGAACTTTTTTTAAAAGAAGAAAGAAAGAATAAAGGTTCTAGAGTGGCGGCCCCGCGCCGGAGGACGTAGTGTTGGACGACCTCCCACCCGGTGGAATGATAATCTGGTCAAAGTTGCGCGTTATTGTTGGTTACAAACGGCTAGTGACCGTGATTTGTGGCGCTATTTGGGGAGGCCTATGTCCAGCAGTGGACGTCCTCCGGCTGATGAAGATGATGATAAATAAAGAAAGAACGCTTAATGTATAAAATCTTCACCGTCTTGACGATCCGGCTCACTTCACTTGAACAGGCTGACCTTCAAATAATGGATGAAATAATCACTACTGATTTGAGAAGGTGTTATATCTAATTGAAAACGAACATATGGCTATTTTTAATAATTTACGCACAAAATCCTGATTTTCTAATTAAAAAGGCACTCTAACATCTTGACCTCATAACATTAACGTCAACTACCATCAATGCCTGTTAGAAAAATACATTGTAGCCTTTTTTTTATTTGCAACATTTTATTATATTGTACATGATACTAATAAATATGCAATACACTTTTTCGTAAATGTATGTCTATGTCTAAGCTTATGTTAGTTAATGGCCCAAGAATGGATTCGAAACAAAATATATGTGCTATATGGCTATCGAAAAAGCCAAAAACCATTCGAAGTAATAAAAGAAGAATAAGAAAGCAGACAGGATTTCCATGGTAACTTAGATTAACGTTAGGATGATGATGATTATGATATGCAATTTTGCAATTATAGGTACCTAAAATGTCAATTTTATTTTTGTTTTTGATAAATGATGACGCTTTACAAATACACACTCAGAAAAAAAATGTAAACGCCTTAAAGGTAAAATTTTAATTGAAATTTTGTTCAAAGATTTTTATTTTATTTTCAAGGCTATTAAGGAACAATTAATTTTCCAATGAAATGGCATTTAGCAATGTAAACCAGACTAGTCTTCTTACACTGAGTAACGAGTGACAAATGACTGGATACGAACATAACTAATGGTCGGGAGGGTAGAATGACGCAGTCGTCATTGTGACGTCACGCGCAACAAGTCCTCAACAGAATAAGCGACCATTGAACAAATAACGAGGAAAACTTCGGCATTGTAACAACTAACCCCTATTTTTTTCTCGAACGCAACTGCACAGATTTGATCGTAACGTGCATTAGATTTTAATAAAAAATCACGTTTGTATGTTTTGTCAAAACACAGTCACCATGTGTATGTTTTGTCACCATTGGTCTATTTAGTTATGATAAACAAATAAATAAGCATTAAAAAAACCAAACACACACAATTATTAATTTTCGTTTTTCTCGGATTTATTTATAGATAACGTTTTAATAAAGATTAGCGAACTGAAAAGGCTTGTGACAACCCAATCATCTGCAAGTAATACAAGAAAAAAAATATAATTGATTATACAACTCGTGTATTCATAGAACTGCTTAAAACCTCAGGTTACAGATCTACGTAAGGGTTTATTGGTTTTCCTTACATATTTCTGGCGTCGTATTGACAATGTCATGTTCCGGTTGGGATTGTAGAGGAACAGGTAAACTTGCACAACAGGCCTAATATCCAGACCACATGACCAGTTGAACAGGATATAAAGTATCCTATGTCCATCTCCCGGTTCTAAGATACCTCCCCACCAATTTTCAGCCGAATCGGTCCAGCCGTTCTTGAGTTATAAATAGTGTCACTAATACCACTTTCTTTTGTATAGATTATATAGATATGGTGTCTCTAGGTCACGGTTTTCTCTAACTACCAAAAGAGCCATGTGCTTTTCGCTGTCTAATGCTATAAAAATGATTGCGCAAAATCTTACAATCGCGTCAAATATCTGCAAGTTTTACTGTATTTTTATCAAAGTTTTATAAATACGACGATAAGATGTTTCGTTTTTCTCGGATTTATTTATAGATAACGTTTTAATAAAGATTAGCGAACTGAAAAGGCTTGTGACAACCCAATCATCTGGAAGTAATACAAGAAAAAAAATATAATTGATTATACAACTCGTGTATTCATAGAACTGCTTAAAACCTCAGGTTACAGATCTACGTAAGGGTTTATTGGTTTTCCTTACATATTTCTGGCGTCGTATTGACAATATCATGTTCCGGTTGGGATTGTAGAGGAACAGGTAAACTTGCACAACAGGCCTAATATCCAGACCACATGACCAGTTGAACAGGATATAAAGTATCCTATGTCCATCTCCCGGTTCTAAGATACCTCCCCACCAATTTTCAGCCGAATCGGTCCAGCCGTTCTTGAGTTATAAATAGTGTCACTAATACCACTTTCTTTTGTATAGATTATATAGATATGGTGTCTCTTGGTCACGGTTTTCTCTAACTACCAAAAGAGCCATGTGCTTTTCGCTGTCTAATGCTATAAAAATGATTGCGCAAAATCTTACAATCGCGTCAAATATCTGCAAGTTTTACTGTATTTTTATCAAAATTTTATAAATACGACGATAAGATGTTTCTAATTAGTCAGGATATAATTCACGCATTAATGTTATCGTATCACAATCACGCAGGCGTAATGATATCGACTTCATGCAAACACCAGACTCGGTCTTACACACAGAAATAGCAGTGACTGGAAAAACTGACACCGATATCTACTGGTTAATGGCCGTCACAGATTTCCTGATGATAAGAAATACAATTAAGTTTGTAAATCTATGCGAATTCGTTTAGCTACTCTAACCTCCAGACAGAATAGGGCAGTGGCTCAGACAGTGACGAGAACAACTAAAATGGTGGTAATTTGCAAATTGCCAGTTCCACTCCCACCGTCTCGTTTGCCTCCTCTTACATGAAAAAAATAATCCCGCAATCTTAGCAACCATAATAGTGACAGAAAAACTACGCCTACGTTCTACGAGTACTTACAAAGAAAGCACCTGACCACAACTATTTTGAGGAACTAACATTTGGAAGGTTTGCTACTTTTTGAATCGTCTCGTCAATGCTGAGGATCATGATCGCTTTAGATGAAATTCTTGTTATAGCATTTTTTCGTTTATCTTTTTAAACTGCAGTCTAATTTCACGCTTAAATCCACACTTATCGTCCATCTCCCCGTATTGGTCCGGGCTCTTTTGCAGAATAGAACAACTGCCTTCCTGTCAGGCAGCTCGTTAAAGGCGCGCATAGACTTATTGTCACGAACACCTAGACATCAGACTAAGTGGTAGAGTTTCGCAGCAACTCGCCCGGATTGGTACCGACACCTTAATCGCTGGCATAATGTCTGCGCTTACCATCATAAACTTGGTTTTTCTCGAGTACCGTTGCCACCTTAGACGTTTTTCTTCATCGTGAATTGGCTTCCAATATCATAAAAACACTTTCTTGTGATCATAAATTCTAAAGTTGTTTGCATCTATCTTAAGTTTTATCAATATACAAAAGTTTTGACATTGTTTTGTGCATTCTCATCATACACTTTCCATTGCGCAATACAAAAGTACTTGTAACTAGAATTAAGGCAATTCCTATTAAAATCCAATGAGTTGCTATAACATTATCAGTACCTAACTATCAAGGATGTAATATCTAGATAGCTTTGCAATCTTCGTGTTGATAATTAGGTTTCTTTGTATAATCGGTAATCAGTTTCATGATAATCGCACATACGTGCAGGTGATTGTCATTTTTTGACGATCAATCTTATGTCTAACCTTTAAACCTTTTGCAAATGATACTAGAAAAGTAATGACTCTTAGTGCAAATATATTATGGAATCTTGGTCAAAACGATAATTTGCTAACAAATAATTGCTTATCGGCTATTACCTATTAACGGGTGCACTCAGAAACTTGAATCAATATTTAATCTCTTATTAAGACACAATTCAAAAGTTGATTGAATGACTGATTAATGGATGATTGATATTTCTGAATGCGATTGAAAGAATTTTAACATATTTTAAATTTCACATTTGACTTTTTGTAAACCTTCAAAACGGTTCGGAATGCCACTGTTTTTAGAAACAGTTTATTGCTAAATCAAACAAATTTGAAATCTGTTGATTTTCATGTTGCTAGTTTTTCTTTGATAATAGTAAATTTGATAGTGGTAAATGCTTTTTAAATTTATTTTAAGTCCAAGTACCATTTGTTGACAACTTTTGAGCACGATCTCAAGATACCTATTTGTTAGGGCTCATCTTTACATTTTAAATACATCTTTATTAAACACATTTAATATAATTTACGTTACTAAACACCCACACAAACAAAGATGTAGATGACTATACAATGACTACCTACTTGAAGATATATGATACAGATTTACATATATATCAAATTAAAAGAGCTTAGTCTAGTTCCATTGTCTTTATTTTTTTATTTAAATATTATTTTACCGTGCAAATTAAATTTGCTGAGGGTTCACTAGTGAAATGATGAATTTGTTAAATAGGATAAAACTAGTCTCTGTCTTTCCAATACCAATTATACCACAACATCTAGCCAAAGCAACGTGAACGAAAAAAAAAACAGCTTATTGCCTAAACTGTGTAAAAAAGATATACAAAACCTCTAAGTAGATTGTTCTTGATAAAGAAAAGCAAAAAGTGTAATAAATAACAAGCTGGAAATTGAAAATATGTATGATAGATGCATGGCATGTATGATAGGTGTATGGCTATTTTATAGCATACTATGGTAGGGTTTTTTCACATTAAAAAAAATAGAAATAAACGTAAGCCAATGGCGAAACAGTGAATATTTTTTTCTAAATAACATGATTAAAACAGATGAAGCTAAAATTCTGTATTCCAAAAAAAGGAGGTTGTTAATTCGTTTTCGTATGTTTTAACGTGATTGGTCGGTTGGTCTATGAAGAATTACGATGATTAATTATGGTTAATTTTTTAAAAGGACCTACCTTTAGTCAAAAGTTAGGTTATCAAATCAGAATGTATATTGTAAATACATTTTTAATATATTATAATTACAATATATGTTTTTTTGTTATCTGGACGACGTATTAATGAGACTGGAGTAGGTTATTATTGCAGTTTTTTTTGCTTTTAAACTACTCAAGTTAATGTTGGAGTAATTTAAGATGACTCAACTTTGTAAGAAGGTACAGTGGGATCGACATACACCTTGTACAAAGTTGTTTTAAAACTATTTTGGTTTAAAATAATTTAAGCGCAACGAAACTACAAAAACCGACTCACTTTCTTTACGTATCGTGTCGCAATTTGATATTTCTGTTTTCGAACGAAAATTATTTCGAGGTGGTCAACGCACGTCTGTTATTGCCAAAGTAAATATAAAAAAAATAAAGGGGATTAATGTGGTTCAATAGATCGATGATTATTTTTTTAGTTTCAGTTATATGTTTCGGAAGCCCTAACATTTATATTTATATTTTTGTTTCAAATTTCACCTGCTTAGTCTAATTACTTCCGGAATAAATGGGCTTTTCGTATCTAAGACAAAGCAGATATACCATGTGAATATGGATGGATCTAAGTACCCGGGAAGACCTCTATGATCACATTGCTTTATCCGAGGGTGGTGTCAAGAGTATACGAAACCAGTTTGTTTATATGAAAAGGGTAATGAATGAGGAGGAAGTCAGAAAGGTCTGCAAGGATAGTGGGATTTTGGCACTCGATACTCTTTTTTTTTTACTGCGTAAGGGGGAAAGATAAGTAACATATGACCGTTCAAATATACTAACCTGTCAAATCTGAAAAGGTTAATTTTTGCCCTGATACGGAACCCTGAAGAAGTACATTTTTAATGTTGTTAATGTTTTGATTCTATAGATTTTTTGTTAATTCCCCTTGTTGGTCCGGGCTCCTTTACAGAATAGACCATCTGCCTTATTGTCAGGCAACTCGTAAAAGGCGAGCATTGGCTTATCGCCACTACTACCGTGACATCCGCCCAGGTGGCAGAGTTTCGCAGCGACTCACCCGGATTGGTACCACCGCCTTACCTATTCCTTCCACCATAACGTCCAATGCTTGCTGTTGACGTGTTCCGGTTAGGAGGGTAAGGTTGCCTGTGAACTTACTTTTGCTCGAGACCTAACATCTCGGCCTCAGATTGGCAGCGTATCATTACCACCTCTGGTGTCTCTAGGTGGCGTAAAATTCTTACCATCTGGAAATTCCTCTGATTGTTTGCTTTCCATTATTATAAAAAAATAAAGATGATTCCATTATGCAAGATGGATTCAACAAATCTCTTCTCGTTGCTGCTTCAATTGCAAGGAGTTTATAAAGACAGCTCGGTTAGTTAAAGTTTATATGTCGACAACCTAACGAGTGATTTGAACTTCAAGTGCTTTGATCAAATAATAACAAATATATACCTACTGCATTAATGTTGCAGTTCGTGCACCTAAAAAAATAATTTTTGTTTTTTGTTGTCTGGTAGTCTGGTATTTTTTTACATTTGATAAACGATTGATTTACTAATTATAAATTGATATGATTATCATTTTTTCTTTAGGTAGATTCGGATATAGTCTCATATAAAAATTTATCAAGATCAGACAAGTGGTTTTGAGTTTACCTATTTGATAATGCATATTTTTATGCAAGTCTCTAAATTATGTGATAATGAAATTGAAGTCAGTTTTTTACAGTTAGGTGCAGTAAGCACTTAAATTATATGTATTTTCGATTTTCATTACATGTTATGGGCATACAATTCATGTTTTTTTCGTAAGGTAAGTAGATCCATTATTCAGATGTGGTTTCAAATTTTATCGAGATCAGATAAGTGGTTTTGAGTTATACCTACTTGAAAATTTTAAAGTTGGCAACACATTAGTCATACAAAGAAAAGGGTTGGGTCGGAAGGCACGGTAGCCGGTAACCTCTGCGCTTGCCGTTGACGTATTCGAGGATAAGGTATCCGATAACTTACCCGACTTTGCCCGAGTACTAACTCGGCCTTAGGTTGCCGAATGAGCATGAGCAAATGCTTGCTAACACAGAACCCTTCATGGACGTGTCCGACTCGCACTTGGGCAATTTATTCTTTCATGGGCCTATGTATACAGTTCTACAATAAACTTCCCACTTATATGAAAGAACTTCCATTTAATAAATTTAAGAAATGTGTTAAATGTAAATTAAATCAAAAGGGTTATTATAACATTGCTGAATATTTAACAGATAAGACTGCTTGGGATTAATTGCTCCTCATGCTAATCTCTTATAAAATATATTGTATCATTACATAAATTATTATAAATATATTTTAAAGTAAGAAAAAAAAAGACAAGCCCCTGAGTTTCTTGCCAGATCTTCTCAGTGTGCGGCCGCGTTCCGATCCGGTGGTAGATTTATTATTGTAAAGACCCGTCACAAGTGCCTCTTATAGGTTTATGTGAAATAAAGATGATTTATTATTATTATTATAAAAAAAACAATGGCTTTCATTTCACAACAAGTTATCGTAAAATGGACATAAATTGTTGTCTTGATAAAGTATCGATTGCCGAACGGATGACACCGTTAACGAAATGCGATGGATCGCGGTAAAAGTTATAAATCTTGATTATCGAAACAACATAAATAAGGTTTGTTGATAAGGAATGTATCTACGCCACTCTAGACCTTATCTCCTAACAATTAGTGTCATATTTGAGTGATAGTGATGAGTTATGGGTTTGGAATTAGATTTTTATTGATCTTTGATAGAAGTTTTTAGGTATCGTACGTGTACTCAAATAGTTACTGTCATGTTTATCTAATGATCAATCAATGGCAGATGGTAGCATTAACACACTTGAGTGATAACAGGGCTTTTGCAATAATGTGATGATTACTCTACTTCAAAAATAGCACATGAACTACCTTGGAAAAAACTCAAGACTCAACAAACTGCAATTTATTTGCCACGTCGATATTTGATAATAATTGTCTTTTTGAAATTGGTCTAGATGGTCGAGGCACAAACCAATCGGATTTTGATAACATTCATTCAATTTCTCAGAAAAAAGTCATACCTTTCAAAAAATTTAACTTTATTGGTCTATTATTTGCATGAAGATCAAAACATAAAAAACGAAGATGAGATCCGAGAAAGAGCGGGATTGAAAGAAAGTGTTGCTTTAAAAATGAGAGTCGGTATGCTTCGTTGGTTTGATCATGTTAAAAAAATTACAATTGAGATTACAAATAAGGTATATAATGCGAATTTCGTTGGATGTAGGTACCAGAAAAGATCTAGGTTGACTTTCCCGGGTTAAATCTTCGTCCGATGTTGGCTGAGGGTGCCGACAAGTCTCCAAAACCGAACTGTTTATATGAAAAGAGTAATTAATGTGAAGGAAGTTAGCCAGGTCTGCAATTATTGTGAAATTCGGCACTCGATAATCTCTGCCTACCACCTCGTAAGACACTTGGTGTGAAGATAAGTAACTAAGCAAATATATAAAACATATACTGTCGGATTGACGACCTCCTCGTTTTTTAGTCAATTAATTATTCGAAAAATAAAGAACATCATAAAATAACTACTAATAATGCAATACCAGATTCTGAAAAATTTGTTAATCTTCTTAAAAATCTTTATGTCAAAACTTCTTTGAAACGAAGCTTACGAGGGGCTTATCTAGTTCCTCTGTTATAAAGGGCCGATTATCGAAGGATCGATATCTTTGACGCCCTTTATAGCATTCATACAAGCATTAAGATGGTACTACCCAAAGCACTTCCACCTAAACTGCAAAAAATCAACGCAATACAATAAGATCAAGAAGACCACTGGTTGGAGAGTACTTTGTAACAACTTGTCCGGGTAGGGGTCCAACGCATTACCTTTCCCTTATACTTAGGGCAAATGTAGGGTCTACAGGCCAGGGTTCTGCCTTATAATCTAGAGAGCCATGTGCTGATTTACTATAAAAAAGGTGAGTAATCAGATATTAAGACAGAACCACAGATATTTAATTAAGAACTAGCTAATCTAGATTGATTGCATTTGACACTCTTATGTAAAGGAAGTGAAATATTGTGAGAATATTTTTTACTTCCTTGGTGGCTTACGAAATACGTCTCGTGTATTTACTTTGCATTAATTATGTTAATTTGTAACGTGTCCGGCGTTAAATGTTGAGAGTGACATAATTTGTGATAGTTTTGACACCAACTTTATCAAACATGGTTTCATATTTTTTTGCAACTTCAACATTATTTTTGGAGAGATTTGTCTCAAATTATTTTGAAGTTAACACTATTCACCAAGTTTTCCCTATAAAATCACAAATTTTAAGAAATACTGTAAACTTATAAAATGTTCCCGTATTGGTTCTGTTCTGCTGAGAAGAATAGACCATCTGCCTCTCTGTAAGGTATCTCTGTATGCTCTAAGTGTAGGGTAAATAGGTTACCAACCAGATTACTTGTGGTTGAACGCTGTGCAACAACTTGCCCGGGTACGGCAAGTCCACTGTCCTATTTATTCCTGCCGCCATAACGACTATGTCATACTCCGGTCTAAAGTGTAGGGTTGCCGGTAGGCTTGCATAATAATTGGCCTAGCTCCTTATCCATATGACAGCGATCCACCGACAACATCCATGCTATGTATAGGCCACCGGAGTTTCTTAGCACCGTATGCTTGTTCGCTTTCTTTTTCTTATACTAAAACAAATGTTCTAAGTAGTTTTAATGTTAGCACTTTCCCCAAGTTTAACTTTGAAATCAATTTTAAAAAATGTTGAAGAAAACTATTATGTAACTTATAAAAAAAAGGTATATAAAAACTTATAAAATTTGTAAAAATATAAATATGTTAGCAAAGTTTTTGCGAGTTTTGACATAAATTTTACGAAATTCGAAATTGATTGTCTTAGATCGAGGGGTTAACGTACACATTATACTATTATCAAGTTTAGGGTTTGATTCTGGCAGATAATTGTGTTGAATTGTATCTACATATGAGTCTGGGTTCTTATTAAATTTGTTCTAATATTTTTTTATGATATTGGAAGGCAAACAAGCAGACGGTTTTCCTGATGGTAAGAAATCCCGCCGCCTGGAGACTCCAAAGGTGGTAAAGGTGCGTTGCCAACCTGAGGTCGGGATGTTAGACTTCGAGCAAAAGTAAGTTTACCGGCTACCTTTCCCTCCAAACGGGAACACGTCGTGACGTTATGGCGGTAGGTTAGGTGATACCAATCCGGGTGAGTCGCTGCGAAACTCTACCTAGTCAGGTGTCGCGATGTTAGTGACGGTAATGTATCTAAAAAAATGTTTGCAAGATAGAAACTCTAGACTTTGCAACTTAGTTGAAAATGTTGGATACAAATTAACCATTCGTATTGACAATGTAAACGACTGTCACGATCGGTTAATATTTGTAGATACCTTTAACTGTAGCCGAGAGCGATCCTACCATTCCACGAGATAATGCTGAAACGCGTTATCGCATTTAAATTTGACTCATCCACAGAAACATAGACAACGTTCGCTTTGATGGGGTTCAGCGGATTGGGTTGAACCGCCCGGGGTGTTATTCGGTATCTTGTCTGTAACGGATTGACACGGTGCGTTTTAATCAATTAGCTTGCAAAACGCGGTTCTCGAATCAGTGGGCAGTGAAACAGGCGAGAGCAGGCCACCGTGGCGCTTTAAAATCTCAGATTTCCAAATTGGTTTTTTCGTTTTTAGTTGATAACATAATCGAAGCGAAAGTGACTTGAGGGTTTCGTGAGCTTTAGTCATTTTACATGTTAGAGATTTATTGATGTTTTTTGGTCAAGGAAGGGTTTTTAGTCTTATTAGATAAGAAGTAACAATTGATATATTATGCGTATACATATATAAAGTGATTTGCATCAGCTCGCCCGGACCTGATACATCGCCTTAACTACCCCTTCACTATAACGTTAGCATTTTTTTATATGAAAAGGCATATGATGATATCATGGAGAGAGTTTTTAGGCTTACAGATAATATAATCGAAGCGAAAGTGACTTGATGGTTTCGTGAGTTTTAGTCATTTTACATGTTAGAGATTTATTGATGTTTTAGTGTTAAAGTTTTTTTTTGATCAAGGAGAGACGTTTTTAGCCTTATTAGAGAAGTACTACTAACTAATATATGATGCGTAGATTTGTATAGGTAGAGAGAGTATTTTGCAGCAACCTTACGTTTGTGTAGTAATAGTAGTAGTTTCTTCTTATATATAAAATGCTCGTGTCTCAATATTCGTTAACGTACTCCTTCGAAACGGCTAGACCGATTCTCATAAAATTTTGTGAGCAAATTGAGTAGATCTGAGAATCGGCCAACATCTATTTTTCATACCTATAAGTGATGACTCACCCCAATTATTTTAACTAAAATCATATTAAAAAATAGCAGAACAACGTCTGCCAGGTCAGCTAGTTTTCATATAAAAGGCAAGCAACCAGCACACTTCTCTCCTAGTAATAAGAGAGGACCATAGGCTATTGATATCATAGATGTCAAAGGTGCGTCGTTGTCCTGAGGCTGGGATGTTAGGAAAACTGTGCAAGTTTATCGGTCACCCTACCATCCGTTGCGGAACATTGCATTTTCATTAGAAGTACAATCATGGCACCTGCGACTAGCCGAAGACACTTCGAGTCCCACAATACACAAAGACTACTAGTTTATCATGATTTGATTAATGTAGGGCTACCTCGGAATTATGACCTACCCTTCAAAAAATAAAACCAGCGTAATATAAAACGCGCGTGCGCACGTCTGCGCGCACACGCGCTTACATTTTTAGTGTTATTACTTAACTACAGTGTAGGAGTTTTGGCGCCATCGAGAGAAAAACGGTCGTAGATTTTTTCGTAATTACTGAATTTCCTATTTATATTGAGTTAAAATATTCAATATTGGTAGCATTTTGTTCAGTGAAAATACATAAACTAAATTATCACGATGAAATTAGTATTTATACGTTGCCGCCAAATCTCATAAAATGAGCTTGAATATGAAGCCACCGCTTTAAGTACTTGAAAATCTAGACATGCCTTTCATTGGCGACTTATGAATAATTTTGAATAATGTAAAGTGTGTCAAATCGGGTAAAAACATATTTTTTTAATATAGTCGGCGAGTACATGACCTTCAAGAAATCATCTGGTGGTCTCCTTTATTTATAAAAAAGGAATTTAATTAATAACCCTTTAGATTAATTGTGTTGTTTATGTTTGTTTGTGTTTTTATAAATATTTTGGCAATAAATTTATTTTCATTATTATTAAATATTCATGTAGCAACAGCGAGTTTGAGCTGTGTTGAGTGTACAAAAACTGATGCAAATTTAGATGTCTATAAGCGGTGCTTATATCTCACCTTCGGGAATTTCTCTCTTCTTGTTTTGACTGACAATCTAGATCTTTATCTGTTCGTTTGCGTTCATCTATCAGCTTTGCAGTAACCTTGTCGCAGTAGTGAATTTCAGCTCCTTACTCATCACTCACTTCACTTTCATGTCTGGTACTCTTACTCATAGTCTAGACCAGGGGTGGGCAAATTCTTTTGATCGCGTTCCGGTCTCTCTCTCTCCAGTCGATTCCCTCACTGCTGAGGATCGTGACTCCTTTTGACCCTGTCTACCAGCTGCTTCCATCGGTTGCGTTCCGTAGCTTGGTGGAGCGCAGCGCTGACGGGCATCTCCAGCTGATTGGAGATTTGGTCCGACCACCGATTGGGACTTCGTCCTCTAGGTCTTTAGCCCTCCACCTTCCCTGTCACTATCAGACGCTCCAAATTGTTGCCATCCCTGCGTGCAACGTGGCCGAAGTACTGCATTATGCGTTGCAGGCAGGTCGCAGACAGACGCTGTGTCTTCTCCAGCTTCAGCTGTTTGAGTATCGAGACGTTTGTGCGGTGGGCTGTCCATGGTATTCTCAGCATTCGGCGCCAGCACCACATTTCAAAGGCGTCGATTCTCTTTCTATCGGCCGCCTTGATTGTCCACGTCTCGACACCGTAGAGGGCAATGGGAAAGACAAGCGTGCGAACGAGATGTGCTTTGGTTCGATTTGTGATATTTCTGTCTTTCCAGACTTTGTTAAGTTCTGACACAGCTGTTTTCGCCATGCCAATGCGTCTTCTTATTTCCGGCTCGCTATTCCCATTGCTCGTTATCGTCGAGCCCAGGTACTGGAACTGACTCACGGTCTCATATTCCTGCAGAATGTTAGTGCGCTGAATGGTATCAAAACGGTCGATCACCATGAGTTTGGTCTTGGATTTGTTTATAGCTAGACCCATTTTTAAGCTGGTTGTCTCCAGGCGTTTAAGAAGATCAGCCATTTCCGCCTCAGAAGACGCGAACAAGGTAGTGTCATCCGCGTACCGGTAAGTTAAAAAAAATCTAGTGGCGGGCCAGTAAATTATAATTATTCTTGAGGTGGGCCGGTTTATTAAAACACCTAAAAATAGCAGTAAATATTACGATTATAAAACGTTGTATAAAGATAACATAAGATGTATAAAGGTAAGATAACATTTTTTATTTTACAATCCTAAAATAAAATCTATTTATGAAGTCTTAACATATGAAATACGCAATACATCTATATACTTGAAGTATCGATTCAGTATTTTAATTGCTCAAATTTCAATAGTCTTTTAACATTTCGACCATTAACTTTTTAAGGAGGATCATATTTTTTCTAAAAAAAAACCCTAGGCGGGCCGGATTAAAACCTGTCCAGGGCCGGATCCGGCCCATGGGCCTTAATTTGCCCACCCCTGGTCTAGACCAATGTTTTTGGTAAGGTTTTTTTTATAAAATCGACAATTCCGTCTGCTCTGCCATTATGTAAAAAGTGCTTGGCAATAGTCATGTAGCAACAATGAGTTTCAATTATTTGACAGGTGTTGCACTCGCTTGTAGTCGAGAACTGATAACGATAACTTGTCCTGAAATCATTAGTCACAGTGCATAATTCGATTATGATATAATTATGTTACTAATGATTAATTTGATATGAAGGATAACGCCAGATTAGGAGAGTGGGCGACAATAAGGAAAATTGTCACGAAATTTCCAATTCTTTTATCTATTGTCACGAATATTTAAAAACTTTTTTAAGTGATGTATTTGTCATCATTGTCATTTTACATTAAATATTTTTGTAAAATAGACAATCATATAAATACGACTTTTTTTAATTGAATCGATATTAAGATTAGTGGTCATTTGTTAATTTGTAACACTATCTATTATAAAATAACTTGTCCTGACTGATTGATTCATCATCTCCGAGCAATAATTGTTACAGTTACAGCTATCAAATTTGGTGAGTAGGGTCGTTTTATTGAGTGGATGCCCACTAAGGACGGAATTTTGGAAACTGGGAAGAGTTTAGGGGACGAAATAGGGGTTGAAAGTTCGTATGGAAGGCCATCACTTTTTAAGGATAGAAACATTAAACTTTATTTTTGGGCTACTTATCAAAACTGAGTACATACTTTTTAAGCGTTTCTGGAAATTCTTCCAAAAATTCATTATTATTGGACAATAATCGGTAAATGTACGAGTATTAACTGCCACGCGAGAAAATTCTCAGGTAACAGCTAGTAATTTGTATATTATATGAAAAGGATTCCAATTTCACTATATTTTTTTGTTGTATCAGTTTCTGCCGGGAGAAGGTTCTTATGGAGAGAAAATCTGGAAAATAACAAGGAAAATAGGAAAACGATACTTTCATTAGTCTAAAGCAAACTGAACGGGTGGAACGAAGTTTGCCGGTACAGCTAGTGTCAATAATATTTCATCATTGATAACGAAAAATTTACCTATCATATGTCATCATCATGATATATCTTATTATGTTGGCATGATATTGTTTCGCTGATTACTACTTTTTGACTTTTCTATGATATTGGAAGGCAATCAAGCAGACGTATTTCCTGATGGTAAGAAACTCACGCCGCCAACTTGAGGCCGAGATGTTAGTCCTCGAGCAGCAGTAAGATTACCGGTTTCCTTATTCTACAAACGGAACACGTCAACGGAAAGTATTGACGTTATGGTGACAGGAATAGGTAAGGCGGTGGTACCAATCCGAACGAAACGCTGCGAAACTCTACCACCTAGTCAGATGTCAGGGTGTTAGTGACAATAACCATGTGTTCGCCTTTTGCGAGATGCCTGGCAGGAAGGCATATGGTCTATTTTTCATAGGAGCTTGGATCAACACGAGGACCCTTTGTAAAATATCCATCTATCGTGTTCAAGTCCGGAGACTAGTGTGGTCAGAGTGGCACATTAACGCACCTTTAACATCTACGGTGTAAATTAACCTGGGTTGTCTTTGGAGAGCCGTGTGCTTGTTCGCTGTCTTACCCCATAATTAAGAGAATAAGCAGGAAGATGATATTGATAGGTCAGTTTCCTATACTTCCACATTTCATAAACATGTGAGTCTGTCTGTCTACTTAATAGTTAGACAAGAATAGTCATTGAAGATCAGTACTTTGGTGTTTAAACCCGTATAACTAAGTATCTTCACGCTCATATCCCCGAAGAATTAGGTAGAGGCACAACCACGGCACCCACGACTAGCCGAAGACACTAAGTCCCACAATGTGATAGGTGGCAAGCTTATCGCCAATCGGCCACATAGCCAATACCGAGAAACATTTTTTATTAGAAAATTGGAAACAACTTCATTTTTTGTTGCCCGACCCGGGAATCGAACCCGGGTCCTCCTGAAATCAAATCCAACACCTGGACCGCTAGACCACAGAGAAGACGACCTGTTAATTGCTTAGCATCCGTTAAAATATTTCTGCGGTGATATTGTTATGTTTTTTTTTAACAATTTTACTTTAAAACGTTTATCGAGTTTGGATTTTTTTACCTTTTCACAATAAACAATTACGATAAGTTGTTATCCTTGATTTGAAGATACTTTATAATTGATTGGTTATTTGAACATTACTTATCGGTTTACTAGTGATTATTTAATTACTAATCTTGCGGACTTTTATGCTAATCAATCAATCATACCAGTAATGTACCTACGCAGGTGTGATAGTACTTTTAATCAAGGTTGCTCATATCTGTCCATAGAATTAAATATGGTCTATTCTAATCGTAGATGATTATTTAATTTTATAATTTTAATGCAGTAGAAGAAGAAGTGAGTATGTTCACACAAGTATTCCCGAAGAGAATTACTACTAGGGCGTACCCAGGATTAAGCGCTACCCCGGCATTCATTTATTCGTTATTTTTGTTAGAAAATCTTATCTAAAAATATATTACTTCATCTACGTAAGCAAAAATATGAGCTAAAATTAAAAACCAAAAAGAAACATGACATTTAGTTGATCCAGTAAAAAGTTCCAAGCACCCTTAAATTGAAGACCACTTTCTTTCCTATAAATCGATTTTAAACATTTCTAACATTGTAGTTAATAAAATATGCCTGTACACTAAATACCCTTTTATGATTTTCAGCTAATTTCTACCAAACACTGTACAAAGTCTTGTCGACGAGCCACAAACTGCGTAGTGTGTAATGAAAAAACTTTTATTTTTACTCCTGCTCTATTGAATTTTGAAGTTGTTATATTATTATGACAAGATCATATAAAACTTATTTGAGAGTTAATCTAACTTCAAACCATAAATTCACAATTATATTTTATCAAAATGATCCAAACAAGAAATTGCTTTGACAACATAGTCAACCCAACATCGCCATCGCTATCATCCCTAGCAGTTAGTTTACAGAATAAGTAGTAAGTAATAGTTATATCTCTTTGTCCACAGAAGAAGGAACCAGTCCAGAGAGCGGTGTGAAGGAGCGAGTCGAGAGGGAGGAAAGGGCGCGAGGAGAGGTAGACGAGGGGGAGGCGTCCAGGTCTTCGTCTCCAGCGTCTCGTGCCTCCCCCGCGCCCGACGATCGGGATATCGAGCACAGTATTCCGGCTACACTCATCCAGGATCCCAATGCTGAAAGGTGAGACGCATATTGCCTTTAGCCTGCACTAGTGATTTTCGGGTCATCCAGTGACGTTATGATGTCTTCGTTAGTATCTTTATGATGGTCATCAATTGTTAGTGATATTTCACATCGATGTCAGACATACAAAAGAAGAAGAATAATAAGCGTTAGTACAATGATTTTAGATGAAGTTATAATATTCGAATGTTATAACACAAAGAGTGTTCCTTTTTTTGTGAGTCTAAATCTTAGTAGTCAAGTAGAATAATTTAGCAGAATACCTTGTCTATTGTGAGTTCTGACCCCATATCCTTTATAATCACTTATGATGATATTGATGATTGAGATTGGTATAAAAGATTTTGTTGTCTGGCAAGCCACATTACAACCCTCAATCGAACGTAAAATATTGTTGTTTCATACGTGATTTTTGTCGCAGAGCGTTATGTAGCGTAAAGTACAAAGATAGCTTACATACTCGTATATGCCAGTTTTCATGTCCCGGACATAGCTAAACTTTAGGGAAACCGCTTAACAGTACAGTTTTTTGGGCAAATCGCTAGGCTAGAGAAATGTGTCCAAATTCCATAAAACCTACAGGCACTGATGAAACAAGCCGACTCAAAAAACGCTGACTTGATGTCTTAAAAGAAGATACGTGTGTTAGTGCACAAAGCTGACGTATAAAGCTGAGTGAAATGAGTGGATAACTATGAGAAAGAAACAGGACCCTGCGTTTTTAGGTTTGAAATAACGTGCGTCAATTACATTGAAATAATGTAAGAATACGATGACGTGTAAAAGCATTTTATGACGTTTACAATTCTTAATTTCACAATCATATTTTTCTTATTTTCTCATCGTCTTGAATATTATTGTCATTATCATAGTTTTTAATTTTTTAGGTAAGTTTGTGTTAATCATAATTATGAATTTTTTGCATTATATTTTTTTTAATTTCCGTCGTTATTGTCGCAACTGTTTCTTGCAATAATGGTTTAAATTTTTAAGCTAATATGATATTTATTACCTTAGATATAAATGTGATATCTAAAAAACAAATAACTTCATGTTTACTACAACAAGAACATTTACATTTTTATAGGTTGATACAAAACTTTCTTTTAGTACATGAATATAAATAAACCTAACCTCACTGATTATTATTTTATATGATTTATGTTTTCTTATAAATGTATGTGTTTGCAAAAAAATAAAACATAAATTTCATTCTAGTTTTTGCCAATCATTGACGGGGTTCAGGTTAGATCCCTGACAGGAATTAGAGTGATACTATTATTAACGTATTTATTTTTACATGGTATTATGTTCTAGTTATATTTGAGCTAAGGCCAATTCGCTTACAAATATTTATTTATTTCAATTCGAATTTAAAAGTTGAACTAGCTTCAAAAATTATGGACAGGTTGTCTGGTATCCGAAGCGGTAAGATTACCTTCACTTAAATATTTCTATATTTTAAAAAATTGAACATCCCGAGCAAAAGAATTAATTTCACAAGATAATAGTAAGATTCTGAAAGTCACATTTTTAGTAAAAATATTAAATTTGGTAAACAAAACAGACAATCGTCTCGTCAAACAATACATTCATAACGCCACCGACACGATTGCATTGTCTACATGACGGTGGTCTCGCCTTCAATCCACGATGTCCACTTTAACGATCCCATTGTTCTCAATGATCACTTGTCAACAGTGTCCACGACGTTTTGACACCACCACATAATCCAAAACCCAACATCAACTTTATTGTCTTCATTTAGGGTTGACATTTGAATGACTGCGTCTCAATTTATACTGGTCGGGTCAGGGAAATGAATGGAGCCTCTATAGTAGTGACACTAAAAATGATTAAGAATTTTTCATGTGACACTTCATCAATATGAGTTTTAAGTTTTGTGTTAGTGTTATCTCTGGTATTGCGACTATCACTTTACGGTTATTGTTTTTCATATGAAAGCGATAAGTAAACTAGCAAACAAAATTACACAAATACTTCAACTGATAGTGCATATTTCTATATAGTGATAACTTATATTAGTGTCGTTTTCATTCTACTGTTATATAGACAACATTAACATAACTTATATGCGGTAATACTACATTTTTAAAATTATATCATCGAAATTAACAAACGAATTAAGAAAATTTAGAAAAGTGTTTTGATGTAACTTGCATAAAAATGTCCAGACAAGTTTACGATATCCTTGTTTTGTAAAAATTGAATAAAAAATATGTAGTAAATTTTTCAGGACATATGCAACTCGCATGAGATGTTGATTTGAGTTAATATGATAAAATTTAGATTTTAAATTATGTTTGAAATTAATATTTTAAATTTTTGATCTAATACCCCCACTTAGTTAAAACTAGTTATCTGTGTTAATAGAAAAAGATTTCGTTTCGTTTATTCTTTGAACGGCCAAGGAGGACTGGAATTCTTTGCTGAGTATTCCAGGGTTTTTCAACTTTTAAAGAATTTAAATAACGGGTGAATAACACATTCTTGCCTATTATCCCATTTTGTGCCTGGTTTAATTTTTACCGGATGTGTTAAGGATCATGATACCAACTATCCGTAATAAAGAAAATAATAGTTAAATACGACGTAGTAAAATAACAGAGAGTAAACAAGTTGTATTCATAAATATAATTTCATCAATAAGTGGCAAAACAGAGACGTAGTAATTAGTCTTTCACGCAAAAAACAAAAAATCAAATCTCTACGATCTAAACAATAGACATAGTCCAGAACCCTGTTGAGAATATATATGATTGATGGAGTTTCTACACAGCAACTAATTGACAGTGATGGAACAGGGAACGTGAATACAACATTGAATTTGCTGTTAAGAAAATTCAATCTTTAATCAACATCCTATCACCTGCGCGATTAGGTTTATATTGTTATCGATGTGGACTTAAAGTTGAGCCTTTGGAAGGGTTTCCAACCTGGTCATTAGGATATCGTAATGAATTATAATGAAAAAGTAAATAATATTGTCTGCGAATAGACAAAAGTCACTAATTTGATCGACTTATTAGTTTAGCTGTTATAAAATGTTCTTGTCAAACAAGCAGACAAATTTAGTTATGGTAATTGATACGATGCACCAAGTTTTAAACTGAATCAATCAATCGTTTATTCAATCAATCAATCAAAACAATATAATCTAAGGCGGGCATTGAAACAATATAATCTAATTGACCTTTTGCGGAAATACATTTATTGCCGCAAAAAGACTGTATGTATTGGCTACTGTCCAATCGTCATCAATACGTCTATAATAACTACTGACGTCGTGGAGACAGAAAAGGTAAAGCAGTAGTACCAGTTCAAACGAGTCGTCGTAAAAATCTACTACTGAATCACGGTCATAATGATAAATATTTCTATGTTCGTCTCTTATAAGCTGCTATGCCTTATCTTCAATGGATCTCATTACCTGGGTTAAAGTTTTAGAAAATTAATTATTCGATTTAAACTTAAACGAACAAGACTTACCTACTTATACAAGCGATGAAGAATCAATAATTACGGTGGCTTTCGTTTATCTGTATGTGAACACTTTTTTTATCTTTCTATTGACGCATTTTCGTTTTATCGACAGAAAAAATGGACTTTTCGTCGTTTTTACCACTAGGCAAATACCTACCATGTTTGTTAAAATGCTATCGTTTTCATTATCTGTTTATTGAGGTTTCATATTTACGTTAGGTATTGACTATTGCAACATATTTTTTATCTTTTAATGTTGTAGCAGCAACGACATAAATAAAGGTTTTATATTCGTTTATTTATATTTATATCGTAATTATGTTTTTCATTATTTTTATTTTCTATTTTGTGTTCTTGATTTGCTATTACTATTAAAAAAGATTGTTCTTTGGTTCTAACATTAAAAATATTAAACAAAATAGCTTCTCTGTTGCATGGTCAATTACAATATTAGGCATAATTTAATTGCAGCAAAACTGTAAAAAACCGCCTTTGTTTTCAATAAGTAAATGATCTACTAGGTATTTTCCTCGATTTCCCAAAATTCCCTGGTTAGCTATGATATTTGAAATAAATAAAAGGAGGAAGGTTGGTATCGGTGCAGCACATATCAGGCAACCTGAAGGTGACAGAAACGTTCCTAAATTTATAATTTTTGTTTATTAAATTCAAAAGATTGTGTATAGTTTAAGTGTTCATTTGGTAACCCTACATACAAAACAAAGCAATACTATAATTCAAAGATCAAAATCAAAACGATTTAGTTGATTTTCATAATGGGTATAAATTTGTTGTCTTATCCCAGATTAATCAATCTAATTTCGTTATTTTTCTTACAATCTCTATTACTTTTTTTTTTCTGTTTGTGTCGATTCGGTACTACATGTTTTGTTTTATGGTTTGTTGTTTTTCGATCCTATAGACGACGTAACACTCTTACCAAGCGATCACCGCACAATACCCTAGTTACTGTCTGCAAATTATTAAAATCTATAAAAAATCTATTCTGTCTATAATAATTAAATTATAAAATCTATCTCTAAAACGTTTCATACAAAATACGAAGTAACAGGTATAAATAAAACACCTAATCACAGTGACTTAAAGTAAACGTAATACACAATTAAAATGATTTATGTTTATGAAATATTAGTTTCCATTTGACGTGTAAGCCGATGTAAATCAACTAAACAGGGGCTGATAAATTAACATTCCGCACTTTTATTGCTTCGAAGACATCTGTGCCGGTTTTAAAATTCACGTTGTAACTGCGAAATTATTCAAACAGTGTCAGGTGTCCCCTATACACCCGCACATGTAAACTAAACGTTATTGTTACATGGATATGTTGTTCTTATGCCACAGTGCACAACATTCCTATATTACTTAACTGAAATACTGTTGATTTTGTAATAAATATTCAAGAAATATTTCTAGCTGCGGCTTAAAGTTTTAAGTGTGAAAGAGACGAATATACGTCACATAAATACACGTGATTGATTAACTCGCAGTTAATGCTAAAAGGAAGCAATAAACAGCTGATGAGCTTTTCTTAATGTCGCTTGAAAAATATGTTTAAATTTAGAATGTTTTTTTTATCCCATTATTATTATATACAAAATCTACTGCTAATTAGTAACTCCTTAGTATAAATTCACTAAGAAGAATTAATATCCGTTTTTTTTTACAAAACTAAAGATGATGTGGAAAAAAGGTATTTAAAGTTATCTATTAATGTTTATGTAGTATGTGGTAGCATAGGTACCTATTAAAAGTTTTTAAGTTTAAACTATTAATCTTGAAAACAAAGAATTTTCCCACTCTTTTGTTTTCTTTTAATCACAAAAAAAAACGAAGTAATAGGTCGATACATTAGTTTTAAGTGGACCATTTTAAAATTATCTCAACAATTGCGATTATTTAACTAGAACTATTTATTTAGTTTCTTGTATGTGTATCTATAGCAATGACGATATCGAAAATATTGGAAATTAAGTTAAAATGTTTTATTTCTTTAATTGATGTTTGCACTGAGACCTGTTGAAAGATTAGTGCAGTTAAATTTCAATGCACTTTCTGTTGGTAATAAAATAAGTCCAAGTGACGAAATGTTTCTAAAACTCCAGTTTAAAAGATTTAAAATGAGGATTAATGGTCTTTAGAAGGCAGTATTGTACCTACCTAGGTAATGACAACAATTTTTTATCTACGAAACATCCAAAAGTAGTGGCGACTAGATACCTACCTACCTTTTTGCATCAGTAGCGTGCTCGCTTGTGAGTTAATTTTTTTATAATATTTTTAATGTTATTGGAGGGGCCAATGGTAATATTTCTGTAAGCACTGAAAATATTAACAATAAACGAATATTAACGTTGCCTGGAATTGGATAGGTAGGTAGGTATGTGCCCGGTTGGCGATACTCTTGCCACCTATCACATTGTGGGACTTTGGTACACAAAAAGCTAATAATATGTACCTTATAATATTTTTGATACCTATATAACTTTCACTTAATCAATCTTCAATGTTCATAAAACTTTTTTGTGTTAAATGACAAATGATAGGTAAATTAATTATGTATAATTAATCTATCTACTAAATTCCTAAAATTATGATAATTCTTCAATTATCCAGATTTTATTTCGTGATTAAGTAAATAATTCCCGTAATACTCAAAGCAACAGATTGACGATAATGATTAAATCTATTAGGTACAAAGATCAATATCTTTTCGCAAATATTTTTTATCGGTAAAAAACTAGGTACTTTATGAAGAATTTATTTACTCACACAGTTCAAAAATTCATATTTTTTGTATAAAATGTGATTTTTGCCGAATTGAGACAACATTAATTCTACCTATAGTCCTTTCATTAGTAGGTGCCTCCATCCGTCTGACTAATTTTCAATATTGTATAGGTACGTTATTCTAAGTATCAATATCGTAAAAACCCAATATCGCATAAAATATTCGATACCGTCGACTAAATATTGAATCAATCAGTCAATATTACTTCGAAGAAGTTTTCGTCGTCTGTGACTCAGCTATGTCGAGTAGCTAGCCTTTGTCGGGTGGCTGTCATCAAACGATCGCCCGTCATTGCACGTCCACCTCGCGCATAGCACGCACGCTTGCATTACGCAGCGCACCACCCCTCGAAACTAAAATCCTATATCCGTCTCTGTTTTTCACATATAGCCGCTCACTCGTGCAGCAGCTATCTTACTCTATTGTGGGGCGTGCGGGGAGGGGGCACTGCAGGCGGGTCGTAAATCACNGGACCACCGCTGCCGCCGCAGGCACCGCGCACTTCCCTCCCGATCGCCGAGTATGCGGCGCGTCTTTCGCGACGTGTTTACATTTTGAACTGTTTTTTTGGGAAGTCAATCATTGTATTCTAAGAGTGACTTTATTATAATAGTGATAATTGATGGATTTAAGAGAGTTTCAATATTCGACGTCTGGAAATTACTAAGAAAATTTCGACGAAAATGATCGTCGAAGCAGATCATATGAGGTACGATATTTTCGTGTTGTTTTGTTTAGTGCTTCAATATGAAGGCGGTGTCCTTTTTCTTTTCTTAATTATTACGATGAATAAATTAAAGCAAATTACATAAATATAAATTTTATTGTGATAACGATACGTAATATTCTATGTATTGGAGTGATTCATTACAATTTTTTATTTTTTTGTCCTAAAGTTGCTTTACTATGATTTGTTCGTAATTAATCTTAAATCAGCTAGGTATGTGAAATGACTGTTTTTGTTTCAAAATCTAGGATCATGTTCATTAATTCAAATGTCACAATCCGTATCATCGCTAAAGCTAATGATATCTGTTTCATCAGTATTCCTATTTCGTATCTTGACTAACAATATACGTGTCTATAAATCTTGATATATTGTTTGATAAGATTTATTGTTGCCTTTATTGTTTATCAAATGATTATCAAGATTCCTTGAGTAGTTAATTGTTCTAGGCACTTTGTTATAAACGTAACCTACACTATTTTTATTCATCAATTTTTAAAATTATTTTATACAAAATTAGACGTTGGTCTAAGAAGTAAAATGAAATAATATTAAAATGTTAGATCGATATTCCTCCACCTTTATTAAAGTGTTGAAAGTTGATTTACAACTTCGCAGTCAACTAAAACTTTATAGCAAATAAATTATTTAAATAAGTATATCAAAATTATTTAATAGATAAAGTCAGCGTAGTAGGATGATGTTTTTCAAATTTATTTTTCTATTTTATGTTATAAATTTCAGTAAAACTTTTTACGACTTGGATGAAATTTATTTCTGATTCAACATTTTTGCAAAGTAATAGCATTTACGGTTTATTTTGTACTTACAAGAAATTTGTGCTTGTGGGTTTTAAATTAACTTTGATTGATTCTAATCAAAAATTCTATTATTAATAATATTTATTCACTGCAACAACATAATATGTTGGTACCTCTCTTTATGCCCGGCTAAGGCGCTTGCATTAAGATTTTCTTGTCAATTTATAATTGTCACTTTTATACCCAGCAATTACAATTTTAATAAAAAGACCCTAAAATACTTTAATATTTTATTATTAAACTGTCAATAATTTTGTTAATAGTGATGTTTCACTAGGTACCTGCTTTTATTGTTGAAAAATATTTATATTAATATTATATATAATAAAAAGGTAATAGAACCCAATCTTCATCGTCCTTACTACTTGAAAGGTAAATAGGTAGACAGGCATCTGAACCAAAGTTCAGATGATTTGGAAGTAAATCATTTTTAGCTCATCTTACACTATATTTTTTATGGCGACAATGTCAATATCAGTCTTATCAAATAAAAACCTTTCAATATACAGTTTAAAATTGGGTTTGGACAATCTTTCAATTTTGTTGAAAACGCCTTATCTTATTTTTATAGCCACAGGAAAAATGGTTGATAAACAATGAAGGGTGAGCAAAACATTGTTTTGCAAATATCTTTTATATATAGTAATTAAAAAATTGAATAAACTTAGAAATGTAATTATCATCCAACTACTCTTTAGGGTATAAGCAATAATAATTTTTAATACGTTGTATTTGTAAGCTACCTGACTTACGCACCAGATGTATATAAGTATACAGTACATACGCAATGTTTTTTTGCAAGATTACATTTTTAATATTTTATTCAAATGAACACACAAATGTCATTTATTTAGAAGCACACGGCAAAATGAAATTGAATTGTTATTAGGTATTCGAGAACTTGAATCTGGATCGATACATTTTATTTCGTGAAAATTTTTTAAAACAGAAATTGAAAAAGAAACAACGTTAGAAAATTATGGTTCACTGATCCATTTTATATCATAAACAAAATAGATTTGCTTTGTTTTTTTTTTGTTATCAATAAATTTAAAAATAACTTAATTAAGTATTTCGCCATTGGTTAAATACATTAGCCACATGTCCAGATCCAGATGCTGACCACGTGAGTGAAGACACCTAAACTCAATATAATTACATACTTTTTTTTAATTGTTCACAGGGAGAGTCCAAGATGTTTATCAAGAGAATCGTCTGGAGCACCACGATGTCCCTCAAACGACTCCGTGTACTCCGGCCGAAGTGCTCCAAGCCTCCCTTTACCTGCTGCCTTATCTGCTGCATTACCAGCAGCATTACCGGCAGCGCTTCTACCACCTCACTCCGCAGCAGTAGCAGCATATCTTGGTGCAGCTGCAGCTGCTGCTCAACAGCGACTCCTTATGTCCTGCCAGGAAGACCTGACGGATGCCGAACGAGCAGATGCTGTATTAGACTTCAGCACCAAGAGAAGTGAATCCCCGAATGACGATGATGACGAAGTGGACGATGCTGTTAACCTTAGTAAAAGCGAAAATGGTCCATTAGATTTATCAGTAGGTACCAGAAAGAGGGGTCCAGAAGATTTACCATCTCCGGTACCAATTAGAAAAAATTCAAGGTCATCAGATTTTAAACCAATCCCTGCAGCTTGGCCATCGCCAGTAGCTCCACATTTGCCATTTTTTGCCGCTGCTGTTGCTAGCTTGTCACCAAAAGGAGGAGTACCTCCAGATTGGAATGGCAAACTAAAACATGGTGGACCAACACCTAGTGATGCAACTAAAGCTCTTGAAAAAATGAGCGAATTAAGTAGGTTAGGTGGCGAAGAATTATTTAGGTCTGTTCAAAGTGCGGCCCTAGGAGCAGGTCTGACCCCAAATGCTGCAGCTCGACACTCAGCCTGGCAATCTCATTGGCTTAATAAGGGCGCGGACCAAACTAAAGATGTATTGAAATGTGTGTGGTGTAAGAAAAGTTTTAACTCACTTGCTGATCTTACAGTACATATGAAGGAAGCAAAACACTGTGGTGTCAATGTACCTGTACCTCCAACAAGTGGAGCCCCTATACCTCCGTCTTTGCAACCTCCATCGAGCTCTCCTTCAACGCCTTCCCACAATTCTTCATCATCAAGTAGCTCGTCTAAGCCTAATCATAATGATCTTAACATGTTAATTAAGGAAAATATGCCAATCCCTCGAAAATTAGTTCGTGGACAGGACGTTTGGTTGGGTAAAGGTGCAGAACAAACAAGACAAATATTAAAATGTATGTGGTGTGCGGAAAGTTTCCGTTCACTTGCTGAGATGACTAGTCACATGCAAAGAACTCAGCATTATACTAATATAATATCACAAGAGCAAATTATTTCTTGGAAATCTTCTGACGAAGCTAAGAGCTCTAATTCAAGTGGTCCAGGTACTAATAATGCAGCTCCACCGGCTACCGGAACAAGTAGTCACGTCAGTGCTGTTTTAACTTGCAAGGTCTGTGATCAGGCATTTAGTTCACTTAAAGAACTAAGTAATCATATGGTCAAAAACTCTCACTATAAAGAACATATAATGCGGTCTATAACTGAAAGCGGTGGTAGGCGACGTCAAACTAGAGAAAAAAGAAAGAAATCTTTACCTGTTAGGAAATTACTTGAGTTAGAAAGGGCGCAACATGAGTTTAAAAATGGGGAGGGAAACGGGGTTCCCATGGGGAAGCCTATTAGAGATTTTGGTAGTGGTAGTCGGATAACTTGTGAAAAATGTGGAGATAAAATTGAGACTGCAGTATTTGTCGAACATATTCGTCAATGTATAGGTGCGCCTATGTCGAATAGCCAAAGGAATTTCCTTAAAAACGCTTTACTTTCAAATAATATCATCCCACCTGACGTACCCGGTCATGTCACACCTACAAATCGCGACGGTCGAAAAAGTATTAATGATGAAATTCCATCGCCAGGCTCTACTCACCATCGCTCTCCATCTTCCGTAAATGATTCTTCCCCTAGTTCCAAAGATCCTAATACAAGCAATGATAAAAGCTCGTCACCTTCAGTTCTTAATGCTATAGAGCAGTTAATTGAAAAAAGTTTCGATACTCGCTCTAGACATGCGGCCCCCGGAATTCCAGGCGCAACTTCTCATGCACCAATGGGTTCTAGTATCCTTAAAAGATTAGGTATAGATGAAAGTGTAGACTATACTAAACCTCTAGTAGATGCACAAACGATGAATATGCTTAGAAATTACCACCACCAACAAGGTTATGGCCGCCGTGAACGTAGTGGTAGTGAGTCCAGTTCTATGTCTGAACGGGGTGGAAGTAGAGTAGAATCTCTTACCCCTGATAGAAAATTAGATTCATATCATATGACTCCACGTACAACCCCTGATACGAGAGGTTCGCAAACACCTGCCTCTGAAGATCGACCTTCAGAAGTTCGGATAAAAAAGGAAGTAACGGACGATGACGAACGTGAGAATGGGGTAGATTTGACTAACCAACAATTAAGAGTAAAGACTGAAATTGAAGATGACGATGAACAAGCCAGACCAAATAGCTCAGTTGAAGAAGATGTAAAGCCGACAGTTCCAAAGCGTGAAAGCGAAGGCCCAAGTCCCGTGCCGAGTCCTCGTAGTCCTGCTAGTGATCGCTCAGCGCCTACCCCAGGTACTGATAGAAAACCACCGTCAAGCTTAGGAGCATTGTCATCCATGTTTGATAATTTAGCTGGAGGTGGATCTTCCAATGAACCAAGTTCCTCTCGTCGAGGAGGCAGTCATCCTTTAGCGGCTCTGCAAAAATTATGCGATAAAACTGAAACCACTTCAACCCGTGCTCCTCCACCAGCCCCATCTCCTGCAGGGCCACCGAGTATTTTAACATTTAGCTGGGCCTGTAACGACGCCGTTGTGACTGATTCAATAATGAAGTGTGCTCTGTGTGACACTCCATTTATTTCAAAAGGTGCTTATCGACATCACCTTTCAAAAATGCATTTTGTTAAGGACGGTGCACTACCAGAGCCAGTACCCATAAAAGCTCCCACTGCTGCTGCTTCTCCTGGCACACATAAGAGTGGAGGCTCCAATGCGGCTTCTCCACAAGATCCCCGCAGCCCTGCGCAATCATTTGATGAGAGTCCTCATTCAAAATTTCTAAAGTATACGGAATTAGCGAAACAGCTATCCAGTAAATACGTGTAAATTATAAAGGTCGGCCGGGCCATCAGATGTGATGATACCATATCCTGCTACGTTGAAACTCTTAGGGTTAGGTCGCGCCGCGACGTTAAGTATTTCAAAACTCTTTGCCAATTTATTATTTAGGTAATCGTTAGAGTTCACCGCATAGTACGGTTAGTGTAATTAACGACTAGCAACATAAGTATACGCCAAACGTCTTACGTTCGTTAGACATAAGAAGATATTTTCAAAATATTGCCTTTAGAAAATACATATAAAGTTTGTCGCGCGACAGACAATCGCGACTCTTCCACACTATGTTGTAATTCCATTTCAATAATTGTAAATATAAGTCATGTTAAGTCTTAAAATTCGATTCGATCTCTTAATAAATGTATATTTTTTGCTAATATTCTAAAAACAGTTTTTTTTTTTGTAATCTTGATTATTAATTATATTCAATCAATGCGACAGTCCGCTTGATATCAAATCAGTCTGATATATTTGATAAAATGTGTTGCAATATTTTCGTGTTACTTAATTTTTTTATGTAAATCAGAGTTAGGGTTAAAATTGTTCTTAGTTTATTCTGTATATTTTGAAAGTTGTTTTGTGAAGTGTTTAGATCCGTCAAAGCCTGTAATCTCAGAGATCCAATCTCACTCGATACAGTTGTGTTGTACATACGACGCAGTGTCATAGAATGCAATACTACAATCTCTTAGTGTAAAGCTATAGGTACGCTCTCATGTGAGGTTGCTATTTATTATTTAGTATTAAGTAAGTATTATTAGGCGACTCTACTGTGAGATCTTGTATACCATTATACCAGCACTTGAAGGGTTGGCAAGTCAACCGTTATATTAAAAAGTGATACGTTATACAATTTTCTTTCAAAGGACGATAACATTCGTATACGTTTAGAACATTCTGTAATCTTCCAATTGTAACAACAAGATATACGATGGATATACGGTTTTGAGTGAAAATGCTCTTTTATATATATAATATTGTAAATGTAAGATAACAATCACTGCAGTATTCAGAATCCTCGTCGCATAATTATGAGTCTTAACTTTTATAGCTTACAAAATGATTTTCCTTATCAATATGGATAATGTTATATAATTATGCGTCTAGTATTCTAAAAACTTTGAGATTTGGAATTCTAAATCTATCATTTTATCAATAATTATAAAACGACAAATATTACGTATTCGCTAGCTCTGACGAGATTTTGCTCATTCTTTAATTAAACAAATGGTGTTATTGATTTTACGAAATTTAATAATCTTATTTAATATTTTATGTTGTATTTCAAAATGCAATTAAAAGCTCAAAGAAATATATATGTTAAATACTATAACAAATCATTTTATTTAATTCCTCTATAAAGCACTATTCAAAATTACTTGTGTTACAACTATGATGTACGATTTTTATTGATTATTTTTGTAAAACTTTAATATTTTTAATTCTATAAAAGTAACTACCTACATACGTGTTCACATTTGTATTAGTTTAATTAAAATTTATGTCGCTCAAGTTATAATACAAGTACATTTTAGTAGTTTAAATCAAGCATGATGCATCCTTCTTCTATTGATGGGAATTGTGGAAAGTCATAGTTTCAGTGGTATCTTTAACTTAACACGTTGACAGTGTATGACCCGTCGATGGGGCATTTTGAGTTGCTCAGCGTACGTGCATGACACATCGATGGGCCATGAAGACCTTACCTGCTTATAGGCTTGTAAAACTGAACACGTGTGAGGTTAGCCGTTTTTAACAGCATGCACGTGTGAGCAACATATTAGAAAAATATATTAGATGACCTCCCATTGACATTTTAGTTGGGGTTGCCAGCAACTTCCTTCAAAAGTGTTCCTATGTTTTGGGTGAATATAAAACAAAAATGTGAAAATGAAAATATTTTAATGGTAATAAAAATGACAGCTGCCAGATACGCCTTCACTCGGCCATCGAATTATTTACTAGTCTATGTTTGAGATAGTCTGACAAGACCTCATAAGTGCATGACACATTATTAGGGGCATGCAGAGAAGAGCTCATACGTGCATGACACACGATAGGAGCATGGTGTATAGAGCTCGTACGTGCATGACCCCTCGGTGGGTCAGTCGTAAAAACCTTTTTTTTATAGGAAAGAAAGCCTAAAAATAAAAAATAATGTTATGTAATGTCATTATTATACCTAACACAACAAAATATCCCCAATTTATATTTACACGTATGGAGTTGTCTCTATAGATGGCGCTACACTGTCAACGTGTCAATACAAATGAACGTTGACACCTCATAACCACTCCATTTCTCAGAGACATCAATAAATATTTAATCCTATTAATATTATAAATACGAAAGTTTGCATGTTTGTTTGTTTGATTGTCTTTCAAGCAAAAACTGCTCAACTGCTGAAATTTGGGTAACTTGTATTAACACATAGAATTTTTTTTTT
>NJDD01000726.1:275199-285483 GCA_002245505.1 Calephelis nemesis
TTTATTCCGAACATGTTCCTGTGTAACTATTATCAAGGCAGATGGTCTATTCTGCGTAGGAGCCCGGACCAACACGGGGAAAAACAGTTTTTATTCCGAACATGTTCCTGTGTAACTATTATCCACACGGTCAACCTAGTCTTTCATAAAGTCACAGTTTTGTATTTAAAAATCTTAATAACTGATTAAAATATAATTGACGTCTCTGAGTTTGGCTGTCAGTCTCAGATTGTCAAGCACCAGTATGTTATTGGTGTTTGTAACTGGCCAGTATTTGTTACTATCTGAAAGCCCTTTTGCTTGTTGTCTTTGGTAAATTCTATTACAAAAATTAGGTAAATTCTAGTTTTGTTACTAATTTATTATGCGTATTAAGATATTAGACACAACTTAAGTACCTACATAAAAGCAATCCCATGGGTTATAAAATAATAAAAGCCCTAACATGTATAAATTATGGTAAACTATTTTCGGATGATCACGAAATTATTTTTTTATTACTATCATTTTCTATGGGGAAAACTGTGAAAGGCGTTGGTTATACAACTCTTGCATGTTGCTTGAGAAGAAACTCTTATACTTTTCAAAGGGTCTAGAGACAACGTTTAAAATAATAATTATTAAAAAATAATAATGAAAACTTTAGAAAAAAAACATTGTAAAATAACAACGCACCGGTAACATCTGTGCTATATATAGCGACGGTTGTCTCTTATAATGGGGAGGTTTGCGTGTTACATATCTGATGACAACAAAAACCATAAGAAAAATAAAACATTTACTTAGAGCTAAACATTGAAATGAAATAAAGAAAAAGAGAGCAGGAGGAGAATCAGCGGATATAGGAGGATCCCCACAAGCGGAGCTTGGGTAAAGATTGAGTGAAGACTTCTCATTGGAGGGCTAGGAGCAAGCGTGTGTTAGGAGATTATGGTATGAGTCGCAAAAGGAAATTCGAAAAGGTCTTATTTCACAAAGTCAAGAAGAGATCCAGGCAAGATACCAAATTGTGTGGCGTCAACGTGTAACTTTTTCTACAGGTTTTATTTATCTATTATATCTATTTCCTTATAGTCGTTTAATTTCATCAGGATATTAGCTGTTGCCACCACAGGAACATTGTTTTGGGACAAAAACTATCCTATAAGTTAATCCAAGTTACCCTCTGTGTGTCCCGAATTTCATGAAAATCGGTTCAGCAGTTTTGTGTGAAGGGGTAACAAACAAATAAAAACTTTCGCATTTAAAATATTAATAGGATAACAAGATCTTTTAAAGCAGTTCTTGGCCTTCATAATAACAAAAAAGAATGCAAAACTTTTTTATAAAAGTCTATAGGCTAGCAAACAAGGTTTTACTAGATTTAAGAGTTTCGCAGCCACTCGCCAGAATTGGTACCACCGCTTTATTTAATCCTGCCGCCATAACGTCAGTGCTTGCTGATGATGTTTTCCGATTCAAAGGGTAAAGTAGTTGGTAAACTTACTTTTCGCTTGAAGTCTTCGCTTTTGCCTTCCAATACCATAAAAAAACTAGTTGACTCACTTTAACAAATTTTAAAGAACCTGCATGAACGGCAACGGGCAATCCTCAGTAGCTCAAATAGTTAGAGTGTTCTTAGGCGTGAGCCTAAGGGGAGCGGATTCAAAATTCTGCTCAATTCTATCTTATGACTAGGATTTTGCAAAGAAACGGAACACAACAATGGCCAGTACTGACGTTGTGGCGGCAGCCGGGAGGAAAAGGTAAAGCGATGTTACTAATGCGGGCCGACCTATCTCATAAAAATTCTTTATATTTGTGTAATCTTTATAAATAACGTATCACAAGCAACAACAGCTATAAAACATTTTATTTATTAAATCTTTTGTTTTTCATCAAGAGAAACACACCCAACGTCCCCTTTTAGGGTCTTTATTCGAAGGTCTTAGATGTTTGTGATTTATACCTCGTGATACTGTTTTTACAACAGCGAATGATATAATTTCTCGTTTTGTATAATTATAGTTGTGTTGGATTCATTTTTGACGTAATTAATTTATTACAGGAAGGGGAATGATGAAATGCTTTTAATTACAGTACACGCAATAATTTATAGTATCGCTTGAGATCGCAACGCTAAACAATGGAACATTGTGATATATCTTTCTTAATTATTTCAAAATTCATCAATGTGAGATTAGAAAGTTTATGACAAAAAAAGTGCTTATAAATATATTTTGGTTAATAATATAAACGTTACATAACTTAAAGAAATCGAATTCAAAATCTGTTGTATTGTATTGTTTTTAAATTTTAGCTAAAAAAATATTTTTAATTATAAAAGTATCTTCATGCCCTTATCCCCGAAGGGTTGGGAAGAGGAACATCCAGGGCACCCACGACTAGCTGAAGACACTAAGTCCACAATATGAAATCCAATCCCGAGCAACATTCATTTTATTAGAAAATTGGAAAAACCACATTTTCTTTTTTTTTTTGACCCGGGATTCGAACCCGGGACCTCATGAAGTCAAGTCCAGCACCTGGACCGCTAGACCACAGAGGCGATTATATTTAATTATAACTACCTGTCTTGGCAAACTTCGTTCCACCACAAAAAATTTTTCTTAGTTTTCTCGCAAGTTTCTTCCTTTTTCTTGTCTTTTAAACCTTCCCTGGACTTGAACAAATAATTTAAAACCAAAATTAGCGAAATCGGTTCGAGTTTTAGCGAGACTAACGAACAGCAATTGATTTTTATATGTTATATGTTAACATTGTTGGTCAACAAAACAACATTCATTGGTTTGTCGTTCGTTCAAAGCAGCTACTGGTGTTATCATATAATTATTGGCATTAGTAATTCACCTTAAGATATAGCAGGAAACAGGTTTTCTATCAGGCGGTCTGATGGAACGCTGACAGGTTCATCATATTATAAAAAAAAATGTAGTAATAATTAGGAAGATGGACTTACTTCCAGATGTCCAAAAATTAAAATAATTTATTTATCACTGAGAAATATGAAAATAATTGGTTACTAGCTAACCCAACAGAAGTTGCTCTGTTTCGACTATAAATACTGATTCTTATTTTTTTAAGTCTAGAGCTTACAACTGTCTTTTTTTTCATAAGAACTTTCTTTAGTCAGCCGACACTAATTAACGCAACAAAAAGAGAACTTGTCCTACGAGTAGCTATTGACGCATGACATGCGGACTGAGAGAAATAGGTGTTATTTTTTTACCAACCCAAATTACAAGTCCACATTTTTAAATCTGTCTGTTTTGTGAAATTATGCTTAGCATGTCAGGTGTCAAAGTATCACTTCTCAGACATGTGGATGTTGACTCTACGCGGATTACATGAACAATATTATTAACCAAATCACTCAAAAAAACAATTATTGTTCGTAAGTTATTGTTTAGATACCATTAGTTGGTATAGATTACGTCAATTACGTGCCAAAATCTATGTTCTTTTTTTCTAGAAATGTGTTTCTCTAAGTTACCAGTAGAGGCACGTTTTCATATAAATAATTGATAGGGACGGTAACGAGTATAATAAACTTAACAAACTCTTGGTAAGGGCTCTGAACCGTTTTGGCCAATTTCGGTTTCGAATTTTCCGTGAAAGTTCAGGAAAAGTTTGAAAGATAAGAAAAAAAGGAAAGCTGCAAGGAAACTACGAAAAATAGCATTTTAAGTTTTTCAGTACAAACAGAACGGTTGAAACGAAGTTCGCCGAGACAGCTAGTGCTCAATATTAATTGTCTCTATAAATCATAAAGTTTCAATAAAATTCTAAGTCTTTAAATAGCTACCATAGCGTCGGTTCTCGCCTTGTTTTGCTCTGCGCTGGAAGGTCTATATTTTATAATAGTGTAGTCTACAATCGGATGCACCAAAAGCATCTGTGTTGTCTATTGGCAACGGTTGTCATTATTTTGTCACTTGTATGTACACTATCTTAAACAAGAAATATAAAACACTATGAAAAACGGGTTGGACTCCGGGAGTGCCGACAGAAGTGAAAACTTGAGTATTAACGGTGTGCATTTTTGATATTTTAGAATGATTAGGGAATAATTTTGTACGAATTGCTATAAATATCAGTATGAAGGTACTTTCATTTATGTGGTAGAATACTACGAGTATATTTATTTATTGCACAATCGTACACAAACATGACAATATGAACGCGAAGTCGCGAAGGCACCCTGCACTGTATTACGAATTTTTGTCTTACGAATCAGGTCACGCGTCCTGACGCGAGTTTTGAAGTTTTTACCCATTCCAAAAAAGTTTTATCTCAAGAAAGAAGTTTTCACTTAAAAAAAATGAAATAAAAAAACTTTCACAATTTCTTGACCCCTTAACCCGTCAATAAGTACACTGATTATAGCAGAGTGACTGATGGGTCTCTCTGACCCCTCGTTGAGTAAATAGCCAGATTTATACGAAATAAATGATTTACTTTGAGGCCTTAGTAATAAGCGGATTGATGTTCTATGTTGGCCCGCCATTTGTCTTGGCATCGGGTTAAACAGAGCGCGTGCCAAAGGTTCTTAAAGGGAAACCGTAAGGGACTGAATGGCTTATATTAATATTGTGCTTTGTCTGAAGTTTTATCCACATTGCAACAGTGTATTCAGGTACTGAAAGTTGTTACATTTAGTGACCGTCTTTGTTTATTTAGGAGTTGCGTTTTTATCATTTGAGAAATCGTCACTTTTTTCTAATTCATTTGACTTCATCTCATAATATGACAAAATCACCTTTTCTTCATTTGCTATATAAAGCTTATTTTAAGCTTCCCTCTTTTTACTTTCCGTCAACTTTTGCTTTCAATTTTTTTTGTAGAAGTCATCGTTTCATACCAAGTGACATACAATTCTTACAATTTGTGACATTCAGTCACAAAATAGATCGGTACCTATTTTTGAGCTTATAGTATGCGTATACATCATGTTATGAGTTATACTATTATCAATGAGCTGCATTTATTATAACTAGAACTAACAAACATATTTGGATTTTAATTTCTTTCGATTCTGCCAGAACGAATAATAAAAGTAGTGATGGTGCTATGCCAACCTGAAGCCGGGAGGAAGTCGAACAAAAGCAGGTTTACCGAATGCTCTAATGTCGCCTTAGAGCAATATTATTTAAATAATACACACAAAATATGAAAAACGACGACTCGACTGCACACGCAACAAATATTTTTTTATATCTTGTTTGTTTTTCTTCATACCTCCTTACTAGTAACATACACTACAATACACGCTCGTTGATGTAGTGAGTAGCTTCACATTTGCTAATAAAAATGAAGTTACACAGCAGATCAACGGGTGCGTAAGTTTTACTATTAAGGAGGTTATTTTTCAATATAAATTATTAGTAAGTATTAGGATTTAAATAACATTGAAAATTTCTGAGTATTCCTTCGCTTTTTATCAGTTTGTAAAAAACATCCGAGTTACAGGGAACAAAATTTACAAAAAGCTTTACCATATTACATTAAACATTTAAGACCAAAACCTTCCTGTATGTAGCAAGTCATCAAGTTCAAAATTATTCAAATCACAAAGCATGGAGTGAAGTTGGTCGCAGACAAACCTAACCACTCAACGCCATCTGTCGGCTTTGATGGATGACTGGACATATGTCCATTATCGCACGATTCCAAGTTCGGTGCTCGGACAAAAGAGCACAAAAAACGTTAGGAAATGACACAGTCATTAATCAAATTATGCGATTCTGTGTACCATAAATCTTGTATAGATGTCTTGTAGTGGGATTAGTTTTAATAACGTTTCGTTGGCGATTTTTGGCAGCTGTGAGTTTCAATCTAGTCTATAGACAGTTTGTATGCATGCTTTGTAATTTATGTTCCTCGGTCTAGTTTATGTGAACATTCCCAATACACTTCTTCTAAACGTCAAACTTAATTGAAATATATTATTTTTTACGAAACTGTGTATTAAAATTTGAAAAAATTGTTATATTTAATAATTGATTTTTTTTCACAATAATTTTGTAAAATATGTTTTTGTTGCAACCAAGGCCAAGAAACAGACTGATTTCTTAATGATAATAAAATTGTTTTTATCATTTAAGATGATAAATTTGGGCTCATTCAAGTTGATAAAAATTGGATTGCCTATTTTTTTTCTGTGTTGAGCTTAAACTTGAACTTAAAGCATTTTTCATAGAAGTAAATCTATTGGCTATGCTACTCCCATAATAGAACAATATAATAACGAGCACAGAAGTTATGGCATCAGGAATGTATAAAGCTCTACCACCAAGTAAAAAGTGGTGCTCTCACAATTTAGTAACTAAGTGTTTCCGTTTTTATACCAATTATACTCAGGTTGCGCTACAAAAGAAAAACGAGTTGGTTTTTAAGTTATGTTATTTTTACTGAGTATTACAAAAAGTTTGCTCTAAATTGTTTGTTTCACTTTGAACAAAACTGAAATATAAGAGTTACCTAAAGACCTAGATGTAAAAAAACGAACATCTTTTTCCTCTTACATAGACATGGAGCACTCGTAAACGAATTGAACATTTTCCTAACTTACCTCTTTTTTAATAATGTTAATTATAATCAGAAAAATGTTTTTATGAAAGAAAAACATTTGTAAGTGCGAAACTAAAAATTAAGGGCTTCAATATTCAGAGTTAAAAAAAAGACAATGTCTGTCCGAGTTTCGCAGCGAATCGCTCGAATTTATACCACCGCCTTACCCATTCCTGCTGCCATAATGTCAGCGCTTTCCGTTGACGTGTTCCGTGTTGCTCGACCCGGGATTCGAACCCGGGATGCAGTCAAGTCCAATAACTGAACCGCAAGACCAAAGAGGCAATAACAACAACCCCAGCTAAACTGATCTTAAAAGTCGAAGGTGGGAGACCTTACCATCAGGTGATTTCAGAATCAGTATGGCTTTCATTCAGAAAAACCTTATCTAAAATTAGATACAAACAAAAGATTTTTGGGTTAAATGAAACAGTCTAGTGTCAATAAAATTTGATGAAAAGCGGTAAATAGAGGTAGTTTGTATTACGCCAGTCACGTTAGCTTAGTTCAGAAATATCCAGCACGCTTTCAACCCGTCAACGTCATGTGGATTGATCGACGGGAATATATCTGGAGCAGGTCTTGTCGACCGCCTCCCCTCGTCCATCCGTCATCCGTCACCGTCAAATGTGCACAGCGCTTTAGGGTTACTAGACGTTCTATTCAACTGGAAGGAAATAACTTTATCTAACTAGGTACTTTTAATAAATATCGTTGGACAAAATATAATACCAATTGATCTAACGTTAATGCTAGCTATTTATTTTATGGTTGTTAGCCAAAACATACTTTAAATACTGATTATTAACTCCCAGATCCAAAAATATAGATACAATATAACCATCGCGCATAGTGAGCAATAGAAACCTTTTTTTTATATTTAACTTTCGTGTCATTGGTCAGCGAATAAGCACACAAGTCTCTTGGTGATAAGAGGCAATCGTGGCCTATAGACGCCATAGATGTTACAGTTCGCTGTCATATACCTGAGAAACAAAGTCTACCTTTTGAAAAACTTCATTTTAATGTACAAAACTACGGTATAGAGAACGACTTCGATGACATACCTAGTAGATCAAATTTGAAAGGGCCCATGATGTCCCTCTAATGACAAACTAATGACAGCAGCAAATATACAATCCCGAATATACTGTATAAAGGGCGAAGGACAAAAAAGAAGAAAGCAGTAGGTGAACGAGGCTCAGCTTTTCGTATTCACAAGCCTGATCTTAGTTATCCACCACCTTTTATTAATTAATAAATAATTATGTGTGTGTGTGTGTGTGTGCTGTTCGCGGTTCTTTGTTTTAAATCTAACGTGATCGAGATGGTGGTTCTTTGCTATAGTTTATGAAGATCTGATTAGGTAGGTATCCAAGGTCATCAGCTCTATTGCAGCTTTTTCGTAAGCATCGGAATGGATATTAGACGCACTGTGGGTGTTTATTTAATTTGAATAGAGTTGATTATTTCCTAGTTTTATTCTATTCTATTCTATATTTGGTAGGGGGTTCATTGAAATTTTTAAATTTTAATGTTATTAAACTATATTTGTAAGGTAGGTACTGGTTTTACAAAGATTGTTACTTAAAGGTAAAAAATGATTAAAGGATCATATAGTGTAGGATCACTAGATATATCTCTATATAATTTTTAAACTAAAGTCTGATTTGGCTTTCAGACAAAACATATGCCGAGGCATCTTTAAATAACGGACTTAACAAAAAATCCAATTAATTAAGCTTCTCCTTTATTAAAGTTGGTTAATCCATATTTAATATTATAGTGAGTTTGTTTGTTATATTAAAATTGTCTGTAGAAAGAAGAATTCTGTAGAAGGAAGAAGTCTGTTGAGTGACATAGGCTACATTTATAAAAGGTATTTTTACGCTATATCCCGAAGATGTAGGCAGAGGCAAAATAAGGGCAGGGTAATTAGGCGAAGACGCTAAATCCCACAATATGGTAGGGAGCAAGCCTGTCTCCAACCGGGCAAATATTCAAACCCAGATAAAAAATTTTGAAACTTTAAGTATCACGTTTACTTTTTTTGTCCAACCCGAGGATCAAACCCGGGACCTCATGAAATCTAGATAGATCACAGACCCAATTTTATATCGACATAAAATAAATTACTACGGTAAAGCTAAATAACTTTAATACGCGGATATAGCCGTAGGCAAAATCTTGTTGCCTACGACTAACCGAAGATATCAAGTCCAACAATGTGACAAGAGGTAAGCCTATCGCCAGCCGGGTACTGGTAGGATCCCAGGAAACTTTTGTATCTATTATAAACACTTTTTATTTAACTGGGATTGAACCATGGATCTCATGACGTCAAATCCAAGACCGGATCTCTAGATCACAAAATATAAAATGATATTTATGAAACATCAAAACTCTTCAAAGGACCAAATCAAAATAAACATCATTATAAGTTAAAAATGTCTTATTTCGTTGAGGACTTCTTAACCGGTCAATGGCAGTGACATTTGACGACAGCTGATTGAAAAGTGAGAAGGGTCCCACCATTTATATTATTGTGACAGAATCAGGTGTATACCTTGAGCGGAGAAAGGATTTATCTGACATTTAATATTCTTGTTTTAATCTGAGCTGTTGTGATGTGGACAAAAGAAAATTGGGGCATCAGCTTATAGGCCAAAAATTATTTGTGAAGGCATTAGTTACAATTAAAATGAAGTATCACTCTTTATTTCTTTAGCTGTAGGAAGAAAATATATTGTTGTCCTTTACTTAATAATTTCGCTGAATTTCCCTATTTGTACACGGGTTCCATATACCAGTTCACGTTGGGAACTCAATTCTTGAAGTTATTATTATAAGAGTATATATACCTTCCATTACATAAATAAGCACAGAATCGCTAAGCGTGCTATGGGAAGAGCTATGCTCGGTGTTTCTCTGCGAGATATGATCCGTAATTCGGTTATCCGCAAGAGAACGAGAGTAGGTAACCGACATAGTTCAGAGGGTTAGCAGGCTGAAGTGGCAATGGGCAGGCCACATTGCTTGCAGAAACTTGAAGAAAGCTTGAAGAAAGGTTCTCAAGTGGCGGCCCCGCACCAGAGGACGTAGTGTTGCACGAACTCCCACCCGGTGGACTGATAATCTGGTCAAAGCCTCAAGGAGTCACTGATTCCAAGCGGCTGGTGACCGTGACTTGTGGCGCTCTTTAGGGGAGGCCTATGTCCAGCAGTGGATGTCCTCCGGCTGATAATGATGATGTACACGGGTTTCATAGTACTGGTGTGCCGAGAAGTCTCCCTAATAGCATTGTATGTGACAAGTCGATCAAGCTTTCCCACGAGCATACCACTAATAGAGTCCAAGCTCGAGATATAATTCAACTTCTTACATATTTTGCTAAACTTGTAGAAGAACTCACCACAAAGTCTACCACTGACACTTGAGTTACGTTTAGGAAATAAACAGTATCGTACAAATTTTGCAGTACAAATAAAGGTTCAAATTCTATCTGATGTAAAAAAAATATCTTTAAAATTTATACAAGTGAAAATATTTTGCACAAAATTAGCCAAAGGCGTGGTTCCAAACTTAATTTAGCGTTCGGTTATTCTGAAGCCAACCAAAAAAAGTATCCTTACTCCCATAGCCCTGAAGAGATAGGCAGAGGAATAACCAGGGAACCAAAGCCGAAGACATTAAGTCCCACAATATGATGGGTGG
>NJDD01000726.1:285521-305227 GCA_002245505.1 Calephelis nemesis
TATATATATAAAATATATATATATATATATATAAAATCTTTTAGTACTTTGTATTTCTAAATCTGTTTTAATAGAATTTAAAGTTAAAACTAGAAGGGTAATTGTGATAGTAAATCTGAAGCTGGAATGTCAAAGCGAAAGCAAACTCACCAGAATAAATTTACCGGCAGATCCGCTCTCCAGATTAAAACACTGAAATTGCAGCATTGACATTATGGCGGCAGGAATACAAAAGACGGTAGTAGCAAAACGAGGCGTACTGTCGCAAAACTATCAAAGAAACAAAAATTTCAAAAATGTTTACGATTCAGGTATAGACTGATTTTTCTAACAATCCAAATCATTCTAGGATTAGTACGTATAGATTATTTGGAAATGCCTTTATGTTCTGGAATGTAAGAAATAATTGGTCAGTATTGGTCATTCACTTAGTGAATAGCTAAACTTGATTTTAACTTTTCATTCCTTGAGAAAGAAAAGTTAAAATCTCTAAAGCCTTTTCCTACTATCAACGAACCGTAATCCGTCAGTATAACCATTGATAGTTTCCTTAAAAGTAACGAAGAATTGGTCATAGTTACATAAAATGCTATGAATTATCAATAGTCAACGAACGAACGTAATTCGTTTTTTACTGTTCTTATAAAAACTACCCGGTACTGACTATTACTTACTGATAATAATCGATCGCTCTCAGGCTCTAACTAAAATGAGGCCGACTTAATATTTGCCCTTAAAATATGGTAAATACTTTTTTCAATGGGATTAGACCAAAATGCTTAAATGTGTACAAACTACTGACTTAAAGAGTAGGCTATCTAGCAAATTTACGCAAGAGGCTTATTCCCTTACTGATAATAGTTACAGGCCTGTTGAGTGTTGACCTGCCAGTGTAACTTTATTTTTTGTCAGCAAGAGTGAAGTTACACAATAGATCAACGGACGCGTAACTTTTGTTTGTAAGAGGGTCAAAATTTAATCTCAAATTGGTAATGCAGGTGCCTGTATACAGTCGATGTGTGTGTTTCATGCCATCCGTTCGTATGACTTCAAATCAGAATTAATAATCAGAGACTGGCCCCAGTTTTGAATATTCAAAACACAAAATGATCATAACAAAAACGTAATAAAACTCTACGACCTCACCTCGTTTAAAATAATATTCGTAACCAGTTAATTTAGTATAGCACTTAATCGATTGAAAACGTTACCTACCCCTGACCAAAACAATGAATAGATTTGGAATTTTATACCTTACATTGTATGGAATAAGGCATTGAAATGCTTAAAGTTGTTTGAAATATGAGTGGTACAGTCGCCGCCAACAGTGATTGATGTGCGCTGACTGACGTGTGCACGAAAGTAGGGTGTGTGACATCTGTAAGGGCAAGTTAAAAGCGAAGGCGGTTTAATTATAAATATCAAAATATCTTTAATAAAAAATCTATGTAAAGGACAAATGAAAAGAAATAACACACATTATTAGACTACGATTATAACTCTAACTATGACATGACGGAAATCATCACGTTTCATAGATTCGAAATAAAGAAGAATCAATTAAGTAGCATTTAAAGGAAACTAACAAAACAATGCAAATATTTTACAATTGTTTAAGCCTCGGGTTATCTCGTTGTCACGTATTTGTCATCGGAATAATATGATAAATGTATTCTTTGGTTATTAATTAAGTTGTAACCTTGATGACACACTAAAAAATCTGGGCATACATATCAGAAAAATTACTTGTAGTACATATTTCAATACTTTTAATATCTGTGTTTATTACTTCTAGTAAGTAGTACCTTTTTTGTTCGTGTTACAAAACCAGCGTTTTCTGTTGACTTGCTTTAAGACGTTGACAAAATACGATGAAGTTGTAACAAACTCTTGTAAACTCTTATAAATTGTGCCACATATATGGTTCAGGGTGAACGGTATTACGTAAACAACAGTATTATAGAGTACACAAGGTGAGCTGGACGTTTTTAACCCACGCAGCGAAAGGGTTGGTTGTTTGCATTTAAATTAAGGAGTGGTCTTAAATAGCAAAAACACTATTATTTCGTTAGTGAAGTATTGTCTCCTAATGAAAATTTTCTTTTTAAATATCTCGGTATTTACATAATACCTATTATACTTTTGTATATGTCGTCCCCTATCACCTGTCTTACCTATTCCTGTCACCATAACGTCCATGGTAGCTATTGTCACCTGTCTGAAGTGTTGTATAGACAGTAGACTTATACGCGTAAGAGAAATAATTTGCCAGCTTTTTCCAGCTTCTTTGTTTTGTTTTGGTGTCTATTTGCGAAGTGCGTTTGTTTTTACAAAAAAAAAAAAAACGAATTTTTAACAATTTTTAATGTGAGATGATAGCGAAAAAGCATACTGCTCTTCTGATGGTAATTGACTAATAGTCTAAAGACACTATAAATGAAAGGTCCCATGTTTCACTGTCCTATGACGAGGGTGATAGAAATGTGCAAGTATACCAGCTACTTTACTCTTCGGACCGGAACGTAAAAGTGTCTAACACTGTCGTCACAATAGAGGCAGGAATAAAAATACAGCAGATCCCAACCCGGGCAAGTTGCTGCAAAGAACTCTACCGCCAGTGGTAGATTAGTCATTGATGGGCTTTCAAATATGATCTTGTCATATTGAACCCATTCAAAGGATAACACATGACATCACTTGTACTATTAATTGCAAGCGAGTTAATCGATCGGCTCCCACGACATTATAAAATATATCCAACAAATACTCCCAATTTTACTAAGATATCGTCAAGGGAATATCGCCTTAATCATTAGACTATAAATGTTAAATTAGCCTGTATGAATATATTGCTGTGTTGACTCTTGTGTGATGTAGAGTACAGTTTAACGACAGTTTTTGTAATGTCGGAACGCCACTTGGTCTTATTAAGCACTGCGTTCAGTTGTTGTTGTCCTTTACATGTAAGAATAGTGTGGACCTACCTTTTGTTCACTTTCTCCATACTAATGTCTTACATAGATACATGCATATTTTCAGGCCAAGTCTAGGAAGTAGGCGGAAGTCTTAAATCTCACGATCCTTGCAGACCTTTCTGGCTTCTCCACATTCATTACAAATGATTTTGAATTTTGAAAATTTCATTACAAATAATGATGAAAAATTTTTTGGAGACACTTACACCAACCCTCGGATAACACCCGAGCGATTTGATCGTGGAATGTCAACCTAGTTAGCCCCATTTACCTACATCGATCCACATACGCATTGTATATCTGTTTTGTAAATCTTTCATCTGAAATTCTTTCGGTATGACCAAACCAGCGGAGCATGACTTTTTCATTAAAAAAATTAGCCTATGCTTGCTTTTAAGACACGCAAGCAACATGGTAAAGAGAAGATGCTTATAGCTTGCAAATATCTATTTAGGCTAGTGATCGCTCGTTGGTTGAAATTCGACCATAATAAATTTTAATATCTTGTTGATAAAAGCGCCATCTTCATTTCCCATTTATTATTTATTTATTTTATAATGTTTTAATGATTGATATAATGTGCTTTATAGCATTATTATAGTAAAATATTAGCGTTCTGCACTTCTCCTACACACAAACTATAAGTGTGCCAAATTTTGTCCTCCTGCGTCTGTGAAATTTTCCTAAAAAAGGGTCCAAAGTTTTGGCATCATGTATTAATATATAGATTAAGTTCTTAGTTTTCTTTTTTCAGATTGTAATGATGACAAAACTACTGTTTCAGATTTGTTTCATGACCCGTCCTTATTGACTTGACCTATTCCTATCAACATATATTAAAACATTTCGTTTTTATCGTTTTGGTTTCGAGTTTAGGGCAAGCAATAGATTTGCGCACTTACATATGGCAGTATGAGCCGAAATACTACGACCAAAGGATGGCAATGCCATAATAATCCCTTTTTATGAATGACGTCAATTTCTAGATTACATTTTGTGTCTAATCCTACACTTTACACTTATGTTGATTATTTTAATTTCCAACTTATATAATTACAAATGTGAAAGTTTTTGTAAAAATCGATGTAATCGAATAATTGATAATCGGATAAATCGGATAGTTGTTGATTCTTTAGCTCAAACGCGTAAACAGTTTGGGCTAACATTTAACACACACTAAAGTAACTATTGTGCCCTAAGGTAACTGCAGTTATTAACGACCAATTGAAAATCAGCAGGTATATATGTATATATATATGTAGCTAGGTAGGTACACTTAAATAATTCATTTTTTTTACTTTTTGAGAAAGATCTGAGATGTTTATTGAAAGCAAACTACACGTGCAAATAGCGGTTGTGTGTAAAGCCGGTTTACCGACGATAGTTGATATACAACGTCATAAGAACGGAGCCCGATTGTTTCTCTTTGTCACTCGTTCCACGCTCTCACTTGCACTTCAAGCCTTAAATGGAATGCCTCAGAGCGAGGTAACGTCACATGAGTCACGTTTTTTAGTGCATGCAGTCGCCTCCTTTCAATTATCAGACGTTGTCACGTAAAAAATGTTATTTCAATGTACCGATAAAACCTTCAGATTTTCGACAGATTGGTAATAGATTCACTTACTTAATAATTAAAAGTAAATTATCTTTTACTCTTACTATTTAAACTTACATTAATCTTACATATAGCCACTTTTAACAGGTAGTACTTAAAATACAGAGAAATAGAGTGGACTGTCTAATATGCATGCATTATGTTCCAGTTCATCTACTACGAGACGCAAATAAAAACATAAAATCCCATTGTAGTGAGTTAGTGAGCCGTGTCCACATGTCACCCGTCGCGGGCTATTAGTCTTTCGAGATTAGTGGCCTGGCGGTTCTGACAATTGATTTATGTCTGTCAAGCTCGTCACGGCGGCAACTGCGCGGGCGCATGTGCGACTATACGCCCCTCCGCAATGCTTCTAAGAACAAATTTTGGTCAAAGATTATGACGTAGATGTCTGTTTTAATAATTGAACCGCAGTGAAGCAGTAAAAACCTGCCAAGCATTCTCCACAAGTCACTCTTTTCATTTAAATACGCCAGTTTTGGAGACTATCGACTTAATATCATAACTAGGTATGACGAGCGGTCATCTATTACATCTTTGAAGCTTTAGACTACGGCAATGTGTTTTTTATGATAGGTAATGGAAGATAAACAAGCAAACGGATTTCCTGTTGGTAAGAAATTCACGCCACCTAGAGACACCAAAGGTGGTAATAGTGCGTTGTCAACCTTAGACTGGGGTGTTAGTTCTCGAGAAAAGTAAGTTTACCGGCTAACTTACCCTCCGAACTGCAACACGTCAACGGCTAGCATTTGACGTTACGGCGGCAGGAATAGGCAAGGCGGTGGTACCAAACCTACGAGTCGCTGCAAAACTCTACCACTAGACGGTAACCCTATGCTCGCCTTTTACGAGCTGCCTTGCAGGAAGGCAGATGGTCAATTCTGCAATGGAGCCCGGACCAAAAACCGTTGAAAACGGGTTCTTAACAACAGGAGGAGCCATGTGATTGACCGCTGAAAACTTACATAAAAAACGTGGAAATTCTATCTCCAAGTGCTGGATTTGACTTCACGAGGTCTCGGCTTTGTTCCCCAGGTCGGGCTACAAAAAATAAGAAAATCTGAAATTTAATTTTCTTATTAAAATAACGTTGCCCGGGATTGGACATATACCCCATTGGCTATAGGATTGCTACCTATTACATGGGACTTAGTTTCTTCGGCTAGTCGTGGATGCCCTGGTTGTGCTTTTGCCTAGCTCTTCCGGTATATGGGCGTGAAGATGCTTTTTCATTATAGCACCCCAAAATTTCCAAAAGTCGATAGCTGTCCATGCTAGCTCAGTTTCAGTTACCTACGGTATCGTCATGCATGAATGAACTGTCGCTTCTATTCCTGAGTCGATGTTTACAAGAAATCTCGGCAATAAATCATCCCTCCAAAATAGTAAAGAAATGTTTGCGGGAGCGTATTTTAGCGGGAAAAGAAACAATATTTTAATCTATTTAAAAATTAATTGATAGCATCTGTTTTACAGTACGTGACTTTTATTTTTTATAATACTGACATGTTTAGGTATACATATTTTGTTTTATAAATGTTAAGCATTGTTTCGTTACAGGTCCAGAAGTAGACGGACAAAGACATACACCTTGTAATAAATATAGGTTATTATTGATATGGGGGCAATATCAATAATGATTTTATCATGATCCGACCTGTGGTTTATAAGTTATACCTACTTATGCCCGGTTCCTATAATCAACGAATCGTAATCCGTCAGCTGAACCATTCGTAATTTGTTCAAAAGTAACGGAGCGTTACCAATATTTTCAAAAAATGTTTAGTATCAATAGCCAGAAACGAGCAACCGTAGTTAGTAATCTTATTAAGCGTACAAAATACTACCATCCGTAATCAAAACGACTCGTTTTGTGAATATAGGAACCCGGCATTAATAGTGCAAAAAATTTAAACATTACGGAGTATTTTTCAGAATTACTAGTATAATGAAGTTTAAGTGGACCATCTCAGAATAATTAGCTATCTTTTGAAAAATCGCGAATAGGTACAGATATAGTTGGAGTCGGTTTTTTCTCCAATGCTATGGAAAAAGGTAGTGTAACAGCAAATGGTGAACTAGGTGGAAAAGTTCTGAAACTTTATGTGAATTTATTTTTACTATGACCGAATGCTTCGTAAAGTTTTGCTGCGACGCTTCCTATTTGGTGCTACCGGCTGAACCATTTCTGCCTCCATAACGTCCGTGTTTGCTATTTTAATTTTCAGGTCCTTAGGGTAGGGTACTCGCTAAACTAACTCAAGTAACAAACTTGACACTGCCATTATTATTTGGTATCTGAAAATTTTTTTTTCATGATATTGGAAGGCAAACAAGCAGATGGATTTCCTGATGGTAAGAAATTCGCGCCGCCAAGAGACACCAAAGGTGGTAATGGTGCGTTGCCAGCCTGAGGCCGGGATGTTGGGCATCGAGCAAAAGTAAGTTTACCGGCTACCTTACCCTCTAACCCGGAACAAGTCATGACGTTATGGCTGCAGGAATCGGTAAGGCGGTGGTACCAATCCGGGTGAGTCGCTGCGAATCTCTACCACCTAGTCAGATGTCACTGTGTTAGTGAAGGTAAGCCTATGCTCGCCTTTTACAAGCTGCCTGGCAGGAAGGCAGATGGTCTATTCTGCAAAGGAGCCCGGACCAACACGGGGAAAAGGAAATGACATGAATTTCTTACTAATAGGTCTAGTTCTATACTAAGTTCTATTTTAAGTATCTCCTTCTATTTCCTATCCTGATATACTTAAACAAAATTAAACAAATTATTTCTGTAACTCACATGGGACATGGCGTGAAGATATCTCCGTATGTATTTTACATTAGCTGTTGCCCACGTTTCCGACCACATAATAGGTTAAGTTTATTTTATTTAGTTCAGAGGTTTGCGAAGAAGCACATGGGCCTCCTGACGTAAGAGACAGCAGTGGCCTATAGACACCATAGATGTTATAGATAATACGATATGCTGTCGCCGGGCAACAACAACAACAACAAGTCTACTGGCTAACATGACAGGGTCATTATGGTAAAGATGATGAAAGCCAACGCGATCCCATCTCGCTCCTAGCCGGTCAGTACGAAGGTCATAGTATGGTTTTTAGTCGGTTCGAGTCCAACATAGCCCGCTGTTCTTCCCCTAGAGCAGTGGGTATCCGGGGGGATTTTCCACAGTATAAAAAAGGGTCATTATAGTAGCAGGAATAGGTAGATTCCTACCAGGGCAAGTTGGTGCACGAAACGTACAAGAGTGTAAACGTACCTATAGACATTTCGTTAAAAAGAAACGAATGTTTCTAAACCAAGAAAATACACCGCTTCCAAAATAAGCATTATAATGCCTGTCATAGTACAGAAATACATTTCGTTATGTTTCACTCTAATTAACAATCTGTCGTCCCGAGAGTTGACAGGTGAATGACGTTGACAACTGGCAGGTGACAACTGACAGAAACTTGATGTGACATTGACGCGCGCGGTAATGAAATTGTGACATACAAACTTTGTCGAAATCAATCGATGGAATTTGAGTCTTAAATGGTAAGGTGTAAGGTTTCTTTCGTATTATTTTCTGAATATCCTTTATTTAATGTTTGCTTGCAATTTACAAAGTGAAATTGTAATACCGAACTATGTTAGTGTAGCCCGCGGGTATGCCCACTCAATAATACATCATAGTAATAGATGTTACTAAAGGTTAATATTTTTTTAATATCGAGCTGAGCCTAATACAATATTTTAAAACTTAGGGTCCAGTATGTAGACGCCAAAAGTGTAACTTACAGACTAACATTCATACAGATATTTTCGCATATTATATTACATTTGGTATACAGTATAACGCGCACGGTTAACATCGATAGTCACTGGTGCTCACGTTCGATTTTCGACCGAGGCAAATTAATATGTGTAAGGAACATATTATATATCTAGATCTGATTGTTTGTACATGTAATTTATTTTGCTATTTATTTATAATAGCTTTCAAAATCCCCGAAGAATAAAAAGGGGTGTTATAAGTTTGATGTGTTTGTGTCTATGTGTGTATTTGTGTGTATCTTTCTGCCTGTGGCATCACAACTTAATAATTAATGGATGTAAATGATGTGTGGCATCACAACTCCTTAATAGATGGACGACTGATTTCGGTAAATATTTTTTGTTTGAAAGCTGACGTGATTTTAGTGGTTTTTATTTTAGGTTTTAACTTTTTGGATTATTTTTAATTGTGTCGTCAACTAACATCTTTACTTTGTGTTTTCATTCTCATTCATCATTCTATACTTTGGATTGCGAACATTAAATATCCCTGGACAATGTAATTTATTTAAAAACACTTTTACTTTCCACAATATATTTTATTATTTTTTATTTTTATAATTTAGCCAACCGGTTTCGCTATCATCAGGGCTATATAACAACTCAGCTATATAACAAAGTTGTTATATAGCCCTGATGATGCTTGTATAGCGAAACCGGTTGGCTAAATTATAAAAACAAAGCTATATAACAAAGTTGTTATATAGCCCTGATGATGCTTGTATAGCGAAACCGGTTGGCTAAATTATAAAAATAAAAAATAATAAAATATATTGTGGAAAGTACAAGTGTTTTAAATAAATTACATCAAGAATGGAATTCCACCAAGCTCCGACGATAAGAAGTATAGAATCTATCCCTGGACAAATTTCACAAATTGAATGTAACCCCAAAGTAAGCAAATTATGTGCTAGTGTTATGGGTGTAAGTCAACGACACTAATACATAGAAATAGTTAGATAGATATCAGAACATTTAATAAACACCCAGACCCGGAAAAGCAGATATCTAAATGTTCATCACACAAATGCCTGCCCCCGTCGGAAATCGAACCCGAGCCTCGCGGTTAATCGGTGTAGTTAGGCGTGTACGCTAGCCACTCGACCAACGAGGGTCAACATTGAAGGCATATCAATTCAAAAGGGTCAGCAGAAAGTTAGTAGTCAAAGTCTTAAGGTTGAAAGTTTATCTAAATTTACTTCGATAATAGACTTTAGTCTGTTTGTGGAAAAGTACAAATGCTATAAAATATTGTAACCAAAATAAGTGTCTCAAACAAATGCATTTTGTAATGAATTGTACATTTTAAAGTAATTTTCTTTAATATTTCATACTTAATGTATATTACCACTACCATTATAATTATAATTTAGGGTTAGGACTTTATCACACTAGAATTTTATGATGACAGATATCGGTTTTTTGTTAATTTTAAAAACTTTGACGAATGCAAATAAAGTTATTTTATTTTATTATGACATTATAAATGTTTTATGAGAAAATTACACAAATGGTAACTTTAATAATTAAATTAAAAATTTTAGAATCCCCTTATTTAATACACACTAAAAGTTATTTCCTGATTATAAATCGTCAACATCTTACTTCTATCCCTGTTTCCTCATAGTATTATTTTATTTTATTTACTTATTTTTATTACATTGGAAGACAAACAAGCAGACGGATTTCCTGATGGTATGAAATTCACGCCACCTATAAACACCAACTAAGTACTGTTTAAATGTTACAAAGTGGACCCACTGTCTCTTCAGTAGTCTGTTTAGTATTCTAGCTCACAAGGAACTAGTCAGTTAATCTTGGAGCTAATCAGTAGTAACTTTATGAAGGCTTGCTCGTGGACACTAACTAAAATTGTATTATCTTTTTTTAAATTTCCATTGATTTCAAACAAACCCTTATTCTCTTATTCTCCATCTCTTTGCAGAATAGACCATCTGCCTTCCTTCCAAGCAGCTAGTAAAAGGCGAACATAGGCTAACCGTCACTAGCACCGTGACATCCTACTAGGTGGTAGAAAGTCCATAGTTTTACGTTAACGTTACGTTACGTTTACGTTAACGACTCTTCCGCATTGGTACCATCACTTTCCTATTGCTGTCGCCGTAACGTCACCGTTTGCCAATGACGTGTTCCGGTTTGGAGGATAAGGTAGCCTCTAAACTTACTTTTGCACGAGGCCTAACATGTAGACCTTAGTTTGGTGACACACCATCACCACCATTGGTGTCTCTAGGCGGCGGGAATTTCTTACCATCAGGAAATCCGTCTGCTTGTTTGACTTCCAATATAAAAAAAGCGAATATTACACCCGTATTTTCGCACCGTTTCCTTTATCTAATAGGCAGAGAGGATTGCCAAGTATTATGATCTGTGCATATGAGGTTCACACCTGCCTAACAACTCGTGACAAATAGAAAATTTCTGTTTATAATATCGCTTCGCATGCCACATGAAAGGTAAAATTAATTTTAGTTACAAATGTTATCCTGATCATAGATAATTTTAAATGACCACAGACAATATTTCACAAAAAGTTTGCAACATTAAGTTTTGCCGCCATAAAAGAACGCACGCTATTATTACAATAAATCAACTATACAGAAAGTACAAAAATACCACCCCAGACCGTGCTCAGGCAGTGAGGATTTGCATTAGCGATTACATTAATCATTTCCTCATACAATTGAAGCAATAAAACCCATAAAACTTTGTATAGGACGCCATTAATTGTCATTGACAGCTGACAGCTTCAGGGAGCGGGAATGATTGACAAATGTCAGATGCGCGAATTTGTGAAAGGACTTCTTTAGTTTGCCGCTTTTTTTATTTTAACGATGACGCTATGACTTGCGTGTTATCTGTCACTTGGTATAAACGTGATTAGTTTGTATTTACTGAACGTGACATTAACATTTTCAATCAATAGAAAATATTTGCATGGTCACGTTTTACTGCATATCATCACATCTTTTGTTTATTGAAAATATATATACAAATCATGATTATATAAGCACGTTTTATCAAAACTAGCGATGACCCATGGCTTGACATTTTTGTAACATTGTTGATGATGAATAAATTTTGACAAGACTGCTTAATTTGACATTGGGATGACATTTTTTTTATGATATTGGAAGGCAAACAAGTAGACGGATTTACTGACGGTAAGAAATTCAAGCCGCCTAGAGACACCAAAAGTGGTAATGGTGCGTTGCCAACCTGAGGCCGGGATGTTAGGCCTACCTTACCTTCCAAACCGCAACACGTCATGACGTTATGGCGGCTGGAATAGGTAAGGCGGTAGTACCAATCCGGATGAGTCGCTGCGAAATCTGCCACCTAGTAACATGTAGATAACAATTCACTGCAATGCGGTTTGAGTGTTAGGTTTTTTCATGGTTATCATAAACCAAAGGCCAAGCCTAGCAACGTCCATTATGTATTACTAACCGACTCGGCGAACTTCGTATCTCTCAACATTTACAGCCAATAACAGTTTGTATAAAAAAAAATAGGAAAAACACCCCGATTTTAAAACATTGCTCATTAATGCGCTTCTCCTATTGGTCTTTATAGCGAAATGTTATTGTATAGCCTATTATAGCATTCCTCAAGAAATAGGATATCTGAAAGAATATTTTAATTGGACCAGTATTTTCTCAGATTAGCGCGTTTTAACAAACAAACAAACTCTTCAGCTTTATAATATCAGTATAGATTCTTAATTTTTTTGGTTAATTAGATTATATATTAGTATTTTTTTAATTATTAATTTGTTGGTCGAGTGGCTAGCGTACACGCCTAACTACATCGACCAACCGCGAGGGGGCAGGTATTTTTGTGATGAACATTTAGATGTATGCATTTCTAGGTCTGAGTGCTTATAAAATTTATTTTGGTATCTATTTAAGCACATCTATTATAAAGTATCGTTGGCAAACTCCCATAATCCAAGCACATAATTTGCTTTCTTTGGGGTTAGATTCAATTTGTTATTCATTCAATAAATGTCGCTGGACAAGTAACTTGTCCAGCGACATTTATTTATTAGTAATATTAAAAGAAATAAAACAAAAGCACATAATTCACATACACTACACAGGTCGAATTACAATTTAGCTAGATCAATAAACATTTTTAATAATTTACAAAAATACAAAGGTAGGGTTATATGTCAGAACTTTACAACTAAACACATATAAACCTATTAATATATGTAATATTATTGCCTCTGTGGTCTAGCGGTCCAGGTTTTCGACTTGACTACATTCTTGAACTTCATTAGGTCCCGAATTTAATCCTCGAGTCTGGCAACAAGGAACAAATGTGTCCAAATTTTCTAATACAAAACAATGTTGCCCCGCGATTAGATATGTGCCCCGTTGACGATAGCTTTGCCACTTATCACCAGAGTTGGGCAAAATGTAATCGGATTAATGATTAAGGATTGCGATTACATAGTGTAATCATCAATCATGATTACAGATTACGAAAATTAATCAAGAAAGTAATCGTGTCGGTGATTAATGATTATTACTTTGTAATCGTAATTTCGAAAACCTTTTTAATTAAATAGGATTAAATACATTTATAAAATCGAAAAGTAAAATAGTTATTAGTTATATCATTACATATCTAATCATAATTATTTTGATCAGTCTCAGGCATTTCATTTTTGAATAAATAGTAAATTAAATAAAGTAATCAAAAATTATTTGTAAGTGCGCTATTTTTAGCTTAAATTAGCCTTTCCTATCTTTTCAAAAATCTCTTACAAAAGCCTATGGGATTTTAATAAATTGGTCATGGTTGCATATAAATATGCACCCCACGCACCGTATTTTCGCTTTGAAATTAAATTAAACAAGCGATTTTTTTTAATTTCATTAAGGATTTAAATAATGAAAGAGTATAAAACAATCCATGTCATCGAAATTTTACCAGCAGATTTTTAGAAAATCGCAGACATAGGTACGTGATACGATTGACTAATTAAGTGTCGAACCGCATTTATTATAAATAATAATAAAAAGTTTAATTAATCCTTTGCATGTAATCAGATTACTGATTATTATTATCAAAACTACCGATTTCAAATGTAATCATGTTTGAAAGTAATCAGATTAAAAGTAAGTAGTGGTAGCCCATTGTTCGAAATTCAACCATTTTAATATCTAAATTTTAATATATTTTTGATAAGAACGCCATTTTCATTTCTCAAGACCAACTACTTTGTTTCCTGAATAGTTAGTACGCTATCTGTGCTATTTTATCGTCAAGTGTGTTCATCAATATATTTGTTTGTGTGTGTCAAACGCATGGTAACGTGGGTAATGTTTTAATTGTTGATTTAATGTACTTTATAAGCATTATCATTGAAAAATATTAGCGTTCTGCATTTCTTCTACACATAAACTATAAGTGTGCCAAATTTTATGCTCCTGCGGCGGCGCAATTTTCGTAAAAAGGGGTCCAAAGTTTTGGCATCACATATTAATATACAGATTATGACTGGTGTAGTCATCATCACTTTTAATCAGATTATTAAACTGATTACAAAAGTAGTTGATTACATCCAACTCTGCTTATTCCATTGCGGAACTTAGCAGTCTACTCTAGTAGTAACTTAGAACGTAGTAAACATAGTAGTAGAGAGAGTCTTCGGATTTTCGTGTTCATTCATTCGGGGATATGTTATATTTATATGTATGTTTTACATTTATTTTATTATACTGAAAATTAAAATTCCGTAACTTTATTTATCTATTGTTATAAATCTATAAAAAAGTGTACAAAATAAGTAAGTGAATCCTTAAATTGAAAAAAAAAACATTCTATCTGGTAGGTATTTCACGTCAGATTATAAATAAAAAAACGCATCAAAATCGGTCCTTGCGTACAAAAGTTATGATGCCACATACACACATTAACACGGAGAAAGGGAGATCAACGTCAAATTTTCAATATCCCTCTTTTTCGTCGGGGTTAAATAATACTATGTTGCTTTAATGTCAATAGCTTCCGAGTAACATAGTGTTGAATAAAGTAGTTTCTATACTTCTTATCGTATCGTATCGTTGGTGGAATTCCATTCTAGAACCAATTTAATCACTACACTTGTACTTTCAACAAAACATTTTTATTTTTTGTAGTTTAGACAACTGGACGCGGTTGAATAAAATACATTTTGAAAAATTTGGCACACTTATAGTTTACGTGTAGGAGGAGTGTAGAACGCTTATATTTTTTAATAATAATGCTTATAAACTACATTAAATCAATAAATAAAACATTACCTACACTACCATGCAGTTGACACACACAAAAAAATGTTGATGATAACGATAAAATATCACTAAAAAGTTTGGAAACAAAGTAGTTGGTTTTGAAAAATGAAGATGGTGTTCTTATCTACAAGATATTAAAATTTATTATGGTCGAATTTCGATCAACGGGCGACTAGGTGGTAGAGTTTCGCAGCGACTCGCCCGGATTGGTACATTTGGCCTTGCCTATTCCTGCCGCCATATCGTCATGATGTGTTCCGGTTCGGAGGGTAAGGTAGCTGGTAAACTTACTTTTGCTCGAGGCCTAATATTCTGACCTCAGGTTGGCAACGCACCATTACCATCTTTGGTGTCTCTAGGCAGCGTGAATTTCTTACCATCAGGGAATCCGCCTGCTTGGTTGCCTTTGTATAACATAAAAAAAACCACTAGTGTCATTTAAAAGGGTTTACAAAACGTCTCAATTACGTCAAAATCAACGTAGTTTCAGTCACAGTTCCGAGTGACGTCTCTGTTGAACAAACGTCGCAGTATCTGCACCATCGACGATCCTTCGTCAATTGTCAGATGGCTTATCTTAGCTGGTCTGACGCGCGTCACTCACTCAGATATATTGAATAAGTGTCAATCCCTCCTGAGCTTAATGGAGTTTTATTTTCAATTTAAACGATTGATAAACTGACGCATTAGTCTGATATCCGTAGAACGAATTCCAAATCTATATATTTCGCTTGTGGATATATTCGGGACTATAATGGCCACGTGCACGTTAATTGGTTTACTAATTCTTAGTTAACTTTTAACGTAGGGTTAAATCAACCTGTATGTGATAGCTTAATCTATTGTTAACTTTAACCCAGGAGGGCAGATGGCGTTCATACGTAATGCGGTGACCAAGGACAATAGCAATTATTTTTAATCGACTCCAAAAAGAGGAGGTTCTCAATTCGACTGCATGTTTTTTTGTTTTTTGTTGCGCGATTACTTCGTCAATAGCCAATGGATTTTGGTGTTTTTTTTTTATAAAAATAGGTCGTAATTCCGAAGTGTTCCCTTATTAATTTTATCATGATCAGACTAGTGGTTTTTGAACTAAAAATGCATTTTTTTACGAATGATGTTGACAAAAAGTACGTGACACCATTAAGAAACCATTTGCTATCTTTTAAAAAAATAACAAATCGCGATGTTGTACCCAATGGTATATTTGGAGTTGGTTTTTGCAGTTTAATGCGCTTAATTATTTATATATAAGAAGACTATGTAACATATATCTGGAAAAATAAATAAAAGAAGTATCTTCACGCCCATATACCCGAAGGGATAGGCAGAGGCACAACCAGGGCACCCACGACTAGCCGAAGACACTAAGTCCCACAATGTGATAGATGGCAAGCCTATCGCCAACCGGGCACATTTCCAATCCCGACCAACATTTTTTTTATTAGAAAATTGGAAAAATCCAATTTTCTTTTTGTTGGCCGACCCGGGATTCAAACCCGGGACCTCATGAAGTCAAGTCCAACACCCGGACCGCTAGACGACAGAGGCGACTAAAAAAATAAGACGATATTTTTAAAAAAATAATTGGCATACTTTATAAGATTTTAAAGAAACATTCTCACTTGCTCGCTTTACTTCTTTAACCGAAATGCCTTCCGCCAGCACCAAAGTTACCATAACTCAACACCCCAACCTTCATAATTCCATCAGCCAGCAAAAATATAGCCAGATTCATTATCAGGGCGATACATCACGTACGTAATGGTTTGGGAGTGGGGGGCTATTGCACATAAATCAATGGGTCTAGGGGATATTATAGGCCAAATATCGTAGGGTGTATGAAACACGTTTATCCATATAGGTCACCGTCTTATTTTTAATCATATACCTATAAGAAAGTTATTATAAATATATACAGATACTAGCTGACACGGCAGACGTTGTTCTGCTATGAAAAAATTGTAGTGAGTCACCTTTATCACTAAGGGGTATGAAAAAGATTCACCCTCTACAGTTAGGGTTATAAAAAATAGATGTTTTCCGATTCTCAGAATTACTCAATGTGATCACAAAATTTCATGAGAATCGGTTAAGCCGTTTCGGAGGAGTACGTGAACGAACATTGGGACACGAGAATTTTATATTACATAAGAAGAATTTTATGTATAAGATATATAACACTAGCAGTTTCACGCAGCTTCGCCTGCGTAACTTGGCTTCTACTGCACCGATTTTGATGAAACAAAGCCTATGTTACTCAGGGATAATGTAGCATTCTAAAATTAAAAGAATTTTTGAAATCGGTGTAGTAGTTTAGTAGCCTATTCATTTCAAAGAAACAAAAAATCAAACCTTTCCATTTTATAATATTAGTATAGATCAAGTATAAGAAAGTTGTCATAAATATATACACAATATTAAAAAATGTGATAAAAATAGTGAACTAGCTCATGGGTATAATGGTGGTAATATAAGAGATAAGAGGGGCCTTTAGACACCACAGATGTTGTTGTCTTGACGAGGTACTAGATTAATTATGTAAATCTACCGCCTACCTCCCAGACCAGAAGACACAATAAGGGGCAGATGCTCTGTTAAGAGGATTTGGAACAATGGGGGAGTCGAATCATCTATTTCTTTTTGTTATAGAATAAGTAACAATCAGGTGATTTAACACGGAACACGACAATATCAAGCACTAAAGTCATAGCAACAACAATACGTGAGGTGGATACGAATACAGACGAGCAGCTGCATAGTCTTCTACCTTAAGTTATATCCGAGGGGACTAGAATAGTAATCCAGCAACAAACTATCAGATGGTGGAGTTGTCATATACCTACCAATGTCACCAAATTGCTTGTTATAATATTTTACATTTTTCATCATCACTTCATCAAGAGCCGGTAAACTTCTAAATATTCATATTTTTAAATAATAATACATTTTTACTGTTTTTTGTATACTTATAATTTATTAATTATTATTATATAAATAATTTACCTGTTTTGTTTTTAAAGCATCATCAAGGCTAAAACTTAAATTACTTGCATTATTTTTAATTTGTAAACATAAATCCTTTTTATAGCGTGTAGATACCAAACACTTTAATACGGTAGACAATGGGGTTGCGGACGGTTGATCTTTTCCCCTCCACATTGGGAATTTAGAATTACCAAAAATACGTAATAACGGGAAATTCGATACTATTATTATATGTCATTGTATTATATGTTTATTTTTTCAGACGGATTTCCTGATGGTAAGAAATTCACGTCATCTAGAGACACCAAAGGTGGTAATGGTGCGTTGCCAACCTGAGGCTGGGATGTTAGGCCTCGAGCAAAAGTAAGTATACCGGCTACCTTACCCTCCAAACCCGGATCCCGGACCAACATTCCAAAACATTAAATGACTCTTTTTCCAAATGTATACAATATTAGCAAGTAATGATCACTAGCCAATTAGTGATGTCTTCCAAAAGATGTTTTGCGGAAGCAGTGTCACAGACACCATGGTATTCCTTCATCACTTTTACTTATGACAATGGTGTTTAGAAATGCATTCTTTCAAATGAAAAAATAAGTTTTAACACTGATTTACTTAAGAACAGAAACAAAATAAAGGAGAAACGCTGGACATGCTTCTTAAAGCAAATGAAACATTCATTTATTTGAAGTCGATTAAAAATTTAGTTTAAACAAAATGTTAAGGCAACAGTTATTAATTATAAAAAAGTGTCTTCAAGCCCATATTCCTGAAAAGGTGGGCAGACGTACAATCGCCCACGAAGAGCGAAAAAACATTGAGTCTCACAATGTTATAGGTGGCTATCCTACAGTCGACCGTTCATATACCCAAACACAGGCAACGTTGTTTTTTTTTATAAAAAAATGAAAAAACACAATTTTTTGGTTGCCTGAATTGGGGTTCGAACCCGGGACATTACGGAGTCAAGACCTACACCAGTCCGCTAGAATACAGGACGAAGCTAATTATCTATATTATTATCTCAATGTTAAAATTAGGAGGTTTACTTATGCTGCAGCATGACCAACACACATCACTCTACACTGCGCTGTCAATAATTGACAGTTATCAATGTGACAGCTGACATTTGATGCCTGACAGTTACTTACCAATTATGGACTGTTTGATTTAAAGCACATTGAACCTGACATTGGATAAATAAATCGGGAAAAACGATTGATAGTCATATTTATAAAAGAAGAAGAAGATTTAAAGCACGTCAATTTTATAGGCAAACAACCAGACTAATTTTCCGATTCCTTGAAGACCAAACATATTAAAGGTGTGTTAAATTAAGGATTTTGTGTTAAATTTACCTCCTACCCTACCTTTCAAATCCAAAACTAAAATGGTAAGCTTTGATAAATGATTAATTCTGGACTTTACATCTTATTCTAACTGATGAGAATATTGGAATGATACATTATTTACAGCCGTGTAAGTAAGCAAAGCCTCAACCAGGGCAACAACCACTAGGCGAAGGTACTTAGTCCCACTATGTGATAAGCAGCAAGGCTATCGCCACAGTATTAAGAATTCTACCTACCAGTAGTCCAACTCCTTTGTTATTGAATCCATACCGACCTTTTATATATCTACTCACGACAAGTCAGTCAAGGGTCGGGGTTGTCAAATAATAACATTTTAGATATTTCATCTAAAAGTTTTATTTTAAAATGGCAAACAAAAAAGTATGAAGTTAATAATGAAACCGATGATGGTCTTGCTGAAGTTTCGTCCAAAAAATTTTTATCTACAGTAGACGAAACGACACCTTTTATTTTATTATTTTTTTCAACGACGATTCGTCCACCTATCAAATTATTGAAGTGGTTTAGTACAGTCAGATGAAAAAGTTTTATGCTAATGAACAATATAAAAAAAAAAATTATATATATATGTGACAACAGTTACATTGATTACCTACTTACTATTTTT
>NJDD01000726.1:305269-336514 GCA_002245505.1 Calephelis nemesis
ATGTAAGCCCCTTTCTTTACAATCTTCTTTCATAACTGTGACCAGTGTTTGCAGCTCAGATGGTGTAGAGCCCAAAAGTACAGCATCATCTGCATAAAGCAGGCACTTGTTGTTGTTGAGGCACAGGTTGTGAACTTACTATTTTTAATAACAGATATAATCAATTCAAACAAAAATCACTTATAATGTATTATTCGCAGTATGTGATATATTTATGAATCCATTATAAAGCGTACTGCATATAGGAGTGAAATAATTTTCACCATGCTATCCACAAAATATTTGGATTTGTTTTACCCACTTTAACTTTATACTATTATGTATGTGCAGGACAGAACACACCAATAACGTCAATGTCTTTATAGTGTAGTGTAAAAGTGAACAAGTGTCTGTGCTCCAAATAAAACTAAAGTGCAAGAACTGAGTTATAGTGAATCAGTGTATATAGTTAGCTTTATTGTTTACAATTTAAAAGTATTATATTATCACTATTTTATTGTACTTTAGCTGTAAGATCGTTTATGTTTATGTTTTACTATGTCTTGTCTGGATATTAAAGTTTATGTTGTTTTGTGTTTCATTATAGATTAAGAGTCCTCAAAAGGTAGCCTATGTGAGTAGTAGGGTCAGAGGCAAGTCCTTGACCCGTCGATAGTAAGGAGAGTTAGTTACCATTAAGATCTCTAAACATAATGGGTAAGAAATAAAGAGATCTCGTAACTAACTAATACAAGTGACCCGTATGGCATAAAAGCTTATTTATATCTATAAAGTATGTAATGAATGTAAAAGAGTACATAAATAGAATTGTTAAGCTGTTTTTGAAAGATATTTAAAGATAAAAAAGTAAATAAATTAAATTAATTTTACCTATAGCAACATTGTAAGTTAAATAATTAATAGAGTGGCAACTATGTAATACCACCAAGAGAGCATATTGTTCCTTATACGCATCACGGCCGCTCGCGTCGAAATCATATAAATACGGCGCGATCTGCCGCTAGCAGTCAACCGCAGGCAGATGTCTCTTCAACATTGCAGAGAACATTGGCTGTTCAGTCACTGGCCCCGACGCGCCCACTCACTTCCCTTATAACACAGCGCACACCCCAGACGTGATAGACCTAGTAGTCCACAAAGACATACGTCAAATCCCACTATTGGAAGTGATTCCGGACGACATGGGCTCCGACCATCTTCCAATGCTTGCACTCCTAAAGGACATTCTCACTCGCCTAGCACCACCCGCACCACGCAAAATTATAAATTGGGCCAAATTTAGCGAAGAAATGGAAAAAAGGACTCCCAGCCTACCCGTAACCTCTGCTGCCGTTGTTAACAAACTGGTGGATGACCTATCAACTTCAATCCAAATTGCCGCACATGAAGCCACCAAAACCCAGCCAGCTTCCCGACAACTTCCATCTCTCCCACACTTCATCCAAACAAAAATCAGGAAGAAGAGAGAGATCAGGAAACAGTGGCAAAGAACTCGCTGCCCCACTCTCAAGCGCACCCTCAACAAACTCACAACAGAGGTGAAAGCGGACTTAGCGGAGAACATAGCCATAGAAGATTGGGACACTCGCTTGCAAGAGGCTGAAGACGACTGGTCCTCGCTACACCGTCTATGTCGCCAGTTGACCCGCACTCGGTCCCCTGTGAAGCCTCTCCAACACCCAGATGGTACTCCACGTTACCATGCAGCGGACCGGGCTGAAATATTTGCAGAACAGTTAAAGCTACAGTTCAGCCCAAATCCGACCACAGATCCAACGTTTGCAGAGGAAGCCGAAAAATACCTGGATGAATACCTCTATATAACCCCGGAAGCCACAGAGGACCCCATGGTATTCTCACCAAACATGGTGAGGAAAACCATCCTCAAAGCCAAGCCAAGAAAGGCCCCGGGCGCTGATTCCATCACAAATAAGATGCTGAGGCACCTACCGCATAAAACCATCGCTGCTCTCACCAGACTCTTCAATGGAATCATGCGCCTGGGTGTATTCTCCACAAATTGGAAACTGGGACGCGTAATAATGCTGCCCAAGCAAGGGAAAAACTACCTAAACCCAGCCAGCTATCGCCCCATAACACTGCTCCCAGCGATCTCCAAAATATTTGAGAAGCTTCTTTTGCAACACTTGCAGAAATACATCGAACCACGCCCAGAACAATTTGGATTTCGGGCAGAACATAGCTCGACCCTACAACTGTCCAGAGTACTGCACGAGCTCACAGCAGCTTACAACAAGAACGAACAAGCCGCAGCAGTGCTTCTGGATATGGAAAAAGCATTCGACAGAGTCTGGCACACCGGTCTACTGTACAAGCTTGCTCTCTCACCCGTGCCTCGCTGCCTCGTCAGGGTGATAGTCTCCTTTCTGAAAGACAGAAGATTCTACGTAGCGGTAGAAGACGAAAAGTCCGGGGAGAAACCCATAAAGGCTGGAGTTCCTCAAGGGAGCTGCATATCACCTGCTCTATACTCCCACTACACAGACGACATCCCGGTTGGAGATGGTTGCATGATGGCATTGTACGCTGACGACGCGGCGTACATAACCACTTCAATGTCAGCTCTACATGCAATCAAAAAACTTCAACTGACACTGGACCTACTACCAGCATGGCTTTCAAGATGGCGCCTAGCACTGAACGTCGACAAAACGCAGGCCCTACTTCCAAGACGCAAAAAGCCAAAAGGTCTCGTCCTACCACTCCAGCTCCCGGGACAAAACATCACGTGGACCAAAACGGTCAAGTACCTGGGACTAACAATAGACAACCGACTGAACATGAGGGCCCACATCAAAAATGTGATCGGATCGACCAGAACAGTCATGGCCGCTCTAAGACCAATCCTGTCCTCTAGGCTCCCTATCAAGACGAAGCTAGGGGTCTACAAAACCTACGTAAGATCCAGGTTAACCTACGCCGCCCCCACGTGGTACAATCTTGCTTCGCCCTCTTTGAAGCAAAACCTCCAGCAAGCGCAAAACGTAGCACTCAGAAAAATCGTCAATGCTCCGCGCTACGTTCGCAACGACGTAATACAGAGAGACCTGCAAATAGAGAACCTAGAGGACTTCATCAGAAGCCTGTCAACAAAAATGTTCGAGCGTGCGGACAGATCAGAACACCGTCACATCAAAGAAATTGCCCCATGGCACTCGCGTCCCCCGGACGGGAAACCATACCCCAGGGACTTGACCAACACCTAAGCACATGCCTTCCCCCCCCTCCCTCCACTCTAGTCGCCCCATCGTTCGCTGATCGCATCTGCTGGGCCTCCCCCCCCAGGGGTCTCACCCGGTAGGGCTGATCGCACGTCGGGGCGTGAAGAAATTAGGGAACGGGGATTCAACATTCAACAGTCCGAAAACCGAAGCAAGGGAACATATCCCAACGCGAACACAACGACGTGGTCGTCTTAACGACCAGAGAATGACACCATGGTAAAGAGGCACTCGCCTCGAAACCATCTCCCTACTCCCCTACAGGAGTAAGAGAAGACTGCGAGCTAGCAGTCAGTGCAGTGCGAGCTTTTAACCGCGCAACAGCCTCAAAAGAAGAGAGGTGAAGTAGTCCTCAAGTAAGAAGAAATCTCTCCTGGTGGTAGCCTGCCCAGTAAGAATAATATATAGCGGTTTCCTCAATAAAAGAAGATTAGAAAAGCTACTTCAGTGGTTGTTCATTCGGGTGGCTGGTGTTCTTTTAAGAATATACAGTCCACTTGCTCCGCCGAAGCTGACCTATCCCGTTTCGTTATACTGTTGTGCGCACAGTGCCATTTACCATCCTGTTTCGTGTAACGCAAGCGCTGTCGCACACAAGGTCAATTTATTAAACTTCATCATACGTGTATCTTTTTTTTTTAAATTAAATCTTGAGTAATTCGTGATTTTGATGTATCAATTTATATACAAAAGTTAAAAACATATACCTAAATGGATCGCTTTATTTTATTAAAGCTTTGTATCTGACTGTATATATATTTTTTAATGGTGCACGAATCGACAGTTTTTTTTTGTTTTTTTATAGGAAGGCAAACAAGCAGACGGATTGCCTGATGGTAAGAAATTCACGCCGCCTAGAGACACCAAAGGTGGTAATGGTGCGTTGCCAACCTGAGGCCAGGGTGTTAGGTGAAAAAATAATAAAATAAAAAGGTGTCGTTTCATCTATTGTGGATGAAAATTTTGTAGACGAAACGTCAGCAAGCCGGATGGCTTATTTACGAATAAAAACGGAACACATCCTGTAAACCATTATAAATTTACAAGACAGCAAGTATTACATTATAATAAAATACACTATAACATATTTTTAACTAATAACGAGTGCAAACCCTTCTAGAGATAGAGAGCGCAAACTGTATGGAGTTTGCGCTTGCTGACCCTGCCGCTCGCTTCCCCGCGTTCCCCCCAGCGTTGCTCTATGCAAGTACATGAGTCGGCCGACTGTTAGTATTAAGACTGTGCTATCGCCAAGCGACACAATATATCAAATTCACATAACGATGTTGTTATCAGAAAAATTATAAAATTTTATTTGTTGCCTAAACTGAAAATCAAAACCGAGTTATCATGAGTTTAAACCCAACATCAAGCCACTAAACCACAGAGGCGATTCAGTAATCTAAACAAGAGTTTATTCCGTACTGGATATCTGTACTCCACCATAGTAGGTGGTAAAATTGAAGACGTAGCCTAAAATCTAGGCATCTTACAAAGGCCAGAAGCTACCGACGCATCAGGGACACACTTGCATTATATATCACTGATGGCTCTATACTTTATGGTGTCAATAGACGAAGAATGCTTTTTACCATTAGGAAAGCCTCCTGCTTGTTCGTTATATATTTATATGATCATTACCGAATTATCTCTTACCATCCATAGCACCATAGATGTTGTAGGTGCGTCGCTGTCTTGTGGCTGAGGAGTTAGGATACCCGCTGGACCAGAACATGATACTGTAAACATGGAGAGAGTAATTGCAAGCGATCCCTATCCTGAAGAAGTTGCAGCACAGCACTCTACCACTAGTGGTCTTATTGGAAATAACCTATTTAACCTTTGCTTGCCTCTTATGAAGTACCTTCCCGGCAAGATATATAAGACAGTCTATTCCATACTACCCGGACTACATAATACAGGGGAAATACAAAAAAGCTTTATTATCATAAAAATATTATTAATGTAAATAAAATTCTGTTTACGTTCTTACGCACCTAGTATAGTACGAGTAGATTTACGAGACATGGCTTTAATTATTTTTCTTCCGACAGCTAAACCATAATAACAAATATAATTAATTAATCCATTAATGAACTTTACCATTTTAACTTTTCGAACGAAATATTTAACAAAGATAATTTAGCAACAACAGTCTAGTATTACTTTTATTTTTATTCTATTAAGTATGGATATCAATAAGTATTTCATTTTGCTCTTTTCCAGTTTAATATTACAAGGGTATACAATCGTATTTTTGTAGTAAGACTTTTATATAAAAGTCAGTTTGACTGGCAGCAGCATAATAAAATGAAATGAAACAATCCATTGATTTATTTTATGCTTCCAAACAACTTTATGCAAGATGACGCACATTTTTATATAGATGAAAAAATACTAAAATGTCTTATTTCCAAACATAAATTTAATTATAGTGTATATTTTCTTAACTCGATAATATTACGTGTGTAACTTGATGTTATTTTATTTTTTTATTTCACTTAAATAAATGTACGAAGACCTTAATGCCAAATGGTGACAAAAACGCACATGGCGTAGTGCACAAAAATTTGAAAAAAGGAAAAAAATATATATAAATATTAATGTTAAGTTTCATTTGCTAACTTAAGTAAAATAATTACAGTTACTTTAGCGTTTTAATTTAAATGGTAAATCAGTAAACAAATACTTTGCATAGCCAATTTTAGGATCTAGAGGTCTCGTAAAATTTTTCAATAAAATTTTTAATTAGATTCAAAGTATGTTATTGATAGCATTTCAGTGCTTCTTGCAGAAATCTAATTTAAACTTTCCAGATAAAATTCTTGCATATATTGCCTCGTCGGTGGAGAGATTAAGGAAAACGCTAAACCCTAACCATCTTTTATGTCAGCCAAAGTCGATACCTGTTCACTATATGTTCACTTATTATGCCTGGCACATTCCTGCGACGGACATATTGTATGTTTGTATTTCTGAGTCTAGGTAAATTAATTAATTAAATTAATTTCTGAGTATATTGTAAACTTGACATCATATAATTTGCTTGCATTGAAATTAAATGTTTAGAGTTTTAAAAAGTATTTAGGGTTTGCAGCTAAATGAAAAAAAAAAAACGGAATACTCGTAGATGCGATATATCCATCAGTCCGTTCGTATGTCAATGTCCAACTATCAAAACTGAATAGTTAAAACTTGTACATTGATATAATCCGCTAATCACTTAATGTTTTTTTACACAGAAAATAGTAAAGAAGTAAAGTGCGACACATACACGAAACTGATCCTAAGAACTTTTTTCTTCAAAGGGTATACATATAAAAGGGTATATATAAGTAATTGTATATGTATAAAGTATCTTATAAACTAACATTCAGTTTCGTAAGGCTGTTTTTATTTAGACAAACATTTTGAAAGATAGATAATTTGACTTCCAAAGCAATAAAATATGTCCAGCTGCACTATGAGTGTAAACTGAAAAATAAGACAGCGAAAAACCTGAAATAAAAATATTTGTTAAAGATTTCATTGAAAGTATTCAACGAAATTTGATGTTCTCAGCTGTTTTTGAGATAAAGAACTTTAAAATAAAACACAAACATAACTTTATCTTTTATTAAAATTTTATAAATAACAAAACTTTATAAAAACCAGTAAAAATATTAGCGGTTTTAAAACGTCCAGCTAAATACGCATTGCTGCTCTTACAATATTTAAGGAATGTCCCTTAATAATTGTGGATTTCCCTTCCTGTGGAGGTTGGTGATAGCCTGTCTTTGCCTATTTTTTATGACTCCCATATGATTTTCAAAGCTGGAACCTTTTAGGTTAGCTGAAAGAATTCTGTGGTTATAGACAAGTTTGACTTTTCTGCGATTTAGTTTGTCCTTATGTGTTGTTAAATGATAATTTTATGTGCAATAAGATACTAAAGAAATAAATCCCTGAACTATATTTGCTATTGCAAAAAACTTGAATGACTATTTCTTTTTAATTGTATCTGTTTTGAGTTCATCTTGCAGAATGCGGTCCAGCGATCGACGACCGAAAATTATTTATTTCAGACAGAATGTCAGGTCTCATAGTAACCTGATCTACGACCCTGGGACATCATGCGTGCTACATCAGTTTTTGCGATACAACATCAAACGTGGACAAAATTGACGGCCCTTTTATCTCTTTTCCATTTAATTCGATTATAAAAGTTACAAATTAAAAAAAGGTTAAATATTTAAATAATAATTTTAATTGTATTTTTTTAAAAAACGAAGTTTTGGCGTCATTGTTAGAAAAGATGTTCGTAGTTTTTTCATAATTAATAAATTTCGTATATATGTTGAATAAAATTACTCAAATTTGATAGCATTTTGTACATGTTCAGTGAAAGAACACAAATGAAATGATCATGAAGAAATGAGTGATGAGATGAAAGTGTAAAAAGATCGTTTATTTCCTCGTTGCCGCTAAATTTAATTATATAAGCTTGAGTAATGAGGCCACCACTTTACCCTCACATGACTTTTTTTAAAGCCGATTTTGTTAAATCGGGTCACTTGATACAAATTTCAACTTTTCTAATGGCAAATGCTATCGCTAAGAACTAAAGAAAATAATCTTGATTATCGAGTAGTTTGTTTTGCTGATTTTGTTATGATTGGTCTGGTTCTGCGTTTGTAAGGGGTATTAAATTTTAGTTAATTGATGTAGTTTTAAATTATTATAAACAATCAATTTGTTACAATATCAAAATATTTGCAGATCATATGGAATAATAATATGTTGGTTTATATAAATGTCACAACCTCTTAATATACTTTTGCGGTAAACAACTTAATTTCCTTTTCCATCCTTTTTTTGAGTCTGTATTAATACCAGAGTATACAAGTACTAAATTAAAGAGTATACGAGTGGGACGATTGTTCCTGTCTAGCAGCCGTCACTTTAACTACCAGATGAGATGAGATGAGTTTATGGCTTATCAAGTTTATTATACTCGCTACCATCTCTGTAAATTATTTACATGAAAACTTTGAAGAGCATCTCTATTGATAACTTAGAGAAACACATTTTCAGACCAAAAGTGTCATATATTTAGACACGTAACTTACCGAACGGATTCTATACCAACTCATGGTAAAGGCTCTGGTAACAAGTTTGTTGTTATACCATCAGCTGTATCACAAAAGTATCAACTCGTTTCTTTTATTTTCTGGCTTTTATTTATTTATGGATTTACTAGCAGTCAATTAATCCACGTAAAATGAGTTCAAGCGCCAATGTGACTGGACAAGTTGCAAGTACCTTTTAACATTATGAAATTCGTCTGCCGGAGATCTTCTAATTAGAAAAAAGAAGCTACCTTACACTTTTGGAAAATGCCAGTTGCGAGTACTGATGTTACAACATTATAAAAAGATAATATATATGATAAAGTGTTTTCTTATTCTATTTCATGGCCTAGCTTTATTAGAACACCCAGTAATTTAAATTACTATACCAATGTAATAGTAGACGATGGGTTCTTTACATCTCAATTCCAAAATATTCATTCGCTTAGCAATACACCGAACACATTTTGAAAGAATGTCCATAATTTATGTTATGGTATGTGTTATTCCAATAGGAAAGATGATGAACAACCAACGGTCCAACATTTAACCGAAGGTAATTATAATACAATCCACATGTACTTCCATACACACACATACTGCGAAAGTCTGTCTATCTGAAATCTAAACCTACCCTTCAAAAGATTGTAATAGGGGTTGAAAGTTTGTATGACAAGTGACTATCCTATTTTTCTACGCTGACGAAGTACCTACCGAGCAAACAGCTAGTAATGTTATAAATACGAAATTTTCTCCGTCTGCTACACTATCACGGTGTAAACTAACTGAAATCTAAACCTACCCTTCAAAAGATTGTAACAGGGGTTGAAAGTTTGTATGACAAGTGACTATCCTATTTTTCTACGCTGACGAAGTACCTACCGAGCAAACAGCTAGTAATGTTATAAATACGAAATTTTGTCCGTCTGCTATCACGGTGTAACTGCTGCATCGATTTTGATGAAATTTCAAATGTATATATTTGGAAACCCGAGTCAAAGTTAAAGATATTAAGTTTCTAAGATTTTCAAAACTTAACTCCCAACGGACTATAATTTAGGATTAATATTAGATGAAACTATTTTACACAGACGAAGTCATGGTAAACAGCTACTAAAATAGTAGCTAGTATATTTCGTAAGAATCCACAGTAATATTATCTTTACAAGAAAATAAAACTGATACTGAACATGTACAATTTTTTTCTTATCATTAAACACAACTCCGTAATATTCATAACCACCTCGCTCGGCCCTCGTATAACATAATACAGAGTGAAATATACGCCATAAATTTCATTAATTACCGACGTGGCCATGATTAATCTCCACTACACGCCGTAGATTTAACAAAATCACGTTATTAAATAACATGTCGGTCAAACTGACGTGCTGAGTATTGCTCTGGATAATCGGAAGTCGCTCTCAGTATTACGCCTGATACTGATAATATTATCAGCAAGCATATCTATACTAATTTATAAAGCTGAAGAGTTTGTTTGTTTGTTCATTTGAACGCTTTAATCTCAAGAACTACTGAGCCGATTTGAAAAATTCTTTTAGTGTTAGATAGCCCATTTATGGAGGAAAGTTGAAGGCTTTATCATCATGCTGAAACCAATAGGAACGCAAACGTAAACGCGGAAAAATTACAGTGAAAATAGGGAAAACAATGCTTTACGTTATGCAATTGTTAATGTCAGGTGATGCGAAGTTCGCCGAGTCGGCTAGATACTTATAATAGAAGAGTAGCATAAGACAGAATTTTCCAAATGACCTAAATCTAAATTATTCATACATTTAAAAATTCACATTAAGTCGCATGTGTATGCTTAGTCCGCCTGATTTTTGGGTTTCAAAATATACGAGCATCTCAGATAATAGTATGGTGCATTTATTGTACGCCATTAAGTGCAGGTTTAAATATTCTGCTGGTTTAAGTATAATATGGTCATAGGCGACCCATCTGATCAATCTAAGTTATTAATAACGTTAAGTGACCTAATCGTAACCTAATCGTGACCTAAGTAACGTAATCTTAGCTTTTTAGACAATCGACAAAAGTCCAAATGATCCCAGCGACAGTTGCTAGAGTAACTACCCGTTCAGCATTCTGAATTCCCCTGCTATCTAGGCTATTAATATGATCAAGTGAACATCATTGTTCTTTTAGCTTTTAGACATTCCCCGTACCGCAAAAAATGTGAAACGTCACTTGTTTTTTTTACTACAATCCAATCAACAAAATCCTACAAGTAGGTCCTCAAGACGATCAAGTATACATCCAACATTCTGGGCGTCCAAATAGAAGCGTGTTTATATGTTACATTTTTAAGTCAAAAAATGTGGCATAGAGATAGCTTAGACCTTGAAGTATGAATCTGTAATATACAATATGTAACCTTTCTCACAGTAGAAGAGCTACTGAACCCTCTTAGCAACCCGTGATGCACAAAGCCATGATTTTTTTTAAATATTCGTTACTATTGGTCAATCATCAGCAGTATATTCTGGCAGCGATCTCGTGGTTACATCATAATCGTCATTTAAAATTTTGAAAATGTTATATTTAAGCTATTGTATAGCTTCTATCGCGGGCCTTGAGCGTGGAGACCGAATCCAGAAATTCCGTAATGAAAATAACCTAACTCCGACCGGCACAGCGATGCAGCAACTCGCCTTGGTTGTTTCGCCGTTACTGCGCATCTATATATAGTATAAAGCAAAGTCGCTTTCCGCGTCTGTCTGTATGTATGTATGCTTATATCTTTAAAACTACGCAACGGATTTTGATGCGGTTTTTTTCAATAGGTAGAGTGATTCAAGAGAAAGGTTTATATGTATAATAACATGCTTCATATATTAGAGAACCACTGATAATTTCAAGATTTCTAATGCGAGGTCGTAAATAAACATATTTTTTTGCGCTTGCATTGCAAACGCTGGCTGAACTCTACGAGATAGATCAAAATAATGTACTAAGTATTGTTTACCCTAAAAAGGTCTACAAAAAAGTACGCGATGGTATATGTATATCTCTTAGGGATAACTTACAATAACTAATTTTTATCCTTTACTTTTAATGGCTCATTTACGAAGCGATTTAAAGCAGTACAACATTAATCCTTATCTAATTAAGTATCTTAAATAAATATAACATTTAATATAGAACAACATAGCCCTTTACAGTATGTAAATTAAACAAATAGTTTCGGAGATATTACAGATTTAACATATAGGGACATCGCAGTTGCGGAGGTACCGGCTGGCCGCGGTGCGTGCGCGACGAAGCACGCGCCTTTTTCATAGGACTGTAATTTACAGCGATCGCACGCATTTATCGGAGCTCCATAGCTAGGAAAATAACAAACTTAATAAAAACGTCTTTTTCAGCGCGACATTTTTATCTAAATTGTACTTACGTTCGTAATTTAATAATCCACACTAATATTATAAAGTTTGTATGCGAAAGTAACTCTGTCTGTCTGTCTGGAACCTTTTCACGCCTAAACCACCCAACCGATTTTGCTGAAATTTGGTATGTAGATAGTTAGCATTCATGAGAAGGACATAGGCATATTATTTTTTGGAAATTCAACCCCTAAATGGGTTAAAAAGGGTGGCAAATTTTTGTATGAGAAAAAATTTTTTATGCACATTAATTTTGCATGAAACTTTGAATTAATGCTTTTTAGTACAAATGATGATACACGTATTTCAGGATTTTTCGAAATTCACCCCCATTGGGGGTTAAAGAGGGTATCTAAGTTTGTATGGGAAATTTAATTCTATTGAAATATTTTGCGTGACACTGAAATAATGCTCTGCAATACAAATTATGAGATACATATCTAAGCGTTTTTTGAAAATCAACCCCTATGAGGGTGAACGGGGGTGGCACAATTTGCGTAGGAAAAATATTTAAGAGTAATTTTTACCATAAGTCCATAACAATGAACTACGTACATCAGTTTATCATTAACGAAAAACACACAAAGAAATTATGATATACATAGTAGCAAAATTGGTTAAAAATCCCTACTTCCCTACTAATAATATAAATGCGAAAGTAACTCTGTCTGTCTGTCTGTCTGTTACGCTTTCACGCTTAAACCAGTAAACCTCTTTGCGTAAAATAAAAAAAACCTTTAAAAGTAAACTGTAAATTTGTATTTGTTTTTTTTTGATGCCCGGACCGGAAATAGAACCCAAGATCTCAAGAAGTAATTCCGAAGACGGACGATTAGACCTCAGAGACGATACGTATATTTCTAAAATTTAAATCTGTTCTGTTAGAGGTTTCCATAACTAGCTATACAGTTTAATTTAACAGGATTTGCCGAAGTGCAGATAAAACTGTAAAAACAATAACGTATTCCTACTATTTATCTGAGGTGAAATTAGAAAAGAGAAAGTGTATGTTCAGTTTTGACGGCAAAATTGCTGAATTGATTTTTATATTTATAAAAAAATAGATGAAACTTTGGATAGCGATATATCTAAAAATTTTAACGAGCAGTGTTGGAGAGCTAAATATCAAATTAGTAGATTACGCGGGTGAAGCCGCGGGTAACAGCTAGTACGTTATAAAGCAATAGCTTTACCGCGGCAGTCTCCGAGTGCCTTACGTGTTTTTTTTTCAAGACTGCAAGAATTTTAACTACATAATATAGAGTAATTTGTCCTCTGTGGTCTAGCAGTTCAGTTGTTGGACTTGACTGCATGAGGTCCCAGGTTCGAATCCTGGGTCGGGCAACAAAAAGAAAATTGGGTTTTTCCAATTTTCTAATAAAAAAAATGTTGCTCGGGATTGGATATGTGCTCGGTTGGCGATAGGCTTGGTACCTATCACGTTGTGGGACTTAGTATCTTCGGCTAGTCGTGGGTGCCCTGGTTGTGTCTCTGCCTACCACTTCGGGGATATGGGCGTGAAGATACTTTTTTTAATGATATGAATGTAAACCAGAGGTTATCTGCCAAAACGATACTCTTAGGATTAATCAATATTAAAATAATATTTAAAAATTCTTGCCTTTGTGGTAAGCGAGTTAGTCGAATTATTTTATAGTCCTTATTCTCGGTTTCAATCCCCCGTTCGGGAAACAAAAAAAATGTGTGTGTTTAAGTTTCTAATAAAAATAACGTTTCCCGGGATTGAATATGTGGCTGGTTGGCAATAAGCTTGCCACCAATCACATTGTGGGACTTAGGGTCTTCGGTTAGCCGTGGGTTTCTTGATTGTGCCTCTGTCTAGCTCTTCAGAGCTATGGGTGTAAAGCCTTTTTTTTTTTTAATTTTTTAAGTCATACAATATAATATGCTGGCAGACGACATAGTAGTCTGGCAGTTTGCCTTTACTTGAGGACTAATCAGGATGAGGTCCCAGGGTAGCCTTGCCTGTCTCTGAAATCTTTTTTTTCTGGGCAGCGTTGTCATCTCCTCATACATATGTTGTAAAAAATGTGAAACCCTTTTGATGTTTACTTTCAGTGATCAAAGTCTTATTTATTTCTTTTTTCAAAGCTTTTGTCAAAAGTTTTGCCCGGCTGTGATAAGCTTGCACGGTTTCTAATTTAATTAAAGATAGCTGCGCTAGATCGTTTTTACATTGTCATTTATTTGTCAGCTGCGTTGGTCGAGGGATTAGCATACATTTGAAAAACCACTCAGGTTCGATTACTGTGGTCAGACATTTGTATACCACTAGACATTTGATGTCTGCGTTGTTAGGTCTGAGTGTATTCATTAAATTATTTTTGTATTTATATAAGTATTTCTATGTATTACTATCGATGCCTAAAACCACATATTTGCTTTGTCCAGTTATATTTGTTTTTTTTTATTAGTATAGCGAATGTTGAACATGTGTGTGTCCAACTCCTATTGCATTTTCCGTTGATTTGAGATTGATTAAAACTTTAATAAAATAAATCAGCTATTATAGCAAAATATATCCGGCATACAATGTGTGTCTATCTCATGCTGGTGTGGATTTTGGTGTTAATGTTTAAACTTATGTAACGTAGAAGCTTCTGCTACTTCACAAGCATGATTTTTTTGCAAAGAGTTACTTGATTTTAAGTGATCACTGACGCCCATAGATATCCACTTGCTATGCTTTGTACAAAATCCATTCTAATTTATATAGAATAGCCTTTATTTTGCTAACCCGAAATGTCCCGAACCGGGACATATGTATTCAATGATCATACCAGTCACCACCAGAGCGCGAAGATAATATATGCTTGCCTGATACTGGTGAAAGCTTCTGGATAAATATACGATTTGTAGAGTTGCAAGCGTTAAAATATACTAAATAATATTTTTTTATGATAATGGAAGACAAACAAGCAGACGGATTTCCTGACGGTAAAAAAATCACGCTGCCTAGAGACACCAAAGGTGGTAATGATGCGTTGCCAACCTTAAGCCGTTAGGCCTCAAGCAAAAGTAAGTTTACCGGCTATATTGCTCTCCGAACCGGAACACGTCAAGGGCAAGCATCGGACGTTATGGTGTCAGAAATACCAATCCGGGCGAGTCGCTGCGAAATTCTACCACCTAGTAGGATTTGACAGTGTTAGTGACGGTAAGCCTATGCTCGCCTTTTACGAGCTGCCTGGCAGGGAGGCAATTTGTCTGATATATCTGTGATATATATTAGGTATCAGACAAACGAACAGAAATACATTTACCTAACCCAATGATTCTTCCTAAAATATTTTTAACTTTAACTCTTACATTTATAACAATGATATTTTCTAAACACAGCGTAAAATAAAAACCGAACAAAACACATTTTAATACAAACGTGTCAGTTCTAACACGAGACAGACAGATTATCTCCTCGCAATGTTTACTCCCGGATTACAGCTTGCCATCACCTTATATCACTCAAGGAAGACATTATCAAAAACAATGTGAAAGAACCCGTATCACTTCGTAAATCCAAAAATTATCTCCTGACGCTCCCAAGATACCGCCTGACATATTTATAGCCGTGGTTTAGGGCATAAAACTAATCCTCCTGGGGTGGGGGGGTTATTTCTCCATTCGTCACATAGTCTCGTAAATTATCATACGCAATGATATGACGGAGGGCGGCCATTAAAACGCGTTTGATTTAGATGGGGCTATAAAATTGATTTATGCGTTCACGCCAACAAAACCCGTGGTACTGAAGCAACTATTATATTAACATTTTCGTGGATAACCTTTTAGAGTGCAAGGTTTTAGGTAAACTCGCCTCCATTGCAAATTAAACTCTATTAGTTTACTGTAGAGTCAAAAATCCACTACTTATCAGTACTAGGTTTAAGTCGTTTTTGGATGGAAAAAAAGTAATATGATTCTATAGTTGCAGTCATGTGGAATTAAAATAAAATAGACTTTATTGAAATGGATTATAGATTAATTTTATTTGTGGCTTGTTTTAATTAAAACCATTGTTTTTGGATAGGGTCTTTTGTAATTTCGATGATTATATGATCTAATTTAGTTTTATTAGTATTTAGTCGAATTATGATGTTTCCTCGTTGTATGGTCAAATATGGTAATATAGAAGTATCTTCAGGCTCGTATTTCTGAAAGGCACACAGAACTACGGCCAGGGCTCCATGTAGCGAAAGATACTTCATGCTATGGTCCAACCCCGAGCAATGTTTTTCGAAAGAAAATTTATAAAGCACATCTTAACTGAACTGAAAATGAACTTCTGACCTAATGTGGTCAACGTTAACACCGAACCAATAGGCCACAGAGGCAGAAGTGACGGGTATTGTAATAAAGCATTAACTAAGTTTCACCTTAAAAGACACCATATTATATTAAGTTAAAACTGAAAGCTTCAGCTTGATTTCGTCTATTCTTAATCTATTAAAGATCTTATTAATTTACAAAAAGAACAACATTCATTATACAAAGTCAAAACCTACGTTATGTTATGACAGTATGAAGGAATTTGTTTTGATACAACATTAATGTTCACCGATACTTAAAATGGTTTTGAATTGATTATTTTTGGGATTTAATCAATAGGAAACTAACTGTTAAAAAATTAAAAAGCGTTTGTCTGTCTGTCATTCCGAGTCATAGACGGTATGGAGACATATCATTTAACAAAAAATACAAAGAAACAAAAAACCTGCTTTTTGTGAACGCATGTTTACTGTACCACAAAGTCTTATTAGTTAACTCTAACGACAGTGGCCGCTCCTCTGATGGTAAGAGATGATTGTAGCCTATAGATACCATAACTGTGTTGCAGCGTTGCTGTCCTGTGGCCAAGTTTTTAGGCCAATTAGCCAATAGTCCCAAACGGTACTGACAATTAGACTGTTTGACAATTAAAATATGTTTCAAGTTACTAGTCTACGAGCTCCTAAGTAGTATCAGTCAGCGTTTTCAAAATTGTTCCACGTGGAATCGAAGGGTTTTGCAGCAAAGTGATAAAAAAGTTTCGTGAAATAATTATTGCAATTATTGTATTCTCAAATAAGACAAAGGTATAACCAGCTATACGATATATTATAACTTAATTAATTCAAGGCAGGCTTTATTAGAAAACGGAAAAATACATTTTGTGTTGGCTGATACGAGAACCGAACCAGAGACCTCATGTAGTCAACGCCAACATTAGACCACTAGAATACAGAGGGGATTACGTTATGGATATATGTACATTATAACTATACAAACCAAAATTTAAATGATAGAAGCTTGAAATTATACTAGCCCAAGAAGCCATAAGTGGGTTAAAAATTAACGATTCTTTTAATCATGATTATAATTCAGTTTCCTAATTAACAAGAGATTAAAACAGAGCTCTACCTGAGACCTTGGACCTTGTTAAGCAAGCAGTTCCCATAAAATGGCGGCACCTGTAAGTTTATCAGCAAGCAGTAAAACAGAGCTCATTTATTTTTTATTACTTATATCAATACATCAGCTTAAATACGGCTTTGGATGGCATAGACAATTGACACCTTAAGGTTTTATGGGCAATAAAACATATGCACATTAAAGTTGGAAAGTACGGGGCCCAATCGAGTTGCATTTGGTTTATAGCTGTATCCCATGTGGGCAACATCACCAATCCTGAATGCTTGTCGCTCGTAAACTAGATAAGTAATGCCCCACAAGACAGGCCAGTGTTCAAAAAAACGCATTTGATTCGATGATCTCGGATTACTGTTACGTTTACTACTCAAATGATTTACTATTTTCAACATAACGAATCTTTTGAATTCGATAGATACTTTCGAATGGTATGTACTTTATCTTTTAAGTGGGTAGATTGATATTTTTAAGGGCCGGATATATAAGTTTTATGTTAACAATTGAATTTGGGTAGATATTTAGAATCTTTGTGATTGGGATTGTATCTTCGTAGGGACGCAGGTAATAAGAGTTTTTGAGATTGATGTTTGAGGAACAGATAGTTGAACTCCAACTCTCAAAACCAATAAAAAATAATAAATTTATATATTAATACCTACGTGATGCCAAAACTTTGGACACCTTTTTACGAAAGTTGCGCGGACGCAGGAGCATAAAATTTAGCACACTTATAGTTTGTGTAGGAGAAGTGCAGAACGCTAACATTTTTCAATCATAATGGTTATAAAGTAAATTAAATCAACATATAGTCCACTATGCAAAGTCAGGGCCGAAATTACAGCAAAATGAGCTGTCGCTCCAGGCACCATATAAGTAAAAAACAGGTTCTAAATAAAAGAAGCTGTAGTTATTATAGCGTAGAACAACGACGAGTACAGCCACTTATTTTATCAAATAAAAAAGTAAGTTAGTATCTTCACGCCCATACCCCTGAAGAGGTAGGCAGAGGCACTACCAGGGCACCCACGACTAGCCGAAGACACATTTCCGAGCAACATTTTTTTATCTTTAGAAAATTGGAAAAACAAAATTTTCTTTTCGTTGCACGGCCAAAAATCGAACCCGGAACCTCATGCAGTAAAATTCAACACTTGACCACTAGACCACAGAGGCGACCGTAATGATCGTTAATCTATTATCTACTAAACTGACCCAATTTTAAGTGCGTGTATTGGGTCTGATCAAATACTACGACCGGAACTGCAGCCTGCAGACAGCATTCGCCCCACAATATCTCTTAGCTGCCGATCCGCTACACTCATTTGAAAGGGCGACCGTAGTAGCCTTTATTTGGTTAGTCCACCTCTGAGGTTAACGCTTGCGTGGTCTTAGGCCTCTAATTTGCCTTTACATGTTACCGCATAATCGTGGGTGAGCTCCTAAAGGTAAGTAAGTACGGTTATAACAGGTAATTTTACTTTCTTTAAGGTTATATGTAGATATTTTTTAAAATGATTAAAAAAATATTAAAAATTTATCAAAAATATTTCTTTCAGAATCAAATTATCACTGAATCTGAAACCTTGCAAATAATTTATTATACAAATGAAAAATGATAAAGTAAGTTTTTTCTCTAAAACATTAAAATAATTTGATTTATTGGTGAAAAAAATGGATTTTATAAAATAACATATTTTGATATAAAATTTATTACTATACCATATATCTATTTTTGTATGATTCTTTGGAGATTTTAAGACGTATCTAAATATTTGTAATTAGAATGATTAAATACAACAACATAAAATACTCGTAAAATGTATAATTATTTATTGTTATTGTAGAGGTTGCTATATGATGCAAGCTATTGTATGTAAAATATTTTAAAGAAATATATTTAAATTGTTAAAAATTGGAATTAAAAAATATTATTAACTTGTAATATAAAATATAGTAAGGGGTCAAGTTTATGTTTAACTTGGTTTTACCCCACCTGGTTTTTTACTGTAATATACATATTATGTAATAAATTAGGATACATTTTTTTAGTTTCTCGCATGTGCGTTAGTATAAATGCCATTTTTGTATCGAGGGCGCCAAAAACATGTTCAGTTCTAACTTGATGAAATTCAAATATATTTATCTGTAATTTGTAAATGTATCGTTGAACGTACAATCATATAACTTTCGAACGACTGGACTCTTTTGGGTAATTTTTTTATTCTGTTAGTTATTGTTAGGAAAAGGTACTTATGAAGAGAAAAAATGCCGGGGAAATGGGTAAAACGGTAACATTTTTTTGGGTGCAAACTAAAAAGGTGAACGAAGTTTGCCAGGACAGATAGTTTTCATTTTTTTTTACATTACTCTACATTACTATTATTATTAAAAAGACGGTTTCATCGGTTTGGAGCGCGTCTGCCAGATAACCTAAGGACGAAAAAGGCAATTTATGTATTCAAAACTGAGGTAGAAACATCATGAAGAAAGACATGTGGGTAGTCAAACACATGTAATTTAAAATAATAAGTATACATGAACATAAAATACATAAAGCATAGAAACTCAAATAGTGAATTATTCTTAACATACATTAAAAGATTTTCATATCCGTCACTACGAAGCTGTAGGCAGAGGTACAACCAAGGCAGCCATTATTAGCCGAAGGTTTTAAGCCCCACAATGTGATAGGTGGCAAACTACAAACTGCTGTTGTTTTTCCTAGTGTTTTCGCAGTCGAACATGATAAAATGTATCTTATGTCCGTCTTCCAATTCGAAGTTACGTCCATATCAATTTTCAGCCAAATCGGTTAGGCCGTTTTGGAGTTATAAATAGTGTAACTAAAACGATTTTTTTATGTATGTAGGTAAAAAGTCATGTCACGTGTAACTCTCGTAGGTACTCCTGGAAAACAGGTTGACCATTTTTTTTTGGAACGACTAATGTTTTGCTACCTCGCGGATTTTACAACTTCACCGGGCTTTATCCGCCGAGCAGAGTGCTCAGCCCGAGACATCATTATTTAGATGGATTGGACTGTTCCCTAAAACGCCAGCAACAAGGGCTGTCTCCCTGGAGACCGTACCTTGACTTGATTCTGCGTTCTGGTTACTGGGTGGACTTGATGAAGGAATAATGATGACTCGACGCTCGGCGTTAGGAGATCTTCGTCGCCGAGACCGGCGGCGACGGTTTAGTGTAGTGTCCTGTGAGTTTATGTTGCTTGGATTGGTAGGGAGGCTCGCGTTTGCCGCGGTTATTGGATCCGTTTGATGCGACAACACGTGACGGAGTCTCGAAGTTTGGCGGGCGCGTTTTCGGCCGGTGTGTAGTCACACGCGGGTGCTAACGCCGACTTTGAAAGCTCGACCATTTAATTTGTATGTAAACTAGGAATATTTTACGTTGCTAGATAATATACCTATTCTTCTTCTTGAGGTTCCGGGTTCGATCCCCGGGTCTGGCAACAAAAAATGTATTAGAAAATGCTTATTTTGAATTTTCTAATAAAAATAACGTTGCTCGGGATTGGATATGTGCCCGGTTGGCAATAGGTTTGCCACCTATCACATTTTGGGACATAGTATCTTCAGCAAACCGTGGGTGTCCTGGTTGTGCCTCTGCCTACCTCTGGAATATAGGCGTGAAGATACTTACCTAGTTATTAATGTAATTATTATAGTGTTCCCTTCTTCCATTCCTCCATTAGGTACAAGGTATGTTAAATGAGGCATAGTTTAAGCTCTCTACCGTAACAGAAACCTAAAACGTAAAACTAACATTATTTCGATTTTGTAATCATTACTCATAGACATATTTGTAATTCAATTATTTCAAACTTGTATTCTTAATGACGTCTTATTCAAAATTGAATGCGGTATAAACAATTAGCCGTGCCCCGCACGTTAGATTGGTAGTTTTTCATTTGTAATTATTTAATTTAAAAAATGATGTAGTTTCTAGTTGTAACTCTTGTATGTTTAATATCGTTATTATATGTCAGAAATTATTTGATACAACACACATTTAAATGTTTTCGTAATAGTTACTACATTAATGATTGAATAAGTCAAACGTGTGACTCAAGATACAGATATTTTTATCTATTTACTAGCAGAACCGGCAAGCTTCATATTGCTTGACATAAAGAGGTACTAATAGTTTGTATGAAAAAAAGTACCGTTTCTCCCAGTTTTTTTTCTCCACAATAGAACCTTATTTAGACAATAGATAACTTTTTTTTTGCAATAATCTGCTTAGGTGTGATGCGGCCACGAGAAGTGAGGATTCATTTTTAAAAATTTAAAGTTAATGCACAAATAAGTACAAAGGCAAAGTGTCAGAAAAAGAAAAAAAAATTATTCTCGTGGCACTTTTGAGCTTCATTTTTTTTACAAACTATGATATTTTTAGGATCGGAAGTCTTGTCAAGTTTACCGTTTCACATTTAAATCACATAAACATCTAAAAATATATTAGACTAGCTGTTCCCGCGAACTTCGTTCCGCTCATTCAGTTTGTATGGGAAAAAATAAAATGTTGTTTTTCCCAGTTTCCTCACAATTGAACAGAATAAAAAGTATCCTATGTCCTTCTCCCGTTTCTAAGCTACCTAACCACCAATTTGCAGCCTAATCGGTTCAGCCGTTCTTGAGTTATAAATAGTGTAACTAACACCACTTTCTTTTATATATATAAGATATTACACAATATTACTCACAATTAGCTACCTCAACTTAATTATACATAAATAAATAAATGTCACTGGACAAGTTACACAAATGGAATTTAACCAACAAGTGAGCAGTTTATAAACTTGTGACCAGTGTTAGTCAACAATTCTAACACATAGAAATGTTTGAGATAGATACCAAAATATATGAATAAACACCTAGCCCCGGTAATGTAGACATCTAAATGTTCATCACATTATTGCCTCCCGCCATCGGGAAAGGAACCCGAGCCTCGCGGTTTGTCGGTAACTACATCGACTAACCGCGAGTCAGCGTGTTGGCTAGCCATTCGACCGAAGCGGTCAATTAACTTGTTAATGCTATCACTTTTTTTCTATATTTTCATAACAAAAGCACCTAAGTGACGTATTAAATCAATAGTCAATTTATATATCAAGACCTTAAATTATTCGGTTTCACCTACCCATCGAAATATACAACGACTATCCTATTAATATTAAAAATGCGAAAGTTTGTATGTATGGATGTATGGATGTTTGTTACTCTTTCACGCAAAAACTACAAAGCCGATTACGATGAAACTTGGTATGTAGGTAGCTGAAGACCCAGAATAACATATAGGCTACTTTTTATCCCGGAGTTCCCTCGGGATTGGGACTTACGCGGGGGGCAGCTAGTATTTTAATAATTGATCGCTGGAGTTAAGCGTTTACTCTCCTAGCCCCTTGACTAACGAGATAGTCATAATACCAAAGTAGGTACAGTAGAAGTATTTAAATTATGCGCTTAAATTTAGATTATGTCAGATAATTTAAAATTTAAAAATAAAAGTGTGAAGTAAAAAAAGTAAAAAGTGTAACTTATAATATAAAGCCAAAGCATATAATTTATATAGTATTATAAACATAATATTATGTAATTTCAGTCAAAAAAGTATCGAGGGTGGATTACTTGTTTATGGTTAAAAATTCAATTTTTGGTTTTTGTTAGATTGGCACAACTGTTTTCTATTTTGGCGCAAAGTTTAAGTTGCATGTATAGTTAATATTAAACTAGCGGGCCGGTACGTGCTTTGCTACGTACCTATATGACTGCACGAATGACACACAGCAAAAGAGAAAAAAAGAAAAGACAAATGAAGAAAGTTTCAATATGACAGCACAATCCCCGACTGAAAAAAGTTTCAATTTGACTGAAAAATACTCATTAACAAAATAATCCGCCATTTATTGAATTTAATCGTTATCACTGTATCTAGTTATATTCATTTAGTATGTATACCGAATTTTCTAATGGACAAAAACATTGAATTAAGAGTCAAGACAAAAATGGTCAAGATCTGATGGAAGATTTGCCTCAATTTGGCGGGCCATCATGAAACTGAAGTTAATATTGCAAAAGTGAAGGAAACAGCTACTTAAAATCTTCATTCAACTTTGAGAGAGATAGCCGCTGAAGTTTTTGTATCTCACGAGTGAGACGTCACGTCGAGTGTATGTTTTGGATCATTTTAACTAATTATTTTAATATGAAATATGTTGCCGCTCGGCTAGACCTGAATTTTCACCAAAAACTCTATGACATGAGAGTCGCTGAGGACATCCTAGAACGAGTCAATTCTGACCCAGCCTTTGACAGAAACGATTCATTGCTACTGGTGATGAGGCGTGTGTTATATAGGGACGTAGCTTCGAAACAGAAGACGGACATAAGGATACATACAGACATTTTCATCTATTTACTAGCCAAACCGGCAAGACGTAAGACAAGACGGCAAGACGAGACGTATGTTTATAAGATTGATATGTAAACAAGCTTTGGAATGGTGTCAAACTCAATCGAAGGTCAAAGTCATGTTCAGTGTTTTTATTGAACATCGCTGTATGGTGCATCCGAAATTCTTGACAAGGTCAAACGATAAGCAATTATGCAGGGTTTAAGAAAGCAAATTCGAGAAAAAAGGCCAGATTCCTGGAAAGAAAACTTCTTGGATTTGCACCACGATAATGCGCCTTCGCACAAGGCCATCATTGACACCGAGTGTTTGACCAACACTCACCAAATGCCATGGAGCTACCAATATATTCACCAAATATGACTAAAGCAGACTTCTTTCTTTTTCCTAAACTCAAATTCTACTTTATTTTTTTCGTGTGAACTTTTTCCTGAGAGTAGATAGTAGCACAACAAAAAAAATTAGCAAAATTTGGTTCGTCCGTTCATGCGTGGTGCTATAAACGGGTATCCATTTCTAAGTACATGATGTAAGACCAATACCTTAGTATGTTCTTTGACTCACCTTAAGAAAAGTGGAAAAGGGCTCTAAGATGGAATTATGCTAAGCTAGAATTTGTCTATTTACTCTTTTTTGAAGGGTAAGTTGTTTAAAGAAAATCAAAACTTTTTACTTGATAATTGGTGTAAAGTCTTATATATTTATATTTGTATGTATGTATTTTCGTTGAAAAGTACCCTTATAATTTTATACATATATACATAGTGTACGACCTTCGGACTTATAGCCCGGCGAAGTTGTAAAAACCTCGCGGTTAGCAACATATTAGCCATTTCAAAAAAAAAGCATTACAAGTACATTGACCTTAGACTTAAGAATGATGCAGCTTCATCAGTTTCATGTGGAATCAAATCAAAGTCAAATCGTTACCAATCAACCAATCAATCGATCGAAAATTAAATAGCCTTCCAATTAATCATTTAATAATAATTCAATCACATTTTTTTACTAAATTTCAAATTTTACATTGAGTGTTATCAAATATCAGTTAAATTAATAATCAATATCTAAGTTTCAAATATGTTTTTTTTTATTTCATAAATTATTAAATCAATCATAATCATCAAAAGTCTGCACGACGCTTGTGAAAGCCCCTACACATGGTATTGCGTGTTTGTGTTGAATATTTATAGAGTCCAAATTAAGGTTCCGTTTCCACCAAAAATGTGTGAAGATTCGTAGTGAAGGATGTGTTTGTAATAACCAATAAAATCGCCTAATTTGCCTCGCCTCGGTCACCACAGCTCTAATTGTAACGATTCTATTGGTTCTTTACAAACTCATCCCCCGCTACGCATCTTCGCACATCTCTGGTGGAAATGGAGGCTTTGCTGGCCGAGCGGACTTTATACTGTCCTTACTAATGTACTAGACACGTATAATTTAAAGTTCAGTTAACTTTTTCTTTATTTCCTAAAGTTTCATGAATCTCACTTTTTTTCATAAGAGCCTTCTCTTTTTTATATACCTACCAAGGTAGAACCTTTCACGTGTGATGAAAAGATCAAGAGAAATTGGGGAACATGTCAATAAAAATATACTTTTTATATCACTTACTCCTATAAATTATTATTATTGATAATTACAAATGTATCACGAAATTGAACTTAGATATTCAAAAATCTAGTCACAGTTCATACTAGTTTTCAATGAAAAATTTAGAAAACAAACAAAAGTGTACAAACATTTGCAATACCATTAGATTCCACACAATGTAAGCCTGGCATTATTTTTTTATTTCAATTATTTCTTTTTCACCTTGAACATGTCACACGACGCGTGAACAGTCCGCTTGTTCGCGAAGTTGCCGGGTCCCCCCCAACTACATAAATCAATTTGTCAGTGACACACTGACGTGACACACACTCGCGGCTCCGTTCGTTACATGCGACGCTTTTTTTAAGTTTGAGCCATTTAAAATACTTCGAGATTTGTATTTAATAGAAATGACACAGCTTGCTTAATGTGTAATAGTTTTTAGCAACCTTAACGTCATATTGTATGTACGTCAGGTTGTAAATATTTATTTATTTAAGCGCTATATTTGTACCGTTTTGTTATTTCTAGTTATAGTCTTTTATTTAAAAAAAATAAAACTTTTGCGTTAGTTTACCAAAAATGACAAAATAATAAGAAAAAAATAATAAGACAAAAGTCTTTATCTGACTCGAACTTTTAAGTCATAAGAACAAAAGATAATTTTGAGTTTTTAAGAATTTCGTTTATTTATTTGCTCATTAATATTAAAGTATAAAAAAGAGGCAATAGGGAAAATATTTTTTTAAGAAAAAAAAATAGGTGTAAAAACCAGACACGTAATTGTCATAAATGTTAAAACAATACCTAATTCTCCGTCAACAATTAAACAGTAAGAAGCTATCACTATTAGAATATAAAATTAATAATTTTACGATTACATTTAATATTTTACTAACTTTAATAACGAAATTAAGGTTTCGCAGTATTTTATTATTCATAGACAGTAACACTAGTTATGATTAATAATCATAGATAGTAAAAAAGAGTACAAATGGATTATTTGGAAGAGAGTGTGTTACTCGTGTCACACATTAACTGTCAAAATATCTTCGTGCTCATATCCCCCAAGAGGTAGATAGAGGCACAACCAGTGCACCATCGACGGGCCGAAAACCCTAAGTCCCACATTGTTATTGGTGGCAAGCTTATCGTCAACCGGGAAGATATCCAATCAAGATTAACACTTTTTATCAGAAAATTGGAAAAAAACACATTTTCTTCTAGTTGCGCAACCCTGGAATCGAACTCGGGGCCTCACGAAATTAAGTCCAATACCTGGACCGCTAGACCACAGAGGTGATAGCTCAAACGCTATTACTACTTAGCTCAATTTGTTGATGATTTTGAACAGATGTCCAAATTTTGATACTGTTCACATTTGTCAAGAATGTTAATCTTGGCACTTGAAATTTGACACTAATAAAAGCCACAAATTTCATTTCTTTTCATTTATTACCCAAAACACTGGCAAAAGTAAAATTTCAATCAAAACGCAAGATTTACGCAAAATAATTTCTTGTGTAAGTTTTCCTACGTAACGAATTGTTTTTTTATTTACTTAGATTTAATCTGAGTCTTTGTATATTTTGTGATAAATTATCGTAAAAATGGCTTAGGGTTCCAGGGGTATTTTTCTATAGATAAGTATTATTATTTGTAATCAACACTGGATGCTAGAAATATTCACGGCAATATTTTTCCTTTGGTGCCCCTGCAGTCGTATTTGGTATGAAATGATCGCGATTACGATACGTGTTTACTCAATAATTCGATACGAGGAAGATGTGCCTTAAGCTATGATCACTGAGCGTTTTTATTACATTAGTCCATGAAGTAAATTTTAACATAAAACCATATTTAATATTAAACTCGTCTTCAAATTTTCGACAAGACAATAATAATAATAGTGATCATAATATTATTAGCTATATATCTCTGGTTACAAGAATTGAAGTCACAGAAATTCCTAGATCACGTAGTTCTCTGTAAGAATTTTCAGAAATATAAATAATATTTATTATAATTATGTTCAAAATACTTTGAAATGACCTTACTGTTTGTGAAATTATAAAGTAATTACTGTTAGGCACCTGTTTTCTCAAGTAATAAAACTACTTACATAAATAGTGACTAATGTCTTTAATGCTATAAACAATTTTTGTAAAGAAAAACTTCGTGACAATAAAAATAAATGTCATTTATTGACAGCCAAAGTATTAAGGATTCGTCGCCAACTTGAGGCTGAGATTTTAAAACCTTTGCATTAATAAGTTCACGAGCTTTTCGGTAGAAATGCAGTAAGCTTATCTTACATGTAGGAGCTTGGAAACAACGAGTATAAAACCGCTTTCGCTTTTGATTTAATCGTACGAAATATAACTAGCTATTCGGTCGCGACTCGTCATTTCTCGCATTGTCGTAATCCGTTGATTTACTAGCGACATTAATCAGGTTGACGGCCGATAGGGACTAAATCACTGCCTTACTTATGCTTGCCGATAAATACAACTTTATAACGATGACTTAGCTGCCATAATTCTTTGTTCTAATGTCCTACATCTTTGGTAACGCGTACACTACTGCATGTTATTGCTTGTAATTCTTTTTGCGAATTTCGTGCAGCTCCGCACACATTTTTTTGTTTTGTATCACATGTTTTATTTTGTCTATCACAAGGCGTATTGATTTATTACGGCTATTTCCTGTTATGACCTTTTTTGAGGGTTTGTCTGCAACTCGAGATTTGATATGTGACTTTGAAGTGGCAGAAATATGTATTATATTTTGAAATGCAATATATAAATTATATTTCGGCATAATTACAAAATGAGTTAAATTTATATTTCATTTTTTCGTTTCAGTTTGATTAATTATTATTAATCAATGAACCTTCGTTGGATTTTATTTGCCAGATTACTTATAATTGTTTTCCTGTCACCTTGTTCTACAAATATTTTGTAGTCAAGTTACAAAACGTTTTATTCGCTCTTCTCAATTAGAATAACGACTTAAAACATATAACTGACTACAGAGCCCTTACAATGAAGTTATGATTATGTTTGGAAATGTACGTTTCAAAATCTATAGTGTTCTTGATCAGAAAATTTATTTCTTCTAGTTTTCGTACGAATTTTTCACGGATACTTCCTAGTTTATGTCCATAAAATCGTGGTGAGGATGTTGGTTCTCCCACTTCTGTATTACTAAGGACAGCAGCTCTAAGGTCAGAAATGGAGGTTCAGTAAACTAAAAGAGGTCTCCGAGATTGTCATAGAGTTAACTGTGCTTATTATAATCGTTTTTGTTAGTAAATAACGATCTAGTCTAGAGAAAGAGAATATAATGTGTGTCTGTCAAAAACAGAAGTAAGAGTACATACGTAACAAAATATAACGACGTTGGAAATGTGTTGGTTTATGCAGCATTTTATTTTTTTCTTCGAATCTTACAAAGTAAGTGGTTTTGTAGCACAGGAAGATAAAAAAACAGACGGACTTTCAGTGAATAAGAAATAGGCATACGTTCCCAATAAATTTATAATTAACGCGTAGCCAACCTGAAGTTAAAATGAAATAAAATTTATTTATTTGTGGAATATGTGTTAAGAATATGTCACAAAGATATTTAAGAATACCAACATATTCTACCACATTGTGGTGTGCAAATATTTAACTAATATATAAACGAGTAAAGTTAATTCAATCTTCAATGCTTTTAATGTTCAAAGATAAATTATTTTAGTCCTAACTTTCATAAACTACCTCCAAACCTTAGCCCAATGAGAAGAAACGTCAAAACAATCTCCCCGACAAATAGGCCTATAACCTATCTGTCTAAGATTTTAAGGCTCTTCCTTTTTCGCCTAAACGTGAAACCGGAGAATACCAGCAAACAACCAACCAACCACTGACGTTATAGGGAATAGAGTTTGTATAATTAACAATGGATGGATGATGGGATAATCATTAACCCCCTACAGAACAACAAGGGTGCTTTAAGTTTCAGTGTTTGTATGTGTCTGTCTATAACATCATAACTCTGGAACCTAGAAACCGATTTAGATGCGATTTTTTGAAGCTAACATGATAATTTTTAGCTACAGTAAAGGTTTGTCAGTGTTATTGAATATTTTTAATTTTATGATTTTATTCTACATACACATTCGATCACAAGTGATTTGAATACCAAAAATTCGGTAAAACCCAAATTGCTCCTAGTCACTATGGATGTTAAATGTGAGTTAATTAAGTTAATTAAGTATTTATGCCTCCATTACAGCTGTTTGAGTGAGCATGAGCTCGGCTTAGATTTCTAAACCAAACAAATTTTATTTAGTTCGGTTTTTGTTCAGTTTAGAAATCTAAACTGTACTTACTCATGTTAAACAGCTGTTAGGAAGAGATAAAACGTGAATTAAAATTAATTGGCGTTTCGGAAACTGACGAGTAAAACCCATAAACTAACATACGGCTATTATTGTACTCTACATATCGGAACACAATAGTAGTGAGCATCCATATTGTAGCTGCAAGAGGTGATAAAGCGGGGTTACAAATGCGGACGAGCTAAGGTGAAGAAGTTGTATGGAACATAATTACAGAAAGTACTTGGCCATAAAACTTAACCAGAGGTATCTCTTATCAAACGTATTAGAATTGAAATTTACGACTGTAAAATGGTAAGTTATCCAACTTAAAACAAGTTATGGTAAAATCAAACTGTGCTACATCGGAATAACTTATTCCTAACTTAAGTCTATTAAGTCAAAAGTGTTTTTGTAATTTGTGTAATAAAATCGTAATATCTATAAATTTTTCTGATGTATGTTTATGTTATTTAAATTAATAAAAATATTTACGATTGGCGTCAAAATTGCATTTTGTTGATTGAATTACTGTTTAAAAAGTTCATAAGTTAAATTGTTATGTTTATTGTTAGTTATTACAATTTGATATTTCTATTACACCAGCAGTTTCACGCAGCTTCACCTGTAACTTGGCTTCTACTGCACCGATTTTGATGAAACAAAGCCTATTTCACTCAGGGACAATGTAGCATTCTAAAAGTGAAAGAATTTTTGAAAGCGGTCCAGTAGTTTCGGAGCCTATTCATTTCAAACAAACTAACAAAAATCAAACCTTTCCTCTTTATAATATTAGTTTAGATATGTCGCCTCTGAGGTCGACTCAACAGGGTCTCAGGTTCGATCATCAGGTCAGGCAGCAAAAGAAAAATGTGTTTTTCTATTTTCTAATCAAAAACAAAGTTTGTGCCCAGTTGACTTGCACATTTTGGGACTTAAGTGTCTTCTGCCCTTTCCACGGGGATGAGGACCTAAAAATACTTTTTGAAGTGAAAACTTTTTTAGCGGCGTTGAGTACTTTTTTTGGAATGGGTATAAACTTCTAAACTGGCGTCAGGACACGTGACCTGATCGAAAATTCGTAAGACGGCGCAGGGTGCTCGCGCGAATGTTCGTTTTGTCATTTTTGTGTACGACAGCGCAATAAATGAATGTTTTATTCTACCACATAAATGATAGTACTTTCAGACTGATAATTAAAGCAATTCGTGCAAAATTATTCCCTAACCATTCCAAAATATCAAAAATGCACAACGTTAATATTCAAGTCTTAATTTTTGCCGGCACTCCCGGAGTGCAACAAGTTGTTATTTTATAACATAATATTTGATAAATTATTATATATCACAATCATTTTATAGGTATACTTCTCGTATTCTTTCGGTCGCAAAAGTCAAATAATGAATTAATGTACCATTTTTTATTTTAAGTAAAAAGATAGCGAACAAGCACACGGCTGTCCTGATAGCTAGAGACAACCATGGCCTAAAGATATCGTTAATGTTATAGGTACTTCACTGAGTTTTGGCCGGAAAATTTGACCTATTGTATAAGTATACCCTACCCTCCCGCAAGTAGCACATGAGTGAATTGAAGGAGAGAATTGTGTAATGTCATAATGCAGAAATAGGTAAGGCGGTGGATCCCTTACCCGGGTAAGATGG
>NJDD01000726.1:336522-377667 GCA_002245505.1 Calephelis nemesis
CTTTACCGCCAGTAGTCTTGCCGGTAGTAACGTATTTAACCTATGCCCGCCTTTTAAGGCCTTCCTAGCAGGGTTGCCCATTTAACTCAGTAGGTCACGGGGTAGAGAAAAATAATAGGTAGTTTAAGATTTTTCCATTTGGTGGTACCTGAATTGCAAAGAAATTGTGTTATACAATTATCTCTCTATCTCTGTAAATAATAGTAATCAAAAAAAAATCTTAAACATAATAAACAAATCGAGTCCTATTCCAAACTAAGCAAATTGTGAGCTTGTATCATGGGTGTAAATCAACGATACTAATACAGACACCAAAATAAATTTAATAAATACCCAGATCTACGAGTAGAAATGCACACATCTGAGTGTTTATCGCACTACTATCTGCCTCGTCGGGGCAAAAATCGAACCCAAGCCTTGCGGTTAGTCGGTAGAGAAGGCGTGTACTCTAACACCTCTGACCAAGAAGGCGGTCATAACAATTACAAAAAAAAAACAATCTAACTGTGCATGTTTCTCGTATTTATGTAATACTAGCGGCCCTTCCCGGCTTCGCAAGGTTATGAAATATAAACCTTTCTCTTAAATCACTTTATTTATTAAAAAATCCACATCAAAATCCGTTGCGTAGTTTTAAAGATATAAGCATACAAAGAGACATAGGGACAGAGGGAGCGACTTTTTTTTATACTAGTACTAGCTGACCCAGCAAACTTCGTATCTCTTGACATTAATGATTTGATAGTAGCGCAGTCTGTCGGACCCAATGTAAAATATTCCAGTCTTGTTCTAGGAGTTCAGTGACAAACACACAAACACAAGAATTACAAATACTTCTAAAGATAAGATAATAAGCCGTTCCATTATGGCACAGTAACATCTCTGTATTAGAGACAAAGGAACTGAAGCTAGTCTCTTACGAGCTACCTGGTAGAAAGGTAGTTGGCTAATATTATTTAAAGGTACCATTGCCGAACACATAGAAAACTATTCCACTACATTTTTCGATTTCCGATCTGCAATATTTAAGCACAGTAAAACACCGTCTCCAACAATTTCTTTAACACCACGTCGCTATTTTTACCATTGTTATTTTGAAAGATAACATGTGATTTAAAAATGGTTTCACATAATTTTTTCAACATCCTACTAGTAGTTCTTGAGTTACACTATTGAGTATAAATCAAAAACTACTAGTGAGTTCATGATAAGTATAATATGGGACTATCTCAGATTCATGACCTATCTTCCTAAAAAGAATAATCAAAATCGATTGGTCGAACAATTGAATAACAAAAAAACATGTTAGTCGAATTGCGAACGTCCTCTTGTTTGGAGCTGTGTAGAAAAGTATTAAGTAGTTATTTTTTTTATTCCAATGTTTTAAATTTATATAAAATATTTACACGGAATTAAAAGATCATGATATCGTTCACAGAAGTTTCCAGAAAAAAGGCAACGAGCAAACCCCAATAATTATTCATTGTGTTTTTAACAGGCGCACCAGAAGGCTCGCGCGAAAATTGTAAGAGGCCACTACGCGGCGATGCGCGCCTCAGCCATGTCGTAAAAATTGTCCTGAAAACGTGTAGAGATTCCTTTGTTTTAACATTATTTTTGCTAGTATCATATCCTATTAGTTAATAGGTATTTTCTATAATTTATTTAGCGACCCGTCCACAGATGAGCCTAATTGCTTATTGTAAATAGTAATAATGTCTGCAATGATTTTACATTTAATTTAATTATCGGCGTGCTCTAAGTAATGTCGATGTTGTATGTATTATTAGTTTATTACTTTACTTCGAGCTGCCAAAATCTTAAGGTGCTAATTGGAATTAGTTTAGACTTGGCCAAATAAGTTTATCCTGGGTCTGTGCATACTTATTTTAGGATTAACTAGTATGGTCTAGCCTAAAATGATTTATTCTATTGGTCTTAGGATGGACTAGTTTGGCCCAGGCTATATCCGATCGTGTAAAGGACGAACTAGTTAAGCCTAGGCAAAACTAGTTTATCCTGGAAACGGGTTTGGCCGGTAACATATATATACATAAAGAAAAATTTTATTTTAAATCACTCTGTTTTTTGAAGACAATTTTACATTCGAACCCGTTGTATAGTTTGAAAGTTCTAAGTTTAGGTATATAACAAGCAGAGTTACTTAGTTTAATACAATGTAGAGATACTTCTTAAATATAAGATTATTTATTACTGCAGTATTATTAAAGTAAGTAGTATTTGTAAAGATACACATAATAGGTAAGAGAGTTTTATGATGATTTGTTGAATTGGTATATACATTTATTTAAAATTGTTTTTTTAAATATTTGTTGGTGTTTTGAGTCACCACTGTGATTTCGTTCTGGCGTAAAGCGAAAGCAGTGAAACTTTATTGTGGCATATCTAATGTAGTACTTAAGGAAAATGATTTTTACCATTTTTTTGTATTCTAGAATTTCATTCTAGGATTACCAGTTTAATTCTAGGTTGATTGTAGTAAGTTTGATTCTAGGGTTTCATTTTTTGTAAAACCTTTGCAATACATTTCCTTTTTTTTTTGAGAAAAGGGAAGTAGTAAGCTTTTCTTGGCGCTCATTTCTACATTACAATGATCAGTTAAATTAAATGGCAAACCGCTCACATCTAAATTTTTGCTATTAAAAAAATTAAATGTGTAGAAGTACACGAAATTTATCTAAGCTTCGAGTGCAAAAACATTCTTGAAGAAATAATGTATAAATAAACAAATGTTCTTGGACAAGTTGCACAAGCTGAATGTAACCCTAAAATAAGTTGATGATCATGGGTGGTTAAATGCTTGAATAGATACCAGAATAAATTTAATTGGCACTCAAACTCGGAAGGGCAGGCATCTGAATGTCCAACACACAAATGACTGCCCCCGTTAGGAATCGAACCCGAGCTTCTCGGTCGGTCAGCTTACTTAGGCATATACGCTAACCACTCGACCAAAGGGCAGTCAATTGATTTGTTAATGCTACTAGCATTTTTCTGTGTTTTCATACTAAAAGTCACCAGTTAGGCTATTTGAGTCAACAATAATTTATACATTATGTCTCTAAATCATTCATCTTCACCTACCCATTTAATACAAAAACTTAAAAACGAATATCTGACAGTCGACTCCGCGGTACCTTTGTCCAAGCTTCGGCGCAACCATCTTTTGACTTGTTAATGCCAGCAGCCTACTATCTTAGCATATTGCAAGCCTCTAAATAACGCCATTATTTCCATCCACCCATCCAAATATAGAAACGTTATCAGGGAAAATATTTGAAGGCGCAAATTGAATTTATTATTTAGACCCAATCAAGGGAGATCGGACTAAATGTGTGCATATTTATGAAGTGCCTATTGACGGATACAAGGAAGTTGTGTTGGATTGAATAGTAAATAGAAATAGTAATGGCTATGGAATTTGGTTTATTATGCTCCTGACTTTACACAAGCCGTTATTTATTATTTTTTTACAGAAGGAGAGGGTAACGGGAAAGTAGGGCTAATCTGATGGTATGTGATTACTGTCACTCAAGGACATGTGCAATATGACAAGTAACATATGCTACCGAAGTGAGTAAGTAGGAATAAGTAAGCTTTTATCTTTAAGGGTCTGAAGTACCATTTGTTTGATAATATTGTATTATACCCCGTGTTGCTCCGGGCTACTTTGCAGAATACACTATCTGCCTCCCTGCCAGGAAGCTCGTAAAAGGCGAGCATAGGCTTAACGCTGTGACATGTGACTAGGTGGTAGAGTTTCGCATTAACTCGCCTAGATCGGTACCAGCGCCTTACCTTTTCGTGCCGCCATGACGTCAGTGCTTTTCGTTGACGTGTTCGGGTTCGGAGGATAAGGTTGCCGGTAAACAAGCTTTACCGGCAACATTCCGGTCTAACATTCCGGCCTCAGGTTGGCAATGCACCATTACCGCCTTAGGTGTCGCTAGGCGGCGTGAATTTCTTACCATCAGAAAAACCGTCTGCTTGTTTACCTTCCAATACCAAAAAAAGTATTTGTTTCCGCAAAGGTCTTCCAATACCATAAAAAATATTTGTTTCTGCAAAGGTCTTCCAATACCATAAAAAATATTTGTTTCTGCAAAGGTATTAGGTAAGAAGTGTTTTGGAATCGTATGGTAAAAAAATAAAGTATTGAGGTTATTTTTTTTATTTTTTTAAATATAACTAATGATTCCGAGTAATCTCACACAAATTTTATTAACATGATTTATTTTTAAAAATGCAAGCATTTTCGTCAAACACAGATGTGTTAATTATAATAATTACATTAATTTTACGACAGTAATGCCATAATTACCATAGGCGAAAATTTATGCATAATTCCATATAGCTAAATAATAAAAGTGGTCGAGTCTGAGTGAATTCACCCATGAAAGGTTTCGTAGCAGCTAATAGTCATATTAATATATAACATAATCTTTCAGTTCACTTCATACTTCATACCCAATACCTGGGTAATCCCTAAATTTTGATCTGATTTGATTTATTGTTATTTTTTTATGTTTGTGTAAAATTACAGAATACATCTACTTACCCAGTTTTAACAGCATAGCTCTAATAATTTTAAAAACTGGCTGTAAAATAAGGATAAAAACGTAAAAAATACGAATTTTTAAGGTTTCCGTTTTTCAGCCTATGGCTTTGGAACCCTAAACGACTAGAAGAGTTGGGTCATGATAAATTTAATACGGAGGTACCTACTTCAGAATTATTACCTTCCTAAAACAGAATTATCAAATTGGGTTACTGGTTGAGTAATCGCGTAGTAATTTTCTTTTTTTAAGAGGCGTTTAGTGGCTGCGAGCTATTGAACGAATAAACATCCAAAATAATTATGAAAAAGCAGGTTCTTGAATTGAAAACCTCCTCTTTTCAGAGTCATTTGAAAGGCGAACGAGTTGGTGGGTTGAAATTGAAACCCTTTACCCTATTCAGGATTCGAACACAACACATCATGTAGTCAGTCTCTAAAAAACTTACAAATTTAACCTACGTTTCATCAAAGTCGGTTTAGTTGGTAAGTATCCTCCATTAAGTAAAATCCCAAACCAATTTCCGTGAGGAAAATGTTGCAGACGTGGAGTAGTACTTTTTCACTTGTTTATATAACTAACAAGCACAAGCCTCTCCTAACGGCAGATAACCGTGGCGTATAGACACCTTAAATGTTGTAGGTGTGTCGCTGTCCTGTGGTCAAGTGTTAGGTCAATTCAAGTCTATCGTATATCCTACCTTTTGACCGGAATATGACATTGTCATTACTGTGGCAGAAACAGGTAAGGCGCATCTTTACCCTGATTAGTTACAGCACAGCATTTGTTTCTTTTTGTTTGTTTCTTATATTTTCTCGCCTATTACGAGCTGTCTTAAAGGAATTCATCTTTTCTTCACAGGAGACCCGGACCAGTACAGGAAAAAAGGTACTTAATAAAAGCCTTAAAAAAGATCCCTAAGATCTTTTAATACCAAAAAAAACATTAAACAAAAACAAAGTGAATATAGCAGTAAATAACCGGATACACAGCTAGAGGAAGTAGATTTATTGACTACCTTGAGTACTCTCGAAGTCGGATGGGGGGAAAGAAAAACTCCAAATCATTCTAATAGGGTTGAAGAAAATCAAATAATTTTACGCTTGAAAAAACAGGGCATAAATTTGGAATTTTTAATTTAAATGGTGATTTTGTGCGATTTAGATTAAACCTTAATAAAAAAGTTAAATAAATTATCGCCTCTGATGTGTAGTCCACCTATATTAGATCCTGGGTTCGATCTTCGGGTCGGCCAACTGAGAAGAAAATGTTGTGTTTGAATTTTTTAAATTTTCTAACAAAAATTACGTGGGCGACAGGTTTATCTCCTATCACATTGTGCAGCTTGCAGTGTATTCGGCTAATTGTGGGTACCCTGATTATACCTCTGCCTACCAAGTAATGGATACGTGTGTAAAGATACTTTTTCAACCAAAAGTAAATTCCATTTTTTATGTTTTAAGATAGCAAACAGGCAGACTGCTATTCTGATAGTAAGAGACTGAATATATATATATATATGTGTGTGAATAGGTACGGCTATCAGTGCTGCACCCGTCGTTTTTAAAGCCTCGGAAAGTAATCAAATATAAATAGTAATAAGTAATTAAATTTAAATAAAAGTACCACCGCCTAACCTATTCCAGACGCCACAACGTCAATGCTTTCCGTTGACGTGTTCCGGTAAACTTACATATTTTGCTCGAGGCCTAAAATTTCGGCCTCAGGTTGGCAACGCATCATTACCACTTTTGGTGTCTCTAGGCGGGGTGAATTTCTTACCATCAGGAAATCCGTCTGCTTGTTTGCATTCTAATATCATAAAAAAAATCCGGTCTACTGACTAAGCGCATTATTCACCTTTGCTTCATATTTTAGGAATAAAGTTTGCATTTTGTTAATTAGTGAGTCTTATTCTTGTTAGTTTAGTCAATTCTTTTAATGGAATTGATAAATTAAAACAAAATGTTACATTTAAAGGCCCTCTAGACGGTTGTTAACATGTCTTTCAATAAAAATAACCTTGGAAGAAATTTTGTTTCATCTTCCAATCATTATTAAATTTAAATTAAACCTGCGGTCTAGACGGATATATAGAAATGTTTACATCCGTGTAGAACCTCTCTTTCACATTTTTCATTGAACATAAAGTATCTTCGTCGGGCACCCACGATTAGCCGAAAACACTAAGTCCTACAATGTGATAGGGAGCAAGGCTATCGCCAACCAGGCACATTTCTAACCCCGGGCAACATTATTTTTATTAATTTTAAATATACGTTTCCTAATTTTTTTGTTGCCTGACCCGGGAATCAAATTCGGATCCTCCAGAAGCCAAGTCCGACATCGGACTACAGAGGCATTGAACATCATTAATCATTAATTTCGTAGTACGATAAATCCTTGATATTCGCCCACTGAATGAGGCGAGGCGACATCTTTATGTGTGCTGCTTCCGATGAATCTCATTTGACCATTTATAGTCTAACGGATTACTGTAATTTAAGATTAATATATGAATGCATATTGATCGAGCTGGGATATGACGACACCATCGCTCGCTAGTAGTACAATGTAACACTTTACTACTTCACTACATGACACAAATCACATAAGCCTTTATATTCCTTGGGTAATATATACAATTTAGTTGAGTAGACCACCTCGTTGGTCGAGTGGCTAGCGTACACGCCTCACTACATCGACCAACCGCGAGGCTCGGGTTCGATACCCGACGGGGACAGGCATTTGTGTGATGAACATTTAGATGTCTGCATTTCCGGGTCTGGGTGTTTATTAAATTTATTCTGATATCTATTTAAGTATTTCTGTGTGTTAGTATCGTTGTCTAACGCCCATAAGACAAGCATACAATTGGCTTACTTCGGGGTTAAATTCAATTTGTGTGATTTGTCCAGGGATATTTATTTATTTTTTATTTTTACTTTTTCTATTGCATCAAACGGCGAACAAATACATGTTTTTGATCATGGTAAGAGAGAACTGTGGCCTATATAAATACTGGTGGTGGATCCGAGCAAGTGGCTGCACAACATTTTGCCACAGTGGTCAACTGGGTAACGACCCCTGTTACCTATGCTCATCTTATACGATCACTAGGTAGGCCTATTATAAGCAGAGAACCAGGACCAACATGGGGAAGTTTTTTTTTAGGTGATGTGGTGGTACCAATCCGGGTGAATCGCTGCGAAACTCTACCACCTAGTCAGATGTCACGGTGCTAGTGACGGTAAGCCAATGCTCGCCTTTTACGAGCTGCCTGGCAGGAAGGCAGATAGTGTATTCTGCAAAGGAGCCCGGACCAACACGGGGAAATAGACTTTAATGCGTCATCTGGAGGACTATAGTAGTGCCGAGCCGACCGACAACGAACCTGCATAATCTACCCAATATTTCAAAGTTCAACGGTGAACTTTTAGAGATCCAAAAATTAATTTTTTCAACAAGTTATATTTTGGCAACGGATATTTACATAATGATGTATTCCTCAGCATCAAGTAGTCCGTTTTCTTGTTTGTCTTCCACTGACGACTCTGAAGATGGTCAAAAATGCACGTTGAGGATAGAAACTTGCATAGCTAATGTTAGACTGGGATCTTACGTTATTTAACCAACTATCCCATTATTCAAATTTGAACAGTGTTCAGCACTGTTGTAATAATTTTAAGCATAGTAAAACTGCAAAAACCGACTTCAACTATTTGATCGTCTATTTGAAGTCGCGATTTGATCATTAGCTTTTCGAAAGATAGCAAATATTTCCGAAATGGTCCCACATAAATTTTATCGACATAATTAAAAAGGTTGTGAGTTATACTTAATTAGGCATACCTACATTTTATCATTTATTACTATTATACACACTTAATATAAAACTATTAAGTGTGGGACCACCTCTGAATCATGACCTACAATCAAAACCAGTTGACTATTGGCCTACTAAACGCTAGATAATTTATAAATATTAAAAAAAACATCCAGCTGAAACTCCTCCTTTTTTTGGATATGGTTAAAATTGTTGAAACTACTTATAAATATTCTACATCAAAGAAAATCTATGTCATAAAAAAGTCGAAGACTAAATGTCAATGTAGATCAAAGAAAATCACAATTTTCCAAATCCGATATTAACCATAAATATAGAAGGTAACGAAAACATTAATTTCAAAAACACGCAGATTTCATTAGCATTTAATTTCACGCATTTCTAGTTTTAAAAATAGGTCATAAATTTCATAATTTAATGGCGACGCCGACGAACCTCGTACAATAACTTTGAAATATCGGCAATTTCATTCCACATCAAAGGTTCCTTGAAGATTTTTCACATTAGAGTCGTCATAAGAGCATCACAAATCAAAACTACCGGGCTGGATGTCAAACCCGTAGTTTTTCTCTCACCGCCTCCCCAATCCATCTGCGTTCGTCACAAATCAACAAGACACATGCTTTCCGGCCCAAACTCGGCTAATGGCGCCACTCGATTTATTAACTCTTCGCAAACATGATTACGTAGTTAGCCGAAAACATTTGTGATAGTTTATAACGTTCATTGTGTTGTTTATTGTAGGTATTATTTTGTTACAAAACTAGCCAGCCCTGCTTCGTTAAAATAAAGGGATACGATGTTCGCAGGGTTGGCTAGTTTTATAATAAAAAAAAATTTTGAAAACATTGTTTTTTCTCTGCAGTTTTCCTGTTTTTTTCAAATGACCTTCTCCTGTTATTAATCGCACTAAAAAAAATCAAAATCGGTCTGTCCGTACAGGAGTGATCCGACGAATACGGGAAATGGAGATTTAATTTTGTTTATTATATAAAATAATGTATAGACATCTCTGGTTAAGTGTCTTAAATCCCGTATCCCTAAATATCGGCAGAGGTGTACCTTACAATTAACCGAAGATTTTTTTTATGTTATACGAAGGCAAACAAGCAGACGGATTTCCTTTTGGTAAGAAATTCACGCCGCCTGGAGACATTAAAGGTGGTAATGGTGCGTTGCAAACCTGAGGTCGGAATGTTAGATTTCGAGCAAAAGTAAGTTTACCGGCTACCATAACCTCCGAACCGGAACACGTCATGACGTTATGGCGGCAGGAATAGGTGTGTAATAATTAATAGCGATTAAGTATAATTAGTTGAATCTTATCTAAGATATGAGTAAAGGTAGACAGTCACTTAGGGTACTTAGTAGAGTTAGCAATGCCGGCTATATAATGTTACTCTACAACAGAGTAGATGAAACAACTTATACTTTAATAGTTAAATGCCTATTTAACTAAACTCTGTCTAAAATTAACATCCAACCAATAAAATGCTACCTTTAAACGACGTGGCAACATATTATTGGTTGAGAATCTAATTTTAGACTGTGCTTAGCAAAACGTGCGTTAAACGAGTGTCTAAGTTATCTATAAACATACATATTTATTATAATAAATCTGTAGAAGGGTCAATTCTGTACATTAAAAATATTAAAAAAATAAATAGCAGGATGTGTTACTGGATCGATACCAAACCCAAATATATGATTAAAAAAAATTGTCTGGCTGTCTGTATGTTCAGGCATCACGTGAAAACTAAGAGTTCGATTTCGATGAAACTTGGTACAATTATACCTTATTATCCTAGGCATAAAATGAAATACTTTTTAATCTGGATAAATACGTAAAAATATTCTTAATTTCTCAAATTATAACGCGAAGACCGACATCCGCGCGGACGGAATCGCGGGCGAAAGCTAGTTTGTAATGAGATGTCTCTATGTAGAGAAACAAACCCACCATCTGCTCACTTCCGTTTGTTTATGATTTATTTCATTAACTTAATGTGCAGTAAAAAGTTAAATGATAGCCCAATTATTATTATTGAGTTTATTATACTCAACTATAATTGAGTCAGCTACATTAAAAAAATATTAAGAATATAAAATTGTTTACCAAATGAGTTAACGTCATTAGATTTATCGTAAGAATGTCAAACTTATTTTAAAACCGCCTTTGTCAAAGGGTAAGCGTATACGCCATAATGCTATCGATTATCTACGAGATTTGAGTTCAGTTTCCGACAGGGACAGGTATACCTTTGGCAAAGGTATCGACGTTTTAAATATCTACGACCTAAAAAAATATAAATTGTTTACTTTTAGATTAGATTTTACGGCATTGAGATTAGTTGACGTGCATTAGTTTTAATCATTAAGTGAAGGTGATGCACGGCAGCTGGTCCGGATTGGAGCAGCTACTATTTATATTTGCAATCATAGCGTCAGTTATTGTCACTGTCATTTTCCGTGATTGGTATCATAGGATCCCGGTTACATAGCGATGCATTAGTTACATTAAGGAAGCTTAATCGTCAAGCAAACATTAAATTGTAAATCACTTTAAACCAACACTTCATCTAGGGGCAAATGGGTAAGACAGAAGTCGCAGAGTAAATTTAAAAAACACCGGCTTCAAAAAACTGCATCAGACGTCACCGACATAATCTAAGGGACTCTTGAGTAACGCTTATCATCAAGATGTTAAACAAAAACCATACAAGAGTAAATAGCGCCACTTGTATGAACTAAAAGCCGCATGTGTCATGTAACCGTGCGTCGCTACTTTTGATTTCTCATCAAAAATACCGCTGAATTTTGTGGAGTGCTTTTTTTAAAATTATGGTAGCCCGAGATTCACGAACGTCCAGAGTGGAAGGAAAGATCGATGGATACTCAATGAATTTTAGCATTTGGTTTAAGGTAACGCTGATCGAGAAACTTCTCGTCTTTTACTAGTCTGATAGACAAATAGTTCATCTAATAACCAAAGAAGCTTAAAAATAGCGTAGTTAGATTTGTTCAATCTATTTGAAAGCAATATCTTTTCCATCTTTTGATCTTTTCCAAACCTAACATAGTAGTAATTATATTTTATAAATATTATACTATTTTATAAATAAATAACTAAAACGTTTCTTAACATATTTTATCACTGTATTTGGGGACGATAAAGCTACTATCAAGTTTGGATTAACTTAACTTAGGCAAAAATAAAACACAAACATTTACATCCAAAAATGAACAATTTATTTTCTTCGCTACAAAAAAGAAGTCACGTCTATCAGAGCCAGACATTAAAGTTGCAAAAAACCTGCGAGACATATTTAAAATGATATGAATGGTTTTTACCTTTAAAAATTGTATTAATATATCAATTAAAATAAAATAAAAAAGGGTAAAGACTTTACTGTCTGTAAACTTTTTCTCATGATTAGGAGACAGTTTCAATAGTTCCAACTATTTCAACGATGTTCTTAATTGATAGTAGCCCTAAAGTTCCTATTAGAAATAGAAGCATAATTTACAAAACTTTTATATAATGTGTCTGGCCGTGGACTGTAATATGAGGATCTTGATGTACTTGTACTCGTGTAATAGAAAGAATATTTGCACGATACAATTTCTCAAAATCTATTGTTGCAATTAAGTACTATTCTTTTAGCAAAGAGACGTTTGGTATTGTTTTTTTTTAATAAACATGACATAAAACTACAATTTTAAATATGACTAACTGGCAATTGAACGCAAACTCGTGGTCTAATCTTAGGAAAATTACTTCTCAAACTAGTGAAAACATACCATAAATAAGTGGTTCGAATAGATGAGATTATTATTAGAGTAAAATAAAGAACAATATAATTTCATGTCCTTCATGCAGAACATCAGTCGAATAAATTGGAAAAGCGTAAGTTACGTCGGAAATATTTTTTTTCGAAAAAGAAGAAATTAGACCACAATTAGCTACGAAGCAGCTCCTATAAGGGCGCTAGCTCTGCTTCATTATGGGTACTAAATAGTCACATGCTATTCCAAAGTCTCACTTAAAAAAAAGTAAAATTATTTATCAAAGTCTAAGGAGATTTGCTTAATAAATAAAGCCAATTAGCAGAATGTCAAAGCGCACTCTAAGGCTGCGTCCACACTCGCCAATGTGACACATCGCTCGAGTTTTTTCGACTTAATGAAGTGATTTATCGCTTCCTTCACGCAGAATTTACATTGCACAATATTGATGGGTATTTTTACATAGTAACGTAACGTAAACGAAACGATAACAATATATTGAATTAGTACATGGTCAGAGGTGTTACCTACTTGTTTACGCATTGCAAAAAAAAAACATTTTTAGCTTAAAAGGTACATTTTTGATTTTGTAATAAATAATTATTTAAGCAGTTATGTCTAATTATGTAGAATGTCAGAGAACAAGTACCTACATGAGTCTCATAATAATAAAAAATAAACAAATATTCCTGGACAAGTCGATTGCTCTGCAACATGTTTTCTTTGTTACTTAATGTCAATATTTAATACAAAATTAGAATATACTTGAATATGCATGACATGTTCTTATCATGTAATAATTATCCTAATTTAGTTATTTGTGTTTGGTGTTATAGCTTCTCTATGTATTTTGTATCTAATTGTGAAAATCTGTAATCGGCTGACTGTTATTATTTCTTAGTTCTAATTTTCATAAGCCTTAGCTATTGATTTTCCTATAAAATAAAATAAAATAAATTGAATCTTACCCCAAAATAAGCGAATTGTATGCTTGTGTTATGGGTGTTTGCCAACGATTATAATACATATACATACTTAAATAGATACCAGAATTAATTTAATAAACACCCAGGCCTGGAAATGTAGACATCTAAATGATCATCACATAGATGCCTGCCCCCGTTGGGAATCGAAACCGAGTCTCGCGGTTAGTCGATACAGTGTAGGCGTGTACGCTAGCCGCTCGACCACCGAGGCGGTCAATAGTAGAGACAAACGAGGTCTATAGACTTAACGCAGGTGTTACAGATGAGTCGCTGCCCTGTGGCCGGGATGTTATGCCAATTTTTCTAGTCGACCGGCTACTCTACCCTCTAGACCGGATCACGACAGATTCGGAATCATTTAACTTTAGCTTTTTTAATGAATTTAACAGTGTGATATACTAACTACTGTATTGAATAATTGAGCCGATCCATGCTAAAATGTAATATCGAATTGCTTCTTGCAGACAGAATAGGAATATAGAATTGTCAAAAAATTATTCTGTTAATTATTAAACTCAGAACACTAACTTCTGAGGTTGAATGCAAACATAAATATTTAGTATATCTTTCATATATATTTAACATCTTAGCCTTGACTGCACAATTTATTGATTCTTCTAATTTAAAAATAATAATGTTATTAAAAGAGATCAAAGCTTCAACGTTTCCGAAGCACTTTAAACGCAGAATTGAAATAATTATTCAGAGAATAACAAAATCGTGTCGCTTAATAGTCGTCACGTTACTAATAAAATTCTCTAAACGCGAGCCAAACGTCTGTCGTCTTGCGTGCAGATTCCGTGCGCTTGCGCGCCCCCATAATTGGAGTGTGAAATTTTGTCTTGTTACAGAGACGTTTTAAATTTAAATTAGGCATAAAGAATATTTATAAAGGCACTGGGGTTGAGTAGACTTATTAGTCAACGACTGTAGCAGACTGACATGTGTAGTTGGGGAATATAAAATCGACTTTTACGGTAACCTGCAAGCACAATCACTTCCAAAAGTGTGTTAAATTTTTGTACACCTTAGGTATATGAAAATAACTGCATCGGCTTTTGTACCTGATAGTTTATCTTTTGAATATTTATTACAATGTAAGTACTGACTGAGCCATGCTCGATGTTTTTTATTAAACGTCGTTTAATAAAAATTAAGTCTAACTATAGTTTAATTAGTCTAATTTAATCCCTCCCGAAACCCCAAGCATGCTAAATTTAATGAAAATCGTGGAGGCTGTTTCCGTAATGGAGATGATGTATAACTTCCAAAAAACTTTACGCTAACTCACACCTTGGCGTGCGGCTTTACTGTAAGCTAGTCAACAATAAAAATCACAAAAAACGGAACATGGAATTCGCCGACATCATGTAGTGATTGTTTTATAGGGCGATTTGATTATTTTTTTGACGCCTTGCAGAAAAACATGGCAAAAATTTTCTCAAAAACAATATCTTCACGCCCATATCCACGAAGAGGTAAGTAGAGGCACAACTGGGCGACCTACGACTAGCCGTGTCCCACAAAGTAGTATGAGACAAGCCTATCCCCAACCAGGCACATATTGAATCCCGGGTAATTTTATCGTTATTAGAAAAGTTATCGTTATTAGAAAATTGAAACTAAACAATTTTCTGTTTTTTGTTGCCCGACCTGGGAATCGAACCTGGGACCTCAAAAAGTCAAGTCCGACGCCGGGCCGCTAGACAACAGAGGCAATCAAAAATTTTCTTAAACGTCGTTGGAAGTTTGATTTAGAAAAAAGTAATGAAATTGCTTCATGCATTAGCTTGAATATTATGGTGAAAAAAGGTATTCTCATCTAAGGCTATTCTCATTACTATCTCAGAAACTGTCATAAGAGAGTCTATTTAGTTTTGTATAAGACTTTAATCAAAAAGGAATAAACAAGGTGTTTTTGATCTACCCTCCTCATAAGATCTTTTCATCCTGTAACCAAAAACATGTAATAAAAAATATAGCAAAATAAACAAGCCATAAGACAGTTCAGACATATTCACCCCTCGCAGACGCCCCTTGCACTTTAAAGATGACAGATTTATTACGTCGAGTACATATATTCACGCATATTTCCCATAAACGTGTTGAGTTTCAATTTTAATGTGATGAACTATTGTCACGGAATTGGTGATGATTCATGGGTGAAAAAATAAAATAAACATAAAAAAGTTTCGGATTATTGCACAAAGCTAGAACGAGAAATATTAATGTGTGAAATTTTATGAACAAATTCATTTTTTAACCGACTCAAACAACCTACCACTTAATTTTTTTTGTTTGCTTGTTAAGCAATAACTCGGCAATAATGGATGGATTTTGGATAGCTTGTTTCTTGAACCGTTGGCCTGAATCTAGAGGTGGGCTTATTTTCCTAATACTGGTGTTTGAGATGTATGTACATTTTTTGCATTTAGAAGACGTGATAATGAAATTGCCTGCCTACTTCTTTGGGGGTAAGGGCGTAAAGATACTATTTGATATTAAATTCGGGTTTTTCGAGATTGAAAGACAAACAAGCTCGTGAATTTCCTGATAGCACGAACGTAATGCATGTATCGTATAGACGCCATGTATGTCGTAAAATTTCAAATGTGGCCAATTCCTCCTATTCACAATATTTTGGGTTAAATGTTATGTTGTTGTACATTACAGAACATATTATATTCCGTATACTTTGTTAAATAATAACAACGGGTTATTAAAAAAAACTATTTTTTTTGTTTTTTTTTTTAATAAAAAAATATTAAAAAAACATGGTTTTATAAAGTTGGCCTCATGTAAAATTTAGACCAACATGATAATGTGTGACCAATCTGGGGATGCGGTGATAAGTTATATCATCTAGTTATTACCTATTTTAGCTGAGAAACAATTTTAACAGTTTGAGTAATGCCATCTTTTGGTTTAAGTACTTTAGTAATTATATTAAGATTTTGTATGATGTAATTGTTATTACTTATATTGTTCCGAGGTGAATGGAAAATATGAATATGCTAGGAAATATGTAATTGTGTCTTCTAAGTAAACAGTAGAATGCATCAAATAACTATTTAGGGTCACTACCATTACCCTCGACCTACGGCAACACACTACAATTTTTATTTGTGTAGGTACATGCTAAAATCTCTTTTGAAAATTGTCAAGGTCGTTGTTTGTTTCATGCTTTCCTTACCTACAAAAAGCCGTATCTACCAAACAGAATAACAGAATATGACCAGTCAAATCCCACTATTATAATATGAAATTATATGAAACACAAATTATATGAAAAAAGCTTTTGTAGTTTTAATGTCGAAAAAAAGAAAAAAAAAAGTATCTTCACGCTCATATCCCCGAAGATGTAGGCAGATGCACAACCAGGGCACCCACGACTAGCCGAAGACACTAAGTCCCATAATATGATAGGTGGCAAGCCTATCGCCAACCGGGCACATTTCCAATCCCGACCAACATTTTTTTAATAGAAAATTGAAAAAATCCAATTATCTTTTTGTTGGCCGACCCGGGATTAGAACCCGAACCTCATGCAGTCAAGTCCAACACCCGGACCGTTAGACCACAAAGGCGATTAATTTCGAGATTAAGAAAAACATTTTTTGTTCGTAGCTTGTAATTAGTATCCCATAAAATATAAAGAAAAGAAGCATTCTACATAAAAGTAAAACGCGCACTAAAATAACACAAACAGATAAGAAATTCGCGCCACAATCTGTCACGTCACAGATTAAAAACTCGCTAAGACCGTCAACGATTGATACCATTGTTGTATGGGATTGAGGACAATGGCGGGAACCCTTCGTTCACACATGCGATCTAGACTACAATTCTAAATTTATCTCGTTCATGAAAACAAAATAATTTATTTATTGTGTATTAAGAAGTCATACTTACATATTTTGTTGACGCATACATTTTTTAAAACTTATTATTAGGTATATGAAATTGAACATGAAATTTAGTACGCGTGCAGTTTCTGGGGCGACAAAACTTTATAGCTAGATGTAATATGTAAAGATACAAAAGTTCAAAGAACAATAATTGTGTAGTATATATAGCCGAACTGAATACACAATTAGTACGAGTACGTTTTTTTATCTAATAAACAAACACACGACTCTCCTGATGGTAAGAGTACCCGTTTCCTAAATACTATACCATAAGACCGTAGATGTTATAGGTGCGTCGCTGTCCTGTGGCCGGGATGTTAGGCCTATTGTGCTGGTCTACCGGCTTCCCTATCCTGTAGAACAGGATACGAAAGTGTCGTTATGGCGGCAGGAATAGGCAAGGCGGTGGATCCCTACCTGGGCAAATGCTGCACAGCACTCTACAACCAGTTGTCTTAATAGCAATGGCCCATTAAACCTGTATTCGCCTTTTACGAGCAACTATGTAGAAAGTGCAGATAACCTCCTTTGTAGGTCCGTGCTCCTTTTTTGATAACATCTGATTTTCTGTGCCAGACATAACTTAGCGAACATAGGCTTGCCATCACTAACACCGTGACACCTGACTAGGTGGTAGATTTTCGCAGCGGCTCACCCGAATTGGTATCGCCACCTTAGATATTTCTGCCGCCACAGCGTCAGCTCTTGTCGTGGACGTGTTCCAGTTCGGAGGATAAGGTAGCCGGCAAATTTATTTTTGCTCCAGGTCCAACATCCAGGTATAGGGTTGGCAGCGCACCATTATCACTTTTGTCGTCTCTAAGCAGGGTGAATTTCTTACCATTAGGAAATCCGTCTGCTTGTTTGCAAAAATAAATATCTGTTCTTCACAGAGGACACGGATCAACACAGGGAAAACATGTTTCGATTACTTAATGTAAAAGTAAAATAAGATTAACCTAGAAATTAGTTTGTGGAATACCGAAGTTTAACGTTTAAAAAACTTTTTTAAAATAATAAAAATGCCTTACTTACATAATATTTTATCTAAATAAAATTAAAATTTATTTTTAAAATTCACGCTTCAAAGCTCCGAATGTCATGTATCTGTATTACATGACAGATTAATTATTATTAGTTCATGCAGTAAGGCATACGACATTATTTCCCCATGTCGGTCGCGTTGGTGCGATTCTACAGAGTTCCACAGAGCATCTGACTCTCTGCCAAACAGCTCGTGTCAACAAGACCAATGGTGGTAGAGTGCTGTATACCAAATTTCGTGGTTGAGGGTCTGTCATGTTCCGGTTCAGAGTTCCAGTAGACTTGTACAATAGGCTTAACATCCCAGCCTCAGGACGCGTCGCTGTCCTGTAACATCTAAGGTGTTAATAAGCCACGGTTGACTTTTACTTTCAGGAAAGTGTTGGTTTTGTTCGCTGACCTCTAAAAAAATCTTAAATCTTATGTATCACCAGATAAATAACATTAAAATCACTTGGTGTCAATTCAGAAAAAAAATACAAATGTCTTTTAGACTTTAAAAGTAAAACGTTAAAATTAAATAAACAGTTAATAAATTCCCGCCACAATCTGTCACAGATTAAAACCCCGCTAAGACCGCGGAACCTCTGCGTCATCGATTGATACCATTGTTTTAGTGGAACGAGACAATGGCGTAAAACTCTTACAGCCATTCGATTTGATCATTCAATTAAACGGGAATGGAAAGAAAATAGGCTTAAAGTCTAAATTCCATATAAATCAAATAAGTCTGATAATAACTGCTTAGTACAAACCAATTTGGTTGTTATTTAAACTGAGGGGTTTCTTTGTTTTCAAAAGAGACCGGAAATATGAATCACAAAAAAAAATGGAGTAAACTTGTGAGTAATCTAAAATGCTGGAATGTTTTGCTAGAGAAGTCCTCGAACCACTACTACTAGTAAAGCGCTGTATTATGAATTGCTTGTTTTTACTTTTTACAGGCACCGTGTACTTCTTACCATTACCTCATTGGTAATCCATCTGCTTGTTAGATTACATCTAGTTTCAAAATATTACTCCTTACTGGTAGCACAGAATAAGTATTGCGTACAGAAGACGCACTGCACAAAACGCAAGCAAAATTGAATTTTAAAAGTGTAACAAAGGCTCATAATAGAATAGTAGACTTACAAAAACATTCGTGCATGTCTGTACACAGTACATTTGTCTCTTATTTTATTATATATATTTACTTAAAAATATGCAGATTAATTGCATTAAAGGTGCAACATAAAGTCATACGATTTTTTCTGTGCACCAACAACATTATCATTATGATCAGAGAAATCGGTTTTGATTATAAACACTAATTACATACATGTGTAAATTTTGATATGTTGCCAACATGTAGCTGAAAAATGACAATAGCAAGGACTTCAGTTTATGCCAACCAAAAAGGTAAAGAGAACACTAATACTACTGCATCTGTCTGATTTCAAAAAAGGAATATTACAGCATACTAAATGACTAGATTGTTCCATAGATCGTTTGGTTCCTGTAAAGAAATACCAACCAACAACTCCTTCGCTTCCCCCGTGTTGGTCCGGGCTCCTTTGCAGAATAAATCATCTGCCTTCCTGCCAGGCAGCTCGAAAACGCGAGCATAGGCTTAACATCGCTAACATCATGACATCTGACTAGGTGGTAGAGTTTTGCAGCGACTCACCCAGATTGGTACCACAGCCTTACCTATTCCTGCCCCCATAACGTCATGACGTGTTCCGGTGTGGAGGGTAACGTAACCGGTAAACTTACTTTTGTTCGAGGTCTAAGGTTGACAACGCACTTTGGTACCCTAGGAGTCGTTAATTTCTTATCATCAGGAAATCCGTATGCTTGTTTGCCTTCCAATATCATATAAAAAAAAACTCAAACCTCAACCACCAGGTTACCCGCAACCTGTTCAATGTCTATGAAAGTAGAAATAGTTTTCATCAAAGCGTTTAATGTTCGTATTGTTATTCAATACCTAATGAATTAAGGCCGCATTTAGTTTGGCGTAATGATAGCCCCCACTGGAGGGGGAGACACCCCATCGGCCATTCTGTAATTTTATCGGGTTATAAATTTGAATTTGTATAATGCCGGCGCATTAACGCATGATTTATACAACTTGACTCCGCTAAGATTTCAAAGATGAAAAACAATAAATTTTGTACCCGTAACTATTGCGTTTAATGGGAATTGCGTTAGGAATATGGTGGATATTCCTCATAGAACATTTTTGGGGTGGAAAAACAAACATACAGACATTTATCTCGACGATAAGAAAAATATACACTAAATTGTGTAAAAATTTAGACTAGCTTACGGAAATGTTGCCTGCTATCATTCAAAATTGAAACACGATACTAGGATACACTTAAGCTATGACAGTAGATATACGTAAGGATTTGGCTCCAAACCAGGTGAGTTATGACACTTAAAACTCGAGAAACCAATCATGGTCATGCTGGTAGTAGCAAAACCAACATTTGAATTTTACAAAAAAAGAGCAGTTGATCTAAATGTTACAGCCTAGAATCAGCAATTTGAATTGCAGGAGGACAAGAGTTGCTTTTTAAGTACTGCAGTATTTATTTATTTATTTACACAATTTAAACTTATGTTGACTTTGACAAATGCAATGCCACTTACATGTAAAATTTTAATGAATTTTTATAAGTAATATTTCATTAATCAATTGTTCCTGGTAAAAGAAATTAATATTCTCGGCTTCCTCGTTTAGCAACACTAAGCGATCTTACTTAGTATTCTAAAACATCAATGATCAAGTCTGTTTATGTTCTTCCTGATGTTGTCTGCTTTTCTTTGCAACTGATAAAAAAAAATTCACAAAGCAGAAACCAAGTCATGATTTTATATTTCCTTGATTCCACAATGGGTAGATCATGTAACTGATTTTGTAATTTTTTTTTATTTATTTAAAGTACCGCCGACAAGACAAACACTAATACCATAATAAAACACAGTTTAAAATAAGAATATGGTAAATGTTGTCTCAATTTAGACAATGTCATTAATCTTATATAAGAAAGCAAACAATACATATACTTATAAAAATCAGGTCAGTGACATTGAAAAACAGTTTAATTAATTATAAAATACAATTAAAATGACTTAACTTTAAAAATAATCAATGATTCACAATACAATTTTAGATGATTAACATTAAAATATAGATAAAATAAAATTATGTACATATTGCTCCTGTGCTTAATATGTCAAAAATAACAAAGTTGTACTAAAAACATAAAAAAACTATGAAGCATTGACAAACATTCAATGATTCGTTAAAACTGCATTAACACAATTAGACACTTAAAATAAATAATAATTATTATACTACGTAATGTGTGCCACTTTGCTAAGATGTATCCCAAATAGCAGCTCGAGTCTTATCCATATTAAGCTCTAGTAGGAAAGTTGACGACTTTTTACTTGGTCGAATTTATGCGATACATTTCGGAGGTACCGTCGTATACATGCCAGTTAAATATTTAGCTTTCATTCTAATTTATTCGGCTTATAATAAAAAACTCGCTGCTTTAGTTCCGCGCTATAAATACTCTTGATTGATATTCTTTATGAATACCTTGTTTTCCTCCTCATTTTACTGAAACAAGTGCCAACTAGTTTATACTTTGTAACGCTTTCATGTTTTGGTATATTTACGTCATTTTGTAGTAAGACTAAATGTCGCCCGCGGATATGCTCGTGAGATTGTTTCGACTTTTTTATACATACTAACCCTATATTGTTTTATTACAAAACAGCATATACTAACTATTGTTACAGGTCTAGACTTTTTGAGTTTTAACGAGACTTCACCATAACCTGTAACATTTATGGTAAGACAGCGGTTGTCTCTTACCATCAAGACGCCTGCTTGTTGACTATCAACATTAAAAAAATACATTAAATTGTGTAGGTCTTTTTATAGCCTGCACAAAAAACATAGCAACAATGTAGGTGTTATGTGACAAATTGAAATTACTTTGAAACCTTCAAATCACATTTTACGTTGATATTTTATACAGGATGAGTCAAATTCTCATCTTGTATAAAATATCAACATCATAATACAAAAGGTTTAAAATTTATATTGATGAGATTAAGTGTACTTTATATATCGGCCATGACAGGATCAAAATGTAACAAAACGCGGCGCTTTGATATATTTATTGATATTTTAAGAGAGCCGACTTTTATCGCCAAATAAACATCACTATTTAGTAGCTTTCATAAAGTTTTTATATGGGTTCGGCTTAGTCATGAAGAGGCTTTTTGTTTTACGGTATTTTGTTCATATTTAAAAAGACTTTAATAGAACAAGCACCAACAAAAAAATTTTTGAATCTAAATTAAACATAGTAATAATATAATTCATGTTCATTCACTTTATGGTACTTACTTACAACTATCTTTTTATAAACAATAGTGATTTTAAAACAAATCTAATTTTATGTAGAAATATGTTTGCATATTACTCATTTTCTAATATTAAATAACGTTAAATTTTAGGTGAGTGTTTAAGGATGGTAGAAAATTCATGCCTTTTATTGACAAAAATAATAGCTTAGTAACGCGGACAACAAATCCAGAAAATGGTACAAAAAATATTTATAAAAGTGTGCTAAATATATCAAACAACTTGACTATTCAACAAATACCTTACTTCAGATTATTTCTTTTATTACTTTAGCTATTATTCATTTTACGTTTTTTTTAAATTTTTTTGAAGTAAAAACTTCTTCAGCGGCGTTGCGCACTTTTTTTGGAATGGGTAAAAGCTTCTAAACTCGCGTCAGGACACGTACCCTGATCGAAAATTCGTAAGACGGATGGAGAGTAAACAGCCGGTGCGAAACAGAGTAAGTATCCTCCTCTCTTTCTACGGCGCGGCGAAAATGTATGCCTGCACCTGCTGTTTCGTTTAGACGGTGTAGGGCGCTTGAGCGAATGTTCTCGTTGTCATGTTTATGTACGATAGCGCAATAATTAAATATTGTATTCTACCACATATACGCACATACATGATAGTACGTTCATACTGATAATTAAAGCAATTTGTGCCAAATTATTCTCAACTATTCCAAAATATCAGAAATGCACAACGTTAATATTCAAGTTTTCATTTCTGCTGGCACTCCCGGAGCACAACCCGTCTTTATTTGCTTTTCGTCTTTCTTTTTAAAGTTTATTTTACTTTCGATTTTGTTAGAGTTTCCAGTTTTCTAAGATATAGCTCAAAATTAAAACTAATACCTTTGATCTAAAGAAACAGGAATTATTTTAAAATTACACAGGTGCGGTGTAACTGTTTTAGTTATTCATTTCAGCTTATATACCTTACAAAAGATTATATACTAGAATACTAAAATCTACCACCGGATCTGAACACTGGTGAATACTGAAAAAATCCAACAAGAAATTCAGTCTTGTCATTTCAGATTGTCTTTTTTCCTCATTTTAAAATATGAATACAGTAATTAAAGTTATAAAAGATTGGCATGACGAGCAATCAATCACAGTCGCTCTAATTTGCTAAATATTCAGCAATGGTATATTAATTACTTTTTTCATATAACTACAATTTGACACCTTTCTAAAATGTATTAAGTGGACGGTATTTCATACAATCGAGAAGTTTCTTTGAAAAAACATACTCATTGGCCCATAAAAGAATAGTTTACTCTGTGGAAATGAGACACGTGAAAAGCAAAAAATGTTTTTAACCAAGTTCAAAAAAACGAGGAGGTTATCAATTCGGCCGGCATATTTGTTTATGTATGTACACCGATTTCTCCGTGGTTACTGAACCGATTTACGTAATACTTTTTTTGGTTGATGTGGAATAGTTTCCAATTAGTCCCATAGTAATTGGATTCAAGTAATCCTATTAGTTTTTACTTTATGAGCATTTTTTACCTTTTTTCACCTACTCCGATATTTATTTTCTATTAACATTAATCATGAAATCAGCAATAAACTAAAAATTATCGAACAAATGTATGTAAATCCAATTTAATACTCACTTATAATATAATTATTAGTTTAAGGCTTGGCACCGACTCCAAACCTATTAGCAAATAGCACATATAAGTAATACGTAGTATATGATTAATATCAAATTCTTATAATTTGTTACGTTTTAGTTTTGAATTCAGTTTTAATTAACGTAGTTATTTTTATATTCCTTGTGTGTCAAACTATGATAATCACAGTGCATATCACAATTGATTTTGAATGAACTTATATTCTTAATTTCATACAATACATTTTCAAAGATATATTTTTTTAGGATTTGTTAGAACTTTGATAATTTTAATTTTTTTCTTGAGTCTATATTATAAATTATATTTCTGACTCTCTTGATCATATTTATGACGGAGGCAATTTTTTAATAATAAATCAAAATTCGAGTGCCTTATTTCTAATTCAATAATAGTATAGTTTCCTGATCAATGTATCGAAATATGTGTAAGTTAATAATTTGTAAAACTTTATAAAAGACGATTTTGTAGATGTAGAAGATTTCTTGTAATGGACCCAATATGAAAAAAATATTTAAAAAATGAAGGATTGTAAAAGCCTTTTCCACATAGTTATAAACTCACATCTCACAGGAACTGAACAACGAAACTGTATTGGACACTATCCTGTATTTTTGAACTGACAATCAACTTTTTTATCTCTTTCACATGATATTAAAGTCTCTTTCGTCTTAACGATAGGTATTAAAATGTCAAATGTGATTGAATGTTTTATTATAATTTGCATCCATTTTTGGGAAGTATTGGAAAATCGCTTCGAAAAAGAAAGTCGCCTCTGTGGTCTAGCGGTCCGGGTGTTGGACTTGACTGCATGAGGTCCCGGGTTCGAATCCCGGGTCCACCAACAAAAAAAAAGAAAATTGGATTTTTCCAATTTTCTAATAAAAAAAAATGTTGGTCGGGATTGGAAATGTGCCCGGTTGGCGATAGGCTTGCCACCTATCACATTGTGGGACTTAGTATCTTCGGCTAGTCGTGGGTGGCCTGGTTGTCCCTCTGCCTACCTCTTCGGGGATATGGGCGTGAAGATACTTTTTTTTGGAAAATAAACAAAAGTTTAGTTATCTGCAGTAAGCAAACGAAATATGTAACACATATATACTTTAAAAGTATTGTTTAAGTTTGACCCTTTGGCTGGTCGAGGGTATAGTAGACATTGCATAGCATACACGCCTATCACCACCGACCAAACGCGATTGTCGGGTTCGATTCCGGACGGGGCACCCATTATTGTGATGAACATAGATATCTGTGATGTCGGGTCTGGGTGTTTATTAACGGCCAATGTTAATAATTTTTCTCTAAAGATGGATTTCAAGCAATCTAGATAGCTGCTTATCCGCCGGCCTATCCTATACCTAATTGCCATATTCATCCTGTCCACAGATATGTTATTGGCAAGCGATAACATAAAAATGGATCAAAATATCAATCTTGGACAGCAAGTTTTGGATTAGGATTGATTATTAATATTGGGCGTAAATCTACATTGGTATTAATTTAAATATTTCTACGCACTAATAACGTTGACGAACACCCGTAACACAAGTCTGTAATTTGATTACTATGGAGTCAGATTAATTTGGGACTGGGATGTGTATAGGGATACTTATATTTGTTATTCATTATCGGGTGTTACATATTGCGATTGACAACTACACTAATAGAATACTTCTAGACTGCTTATGGTAATAGGGTATGTTCACAAACGTCACCCCGAAGATGTAGGCAGATATAAAACACGGCAGCCACAAGAAACTGAAAGTACGATGTATTAGGTGACAAACCAATCGCCAAAAGGGTACTAACCCAATTCAATTTTGCCTTTTCTTTTCGAAAAAAAATACACGTTTTGAATTTTAAAATCCGGCAACCAAACCAATGCCAACACCGCACTACTAAGCTACAGATGCTATTAATAAATTAACATTTTGTGTCATGTGTGCACTTGGTGCAGTACTCTTGCATTGATCCTTAAATAAAAATGACTACATTTTCTAATAATTTATTTATTAATAAATTAATTATTAAAATTCAATTAAGCGTAGTTAAACGCAAAACCTCGATTCGATCATTATTTAATCGAAAAGTAGGTTTTGATTCTGGTATTGTATGGAAGTTCGAACCACCTCGGAATTATTATCTTTTTCTTTAAAAAAAACAATAAAACCTGTAATTGGCCTGTAATAACCTCCTCTTTTTGAGAGGTGGTTAAACTTGAAAGACGCATCACCGCAGCTTACCTTGACGCTCGTCAGTGAAGTATTTACGGTAGTATATGAAAAATTTATACATTGGTTAGTTATTTATTGAAAGTATAACTGAAACTGTAAGAAAGAGTCTTCGGGTTATAATAAAATGTATTTGAGACCACCTCAGAATAATTATGACCTACCTTTCAAGATAGATGCTATAAAATCGCGAAAGTAGCGAAAGTAATGAAATTGAAATCGGCGTTTTGCAGTTTTGTTGCTTTTACCATAGTCTGACATATCGTATCGTATCATAGTACTGACTATATATACGATATCATGTTAAAATTGAAGTCGGTTTTTAACATTTCACTGCATTTAAATTAATGCTAGCTACAGATAAAGCTAAGCAATATCACAGGATAAATTTAAACAGTGTAGAAACTACCCACACACGTTCGAAACCGAGTGTACCGCACATACACATTGACGAGGCTATTAAACGGTTTTCGCGGTACTCTAGAAGCGAGTGCCAAGTCAAGGCGAATTTTAGGTTGTTAATCGTTTCCTTCTTTTTAAAAATGCAAGAGCGTATTTTTTTTACTGGGATTAACCGACGCTATGAGATTACATAGGTACCTATATCATTTGTAAAGTACTAGTTACTTCAATTCGATTGATAAAAAAATAACATGAAAACCAATATTATCGCTTTGGTTAAATTTAGTTTTTTTAATCACATGTTTGCGTTTGGTATCGATCCAGTAACACCTCCTGCTTTTTATTTTTTCAATATTTTCAATGTACAGAATTGACCTTTCTACAGGTTTATTAGGTATATGTATAGATGTCATTATTAGACAGCCGCCGCAAAAGTTTCCAAAGCTGCGCGTCTAAATTAAAACCTCTCACGGGCCGGATTCGGACCGCCGGCCGTAGTTTGCCCACCACTGGTCTATACCATTGAAATCTATATGAGTATGTCTACACTCGTGCGCTCTCCTTTACGTCTTCATAGCTCATGTAACATACACCAGTACAATTATGTCACATGAATACAGCACATGCATAAACCCTACAAACGAGAGCATAGAACTACAGCGAATACGTCAGCCCACGGTATTCCATTGCCGATGGTTTGGCGTACAATATTTCTTGCAATTTATAGGTCTACAAAATGGCGAAAGATAAAATTAAAATATTACAATTTCTATAAATTTTTAAGAAAGAAAAAATTTCGCCTCGGACAGGATTTGAACCTGTATGTAACCTTTCATCTCAAGCCGACGAAAGCTCTAACGAATAAACTCTAATATTACAATTTAACGAAAATTATAAAACGTATTAGGCATTAAGGGATTTAAAGCAAAATTAAATAATAGAATTATAAACCGATGATTTGAAAAGTTTGAAAATTTCGTGTGTTTTTTAAAAAAACTCTTAAAAGTGGTCGCATGCATCTTGAAATACAGTAGGTAGACAAACTAAAAATTTACATGTAAAATGAACTTGAAAATATATTTGAAAGCGCACATGACGTGTGGACGTGGCTTAATAAATGTGGTGTGGTCTATGAACCTTACTTAAAACAAATGCGTATTTATTTGACCGTCTTGTTTATCAATAAGTAAGCTTATACAAGCATAAAATTTGCTTATTTTAGAGTTAGATTCAATTTGTGTAATTTGTAAAGAGATATTTATTATCATGTTAAGTTTGACAAAATACTGAATACTTAAACTCGTGTTAGTTATTTGTACTCTTCCTACGTTTAATGTATAATTATTTTATTTAAATGGGCATCCATACTATGACTATAAATGAGGAAGACTATCTGCCTGTCTGTTGTTCTTTCATGGCTAAACCGCTGAACTAATTTGAATGAAATTCAATATCCATATAGCTTAAGAGCAGAGTTCAAATATAGGCTAAATAATTTTTAAAAACCAACCCCGAAGGACTATAAAAGGGATTTTTGTTTTTGTGAAATCGTAACCGTTGTAAGCTGATGAAGTCGCGGCCAAAGAGCTAGTTTTAAATAAATGTAACCAAATAGGAAACATGTAAGACATAGATAACAGAATAATCATGTATTGTTGCATTAAAACAATATGGTTGATATTAGAGGGTTGTACCTAATTCAGAGGAACATCATCTCATAACTCCGACTTCGTTAATGAAATCTGATCGGAATCGCCGCTAGTTAATTGCTTTCGTATACGGCGCACAATACATTGTTGAATGTAGACATTTCAACTTTATAATCTTATTAAATTTGCGTGTAGCTGGTTATCATATGGCAACGTAACGGGTATAGTAAATAACTTGTGTTAGAATAGCATACCTACCTATAGTGAGTTTACTGTGTATGTGGTATAGTATCGTTGTTGATTACATGATACTATTACCATCGCCTCTGTGGTCTAGCGGTCCGGGTGTTGGACTTGACTGGATGAGGTCCCGGGTTCGAATCCCGGGTCGGCCAACAAAAAGAAAATTGGATTTATCCAATTTCCTAAAAAAAAAATGTTGGTCCGGATTGGAAATGTGCCCGTTTGGCGGTTGGCTTGCCACCTATCACATTGTGGGACTTAGTGTCTTCGGCTAGTCGTGGGTGCTCTGGTTGTGCCACTGCCTACCTCTTCGGGGATATAGGCGCGAAGATATTTTTTTTCTTTCTTTTTTATTTCCAAATCAAATTCAAATTTTAAATTTACTAATAAAAACGGCGTTACCCAGGATTGGATTAAAATTTTTGGTAGGCTATTGTTTGCACACCTATTACATTGACTTAACGTCGGTTTCTGAATCCCCAATCAAGTAGTTTACAGATGTAAGAACCGCACAGCCCGTTCGTGTATTATGTATAAAAGCATTTTCACGCCCATACCCCCGAAGAGGTGTCGCCAACCAGGTGCATATTATTATCCAATCCCGGGTAACGTTATTTTTATTAGAAAATTAAAAATATGCATTTCCTAATTTTCTTTTGTTGCCTGACCCGGGGATCGAACCCAGAACCTCAAAAAGTCAAGTCCGATGCTGGGTCGCTAGACCAATTGTGTAATTTGGATTACTAGATTATTTAACTACCAGCTGACCAAGCAAAATTCGTACCGCCTGAAATTGCCATCTAATAACAGTTTGTATAGTAAAAGTTAGTCTTTTGCTCCATATTTTTCTACGTCTTGGTCTCAGTCAAGGACATCAGGTCTTTATTTTCTTAAATAAAGTAAAACATCTTCAAGCACAAGTTCATGAAAATGTAATAAAAGCAAAAAACAGTAGGTTCTATAGATCCATATAAAACATTCCTATAACTATATTAAGATCATAATATATAAGTTCAAATATTAAATACCAGATTTAAAGTTATGCAAGATAGACCATTAATATCTATGATGTTTAAACTACTAAATCTGTTACATAAAAGAATACATATGGATAGTCTGTAAAGTATATCATCATATCAAACAAAAGAAAAATAAATTAAGACGGAATGCGCGGTAATAAATTATAGGTGTTGGTCCGGGCTCCTTTGCAGAATAGACCATCTGCCTTTCTTGCCAGGCAGCTCGTAAAAGGCTAGCATAGGCATAAGCCTATCGCCGTCACTAACACTAACACGGTGCTAGCTAGCCATCATTAATACCTTAACATCTGACTAGGTGGTAGAGTTTCGCAGCAACTCACCCGGATTGGTGCCACCGCCTTACCTATTCCTGCCGCCATAATGTCATGACGTGTTCCGATTCGGAGGGTAAGGTAGCCGGTAAACTTACTTTTTCTCAAGGTCTAACATCCTGACCTCAGGTTGGCAACGCACCATTACCATCTTTGGTGCCTCTGGGCGGCGTGAATTTCTTACCACCAGGAACGGCAATCTTACATTTTCGCTTTTCAAAACTGCTCTTCCGAACCCCATGAGTAAGCTGGATAAAGGCTAGCCTCTTACCTACGCTACTAGCCAAATTTTACCATGATTTCTTCAGTAGATTCTCGTAGATAGATGATTTTAGAGTTGTATTGTGTCTCATTTAACCTTTTTTAGTTTTCCAGACAGAGCAGCTGAAAGTCTATTCTGCTTAAGGGACCTTCACCAGCACGGTAAAATCCTCACAAGGAAATGTATTTGCTCATGTAAACGTCATGAATAGCATATGTGGAAGAAGACGCCAAAAAGCTACATGAAAACCAAAATGTGGTAAACCTAGTAGGTATATATTCGTAAGCCTATTTTCTAGGCTCTGCGTAATATTTTTTTCCTTTACACGAAAAATTCATATTGTAATGTGTGGAAGTGTCTTCATATATCATTTTGTGTCGGATCACTTAGCGAGTGACTGTCTCCATTGTCACACATTATAAGTGACAATATCTAATGTAAAATTTCATAACATGGTTTTGTGTTGTTATTTTCGTGTCGTTTACAAACTTTATTTTCATTTTCAAGTATTATATCATGATTTTATTTGCGTTTTATTTTAAATAGTAACCCTTTTCAATGAATTCTTACCCTAAATTGCTCAACTTGAAACATTATTACAGAGGGGCACGACTGTTTCTTTTTACATAAATAATTTGGATGACTGAGCTAAGAAATTTTACTTGCCCATTACTGCAATGCAGGTGTCCTATTGCATCAGTGCATAACTAAGTGAAAACTAATCGTAGACTCATCGTGGTCGCTTCATATTTCGTGTGCCAGAACTGAGAAATCAACCTTGGGCGTAACAAAAAAAGGAGGCTAAAAATGGCCTATTTGTCTGTTATAATTCCAGAGATAAGACTACCTCAATAACTGTATAACTAAGTAAATTACAATAAAGACTTCCCTATTCCTGCCACCAAAATGGAATTGACGGGCTGACATAAAAGGACTATGAAAAATTAATTTGCCGTAACGTATCGCACGACAATGGAAACACACCAAGCACTGGTAACCATCGTCCGGCCTGCAATGTTCAGATAGTGGCCAATGATTTAACGCTCAACTTTTGACACAACTAAGCTTTTTGGACATCGTCTCTTGCCTATAAATAACGTCTTACACGTCGAGGGATCCCTGAAAAACATTCTTACGATGTACACATTTTACTTTGGTTCTCACAATGTGGTCAGAACGTAATGCTCAAATGTAGGTAATGCCTACCGGGTACATATAAAATCCCGGGCAAGACGGAATCGTGCCCGAGACCTAATGAATTTAAGTCCAATGGTGGACTGCTAGACCTCAACGGCGGGGAGATGATGTGTCATTACACCTTAATAACGACAAACGAATTTGCTAAATTCTTTTTTGTTGTGTTGTCAGGTCAGGAAGATTCATATAAAGAGAAAAACCGGGAAAATAGCAGGAAAACTAGGAAAACAAACACATTAACTTGTCCAATATAAACTTTTAGAAGATGTTAATGTTAAGCGATACGAAGTTCTTTCAGTCGGCTAGTCTATTTATATAAAAATGAATCCTAATTACCCGTGGTCATCGCAGCATGCTTAAACGGATGGACCGATTTTGATAATTCCTATTTTGTTGGTTTTTGTCTTTCCTGACGGGTTCTTGTGAAGAAAATTGTAGAAAAACAAAGGTTTTATCCAAACAAATTGTTAAGTAGATTTGAAAGAAAATGTAAATATTTTGGGATTATTATCGTGCAGTTCGACCAACTTATCTAAGCCTTTACGTTATTAATTGGTAATGAGCCTTACGGTAGATGTAAGGCTCATTACCAATTCAATTGATTCACCGAAAGAATCTTCACGCCTTTACCTCCGAAGAGGTAGGCGAAAGTTCAACCAAGTTAACCAGATAACCACGATCAGTAGAAGGTAATTTAGTCCCACATAAGTTTATTAATTAGCTTATTAAGTAGTACATTATTGCATACACTTTTTAACGTTATTAAATAGTGAACAAGCCAATGGCCTTGCAGGTGGTAATCTAGGAAGACATAGATGTTACTGGTGCAATACGGTAGAGATCTTATTTTGAATGTGCTCGTCCGGTAAGTATACATATTTTCTTTAAAATCGCTGACAAAATTTCAACGTTCTTATTGACGAGCAGAAACAACACGCCTGGAACTCACAAATTTAGATATAAATATTGATTTACACAATGAAAGAAAAAGTATGTATTTTATAACAATATTACATTATCTTAATATTATAATCGATTTACTTTCTATGGAAAACCGAAACATTAAAGTGACAGGCCTCAAACATAGTATTAGCTTTGTAATTAATTAACCTTTGCAATATTCATATTTAATAAAAAAACTAAAAAAAAAATATTACAATAATTTTTAATAAAACTTTAAAATAGTTACCTCTGTACATTGAAGATATTTATAAAACCGGGGCAGGCGAAACAAACTTTTAATTTTCTTTAGTTTTTATTTGTCAGTCTGCCTGTATCATGAACGCGTAGTGCGATTGTATTTAATACTTTTTTCGTTTGTAATATGTGCTTTAACAGATATCCGATAAATTTTCTAAGCCTAAGTTTCGTAGTTTAAAATCCGAAATTTAGAAAAACATTTCAACGGGCTAAATATAGCCCCTATTTATTTTAGCCCCTAGCCAAGGTAGGCAGAGAGTGGCGAACACCAAGTATTCGTTGCACGAAGTTCGCCGGTTCGCCTAGGCTAAAATAAGTTGGTCGAACTAGCAACTAAGGAAAGTATGGTTTTATCTACTAAATATTTAAAAAAATATACGAGTACTAAAATATTACAAAATACTTACCTCTATAATTCTTATGTACCTACCTAATGCCTGTGGAAACCACCAAAATGTAAAATGTTGGTAAAAAATCTTACAGGTGCGAGCAAAGCCACGGGGAGATATTATGTAACGAAAGAACTAACCCAACGTTATTGCCCCTGTTTTTTTCTCTCTATCGCCCCTGTATCAAATAAGTGTGAATAAAAGTAAATACTAAATTAAAATTACGATATTCGTCAGAAGTGATTCAAAACGATGTTATCACTAAGATTGTCAATTCTCCCCGAAAGAATACGGGAAAATGCCTTTTTATTTACATTAAATGGAGCACTTAGGGACGCTGGCCACTTGGACAGAATTGCGAATTTTATGGTGCACATAAAATCTTCGCTTATCCACGCCTTGGCTTATTAAGATTGTTATGGATTCATGAAATAAAAAGTTTCATTTTTATGGTATAGGAAGGCAAACAAGTAGACAGATTTCCTGATGGTAAGATTACGTTGCTTGAAAACATCAAAAGTGATTACAGTGTTATTCCAATCTGAGACTGGAATGTTAGGTTTGCCTGCCATCTTACCCATCAAAACGAAAAAGCAAAATAACACCAATGTTCTATAGGTGGCAAATCGCTTAATTTCCATACTCAAGTTGGCAAATAACTATTTGGTAATAAAATATTTCCCTTTGACTATCAAATCAATCTGCATGCTTATTATAGAAATATTTATATCATTATGATTACTGGAATATTTGAGTTTACTTGTAAAATGTATATACAAAACTAATGACTTAAAAAAATACAGGACCATCCGTAAGGAACGTACTACAAAAAAATGAAATGGGACAACGCGTTAATGAATTAATGCCAAATTTACATATTCACTTTTACGGAAAACCCTTTACTGAAGGGAATGAAAAATATCCTTTAACCTTGATCGGAACATAAAGTACCTACTTGCCAAATTTCATTAAGATCTGTTTAGTAAATTCGGCGTGAATCCCTATCAGGGTATAGCCCGACAGACAGAAAAATGTGTTCTGCTGCCCATTTTCAGTTGGCTGTATCTAAACTGTCTGTCTGTGGGGCTATTACCCGGGGATGCTGAAGACGGAGCGATAAGATAAGAACTACGCCCTGGATTTCTAAGCTTGACTGTGAGAAAAAACCGAAATGAACGCTAGGGTTATGATGAAAATGTTTAAAGATATCAAAATGAATATGTAAAAAAATATTGAAGAATAACTACACTGAAGCCAATCGAAAACCACAAAAATAAGAAGCAGTTATTTTTAAAATCAAAAATCCATAAAAAAGAATCACCTTTTTGTTCAAAGCCAAAATAAAAATCAATATCAGGAAATTAACACAAAAATAAACAGAAACAATATCATAATCGTCGTTAAGTTTGTACAAATACTTGACGAGTGACATTGGCAGCATCCGTGAACATAAAAACGGTATCCTTAATGTGCTCGCCTTACATTAAACATATAAAACCTTTATACGGAATTTCAAAAGTGCTACCATAATTATTGGATCATCAGTTTGAATGATTCGTTCGTTTCCATTGTTTCTGATCCGATTTTCAAGAGCGTCAATGTTTAAAAATGAAAAAATACTGATTTCTTTGATTTTTCTATCTTATGTATCTACCACATGTGTTAATAATTACTTCTTGTAAAGCTAAATATTCCTTATGTGTTAAGTTGTGTTTCGATTAGTCTTTAATTTCATTGTACTTCTTGATAGACAAAACAATGAGGTGTTTTTTGTGTTTTTGTCCAACACCTACAAAATATTATTCTGACGTATCTGAAAATTGAATAATATCTTCATTTTGACAACCGCGATTATTCAAATTTGTACTAATTATGAGAACGAATAAGTGAAACGAAATTTGGTCGATACGGCGATACGATATTGGTGGCTGCGATATTTTTTTTCTCAAATGAGACTTAGTAGACATTAAACTCTACTGACTAAGCACACTCTCCAAACTAGAACACGAAAGAAACAAGCAAATACATTGAATATTTAGATCAAAGATTTTACCTTCCCAACCTCAGTTTACGGGCTCTGTAAATTTACTTTGTACTTTCCCTTCAATTCAAATTACGATAGTGTCTAGCGCTCACGTAATGGTGTCAGTAAAATGCAGCGGTGAATGCTTTCTATCAGGCAGCATATTGGTTCGTGTGTCCGTTTTCCTTTAAAAAAAAGCAGAGACAATTTCACAAATCCGGTTGAATAGGACTCTCTTATACATGTAGTTTGTACTGACTGTACCAGCTAGTAGTATTAGAACTCATTATTGTTTTTTGTCAAACGCTGATAATCTTTGGTCAATGGAAACACACATTAATCAGTTCATACATAAGGTGTCAGTATTTTGAAATTCAAATAATTTGATGCCTTAGGTGTCAATTTAAAAAATCGTTAAACTTTATGCTTTGGTGGAATGTTGAAATTGATACGGCGACACCATATATTGTGGTGGTTTTGTGCAGAACCGAAAAGGACATTAAAATCCTAATAATAAATTTTAAATAAAATAAACATCTTAAGAAATTACCCGAATTTACCGAATTCTAAAGTACGCAAATTATATGTTAGGGACGATACATAAAAAAACGATATACATATTTTGATGTAGTTTCACGATCACTAAACTATCAATTAAGAAATACAAATGCACTCTGAGAGTGCCGGCAGAAGTAAAAACTTGAATAATAACGTTGTGCTTTTTTGATATTTTGGAATGGTTAGGGAATAATTTTGCACGAATTGCTTTATTAACAGTACGAAAGTACTATCGTTTATGTGGTAGAATAAAATATTCATTTATTGCGCTATCGTACACAAACATGACAACATGAGCATTCGCGCAAGCGCCCTGCATATGCCTTGTTATAATATTCATTATAATAAGGCAGGCATTTACCTAACGTGAATCGAAGACGAGTCTCGTGAATATTTGGTGGCGTTTGTTCCATTTGTACCTGGTTCGGCTACACTCTAACCTGTTGACCAAGGAAGGCGTCAAATGAAAAAAAGCTAAGAATTTTTAACATCTAATCAAATCAAATTTAGACCTTTTTTATATAGGCTAAAATAGGTACTTTTAACAGACAGTATCAAAAATACTTTTTTTTAAATATTACTAAAATTAGTTGTTATTGGTGAAATACAATGATAAATTGTTACGATAACTCCAAATAATACTATTTACTTTTATATTATATTGTAATATTGTCTTTTCAATTTACTAAACAAAGTGGGTTCTAATTTCGCGGCGTATGTTCGTAATTTTCAAATTCTATTTTGTTTACTTTTGTTTGAAAATGTAATATATCTAAGTTATGCTGACAATTGTTTTTTAATATTTCAATTTAATTAGGAAACAAAATTGATTAAAAGAAATTAATCAACTTTGTCTCGTATTAATTTCGTAACGTAATATAAAATTAAAAAACACGAGTTTGTTATTTGAGTCATTCACTTTATTAGTAAGTTCTGTACAAAGTCAAGTTTCTTACGTATCATTGAATATTTTAATTACTTAAGTAATACATAAAATAATTATAAGCCAACAATATTACGAGATATTTAATTAAAAACAGATCTCTGTCGCCCTGGGTACAACCTAATGGCTATTGAAACACCTCCATTCGATTTGGAAGTAGGTCAATTGTATCAGAATATTACTATAATGGGGTATTTCTGCAATGTTGGACAATTTGTGAACATAATGAGGAGAATGCTCACATTAAAAAGTTTATTTGTTTTTAAGCACACGGATGATCGAATTAAATAAATACCACAATGTTGTAAGGTCTCGTTTGCTTGTTATCTACGTGCTTTTACTAAATGGTACAGTTAAGGGGTTTTAATATGTTCATAAAAACACTAATAAAATAACACATCTAAATGCTAATTTATAAGTTGTCTATCCGCGATGAACTCCTAAACTACTTTTTTTTTATGTTATTGGAAGGCAAACAAGCAGACGGATTTCCTGATGGCAAGAAATTCACGCCGCCTAGAGACACCAAAGGTGGTAATAGTGCGTTGCCAACCTGAGGCCGGGATGTTAGGCCTTGAGCAAAAGTAAGTTTACCGGCTACCTTACCCTCCAAACCAGAACACGTCATGACGTTATGGCGGCAGGAATAGGTAAGGCGGTGGTAACAATCCGGCTGAGTCGCTTCGAAACTCTACCACCTAGTCAGATGTCACGGTGTTAGTGACAGTAAGCCTTCGCTCGCCTTTTACGAGCTGCCTGGCAGGAAGGCAGATGGTCTATTCTTCAAAGGAGCCCGGATCAACACGGCGAACAAGCCTATTTTAATCAAATTTGCACACCGTTTGCAGTTTGATCCAACTTGAAAGATAAAATAGATTATATAATTATTTATTTAGTATTATTCTTAATTATTTGGTGGGTGAAGCCGCGAGTAACAGCTATTTCTGTATTAAGATAAAAAAAATATTACTTTACTACATTTATTTCTACACCTACTAAGGATATAATTATTTGTATTTAAAAAGTACATAATCGAAACCTGTAACTGGCAACTTTAACAAATCATAATTTTGCATGATAGATTATAGCAAAATATATTTAATTTTGTATTTATTTAATTAAGAAAATCTCAATTATTACCCTCCTACTAAACGTAAAAAAATATATTGTCATGTTTATTTATTTCATACTTATTACTACGATAATAAAAATTTGTACAATAAACGTACAATACTAGATTCATGTTGACAGCGCACTATTTTCATCTTTGGTACTAGTAAAGTATCTGTTGTATCATTCTAAATATAATAATTCAAAAAATCCGTCTTCTTGAAGGATTTAGAATTATATTCGTATAAAGTAACTCTTTTCAACTCTTCAAAAGAACCACGTACATAAATGGTCAATGTAAAACTATTTTTGAAGTGGAAACTTCTTTAGCGGCGTTTCGCACTTTTTTTGGAATGGATAAAAACTTCTAAACTCGCGTCAGGACACGTGACTTGATCGAAAACGCAGGGAGCTTACGCGAATGTTCGTGTTGTCATGTTTGTGTACGATAGCGCAAAAAATGAATATTGTATTCTACCACATAATATTTTATACATTGAAATAACTTTATACACTTAAATACTGATAATTAAAGCAATTCATGCAAAATTATTTCCTAACTATTCCAAAAAATAAAAAGGCACAACGTTAATATTTAAGTTTTCACATGTGCCAGAACTCCCGGAGTGCAACCCGTTTTTTTATATTATTACATTTGATTAAAAATGCAATTTACACTCGTACTTATGCTTAATTACTTGCAAAGAGACCCCACACTCCAATAATATAAAGGTTAAGAAAGGTCTCGTTGCATCTACCAAACAAACTGCCATAAATCTATGTTTCAACGAAATTCCTATGTTTATAGCAATTAAGAGCCCGACGTCATGTCATTCGTTTAAACCGGCATGATTTACTGTTAGGAATAGTGCACATTATATAGACGGAATTATTTATAGTAATAAATATATTGAGCTGCTAATAGCATATTTAGTCTTAGTTCTTAATGAAATGAAGTGAAATGAAATTAAGTTTTTGCGGATAATGAGATGTTTTAAAAACATTCAAGTATATAAACATATTCTACCATATTTTGGTGTGGAAGTATTTTAATATTTAAAAAAATAATATTTCAATACATATACTTTAAATTTTAAGCCAATTATTTATTTATTACCAAGCATTTTAAAACTATAATTAAATGTAACCCTATCTACCGTAAACTACCACCGTTTCCAAACCTAGCCAGTCAGAAGAAGAAACGGCAAGGTATTTGTGTGATGAACACTTAGATGTCTGCATTTCCGGGTCTGGGTGTTTATAAATTTTTTTCTGGTATCTATTTAGATATTTCTATGTATTAGTATAGTTGACTAACACCCATTACACAAGCATATAATTTGCTTACTTTGGATTTATATTCAATATGTGTAGATATTGATATTTATTTATATTTATATATATTATGGTAGCGTACGGTAGATAGGACTAAAAATTATTCTACCTTTAAATTCATGTATAATAAATTATGAAACTTATGTTCGTAAATAAATAAAACGTTAATTAAAAATGTAAATAAGTGCTGCGATTTAAATGTACATTTTTTATAGAAATATGTAACTTCATAAATTAACTAAATATTTGCACACCACAATGCGGTAGAATATGTTGTATTCTTAAATATCTTTATAACAACTTTTAACACACATATTTCGCAAATAAATAATTTTCATTTCTTTTCATTTAATTTTCATTTCATTTCATTTCATTATATCTCCGCTGTACTACCACCGTTTCCAAACCTAGCTAGACAGGAGAAGAAACAGCGAAATAAACTCCTCGGCAACCAAGTTAACTTAAATCTGAGGTATGATTTTGGGAGAGAACTCTAAGAACTTCTTTTTACTCGAAAGGAAAGTTTATAATTGTAGACGTATGCATTTGTAAATATTTGTGTTTTTATTGGCGTGTGTTCTGCCTAAGTGTCTAAACTACTACTTAACGGATTTTGTAATTTAGGTACAAATCGATTCGTTATTATATTCCAGATGATAGGACATTTAAAGCGAAAAAAAGACTATGATGGATTATTATGAAGAGTGTTAGGTTTTTTTGTTACTATTCTAAATACAAGGTCAAATGAAGCAGAAGACATAATTTTGTGTTAAATATATAAAATATGGTGTGGATTATTAAATTACTTCTACATTAATATACACATTTTTGAAAAGCATTTTATACACCCTAACTTTTTAATCACCATCCAAATTTTAATATGTTGATCTTAAGATAATATTTAAACAAAACAAAATAATTAAATACGTGTTTTTCCTTTTAGTATCCCTCAATACTAAAATATTAAGATATGACATCGCAAAGTCTTCTACAAAATATGTTTATGGGCAGCCCGCGCTCCGTACCTACGCGCTGAGTGCTCTGACATGCTAGATAGCTACCTGCTAGATACTTATTTTTTCATAAATTGACTTACTTGTAGATACTTTATGCCAAGAAAAAAATTGGATGGTGATAAAAAAATCTTGCTGTATAGAACTAAGGTATGAAATATATCTGCCTTATCGTCTATATTAACTTTTGTTTTATCTTTATTTGCATTAAACTAAATTAAGGCGCCTTTTTTTCACAGTATAACTAATAGTTACAGTACTATCATCACCAAACTGGAAAGCAAAGTACATGTTTGCGAGAGTATAGGTATGTACAGAACATAGTCTGACCTGTAATGACTATATTTTATTCGTTTAAGATTTTTTTTTATGATATTTGAAGGCAAACAAGCAGACGGACTTACTGATGGTAAAAAATTCACGCCGCCTAGAGACACCAAAGGTGGAACACCTAGGCTACCTTACCCTCCGAACCGGAACACGTCATGACGTTATGGCAGCAGGAATAGTTAAGACCTAGAATAAGAAGTAGACGTATTATTATAAAATAATATATTTGTGACAAAATTTTCTTGAGAATTGCTTTCTTCTTGGTTACTTATGTCTATCTCTTCGCATATAGATATGAGTACATTAGCAACTCAAACAAAATGCGTCATTTCACGCTCAAGCTGTAGTTATCTATGGTTATGTGGAAAGGTCACAAAAAACAGACACTAGTCATTAATTCAAGGTATTTCAATAGAACCTAGCGGTTCAGGTGTCGGACTTGACTGCGTGAGGTCCCGGGTTCGGATCCCGGGTCAGGCAACAAAAAGAAAATTTGGTTTTTCCAATTTTCTAAAAAAAAAAATTTTGCTCGGGATTGAATATGTGCCCGGTTGGCGACAGGCTTGCTACCTATCACATTATGGGACTTAGTGTCTTCAGATAACCGTGGGTGCCCTGGTTGTGCCTCTATATACCTCTTCGGGGATATGGGCGTGAAGATACTTTTTTTGTCAATAGAACCTTGAGCTGCTGCACACTATG
>NJDD01000726.1:378137-398353 GCA_002245505.1 Calephelis nemesis
TGTGTTAGTGGTGTGTCGCTAGCTTATGATTGGGAATTTTGACCACGTGTTCATGTTCCCTATCAGCCAACACGGAACATGATAACGGTGAGCACTGACGTTATATGAACAGAAATACGTAAGGTGGTAGATTCAATCTGGGTGAGGTAGTGCACAGCAACCATAATCTTGACTGACTGCACTATAGGAATAATCCTAGCTTCAAAACACAAAGATCTTTCCCATCGTTATAGCGGACCATTACATCATTCATTTTGCTATCAGTTTTACAACATTCATCAACCTGACTGACGGATAACCAAACGTATTAAATAGTAACTGACATTTATGTGCGTATATTTTGTTAACCATCACTCAAACTTAATTTATTGACTGTTGTAAAACTGAGCAAAACTTAGCGTGTTAAGGAGCCGCACTCATAGAAATACATACATACATATCTTCACGCCAAGTCCCTTACGGGGTAGCAGAGAGTATCGAGTGCCAGACCTCACGATCTTGACAAACCTGTCTTGCTTCCGTCATTTTCATTACCCTCATAGAAATCAATTAACATTTATCATTATTATTATCAACTCATAATATTCTGTAGAATATTCTACTTAATGACGTAGTGACTGATAAAATGACGTCTCTGAGCGCGGCAGTTAGACTACTATTTAGGTCTACCACCTACTTATAACTGACTTTACTCGTACTCTACTAGTAGTACTAGATCTCGCCCTACAATGATAAAAAGCTTTTATACTAGGTTTTAAATAAGCTTTTTCTCAGCATGTATCAACATACATCAATTCTTGAAGCTATAAATTGAAAAGTTCCATAGATAATGTTTCAAAGCGGGAAATTCTCGCTCGCCTATACCAGTCCTTACTGCGACACGCCTTGTGTTATTTATTACCGTCTTAATTACTAACTTTCGATGCCCGGACGTTCGTACCGGATGGATCCCAACAATTGTCTACTTTATTCATAAATCACGACTTAATATACTCATTGTGCATCAAAATATGATTTTTTAACCATACACTTATGAATAGTCTGAATTATTGACCACCTCGTTGGTCGAGGGGCTAGCGTATATGTCACTTCACAAACCAACTACGAGGCTCGGGTTGGCTTCCCGACGGGGGCAGGCATTAATGTGATGAACATTTGTATGCCTGCATTTTTGGGTCTAGGTGTGTATTGAATTTATTCTGATATCTATTTATATATTTTTTTTATTCGTGAAGAGCAATAAATAAGTATTACTATTATTATTATTATTATTATTTTTATGCATTAGTATCGGTGACTAGCATCCATAACACAAGTATATAATTTACTTACTTAGTAGTTAGATTCAATTAGCGTAACTCGTCCAGGGATATTTAATATTTATTTATTTACTGTTACTGGTACGTCACCAGTTTAGGCCCGAGATTTAAGGTTGTGTGAGCAAGTCCACTAACTACGGAACACGACAATAGCGAGTAATATCCCATAAAGTCACGTCCGCTAGACTACACAGACAAAAATATTGAGTTGACTTAATAACATGTGGGAGTTGAATGAAATGTTTTTTAAATTAGGGTATTCTATCTTCTGGTCTTTTCAGGATTTTTATAATGTTCGATTCTAATGTTACTTTGAACTCTGTCCACCCGAACACGGTTGCAGCACCCGCGTGTGACTACACACCGGCTGCAAACGCACCCACCAAATTTAGAAGACCCCGTCACGGCCTGTCAGATCCTCCGGATCCGATAACTGATAACAAAAAAACCCAAACTCACAAGACTCTACACTACACCGTCGCCGCCGGTCACGGTGACGAAGGCCTCTTGTGCCCGGTGCCTAACCCNNTGCTCCTCCATTAAGTTCACCCAGTAACCAGAACGCAGCACAAAGTCGAAGTACGGTCTCTCGAGAGACAGTCCTTGTTGTTGTAGAGAACAGTCCAATCCATTTAAATAATGATGTCTCGGGCCGAGCACCCTGCTCGGCCCACAAAGCCCGATGAAGCTGTAAAAAACGAGAGGTTGGCAACATATTAGTCAGGAATAGCTAAAACAAAATTACCAATCCGAGCCAGTTGCTGCGCGGTACTCTTCCACCTAGTTATGACTGAATGCAATGATGGATAATCCTCATCAACTAAACATCGACCAGCGATGATAAAAGAAAGAAAGAAAACCTTTACGAACAAACACATTCTAATAAAAAAAAATGTAGATAAAAATACTATGCAAGGAAAAACAATTAAACATATACGAAAATATAAGAAACGCAGTGTGCAGCGCTGTGTTGCTAACAAGAGTCGTCACATTTCGATATCGATAGAATATTTTAGAAAATCTATCGATTGTTATCGATAAGCGTTTGAAGTAAAAAGACGGTTATAAATTCCTATGCAGATGAAGCAAGTAAAGCCTTGACTTTACATAGCACGGCAACAAAAAGTTTCCTTTACCTGTACATAAAACTAAGCTATAAATATGAATTTGATAGATTACTTAATAAATATTCGAATTTGTTCTATAATCCTTCAACTTACAGAACAAAATTGCTTGAATTACGATATAATAAATAAAAAACATCCCAAACAAGAATATATTTAAAGATGCACCCATAACTCAGTAACCCTTACTCAGATGTAGAGTTTGGGATTAATTAAAAATGTACTTTATACCTATTGGAGAGAGTTCAAATTTGAATGCAAGTATTGGTATGGTCAATATATAAAATCAATCACAAATCAATAGTGACATGGTACATCCCAGTACGAATGGAGTTTAATTGTCGGTTTGGCATTATCATTAGTCGAGTGGGACGTGCGCCGGCGCATTCGAGATGCTATCTGTCTGATCGACGGCCTTTTGAGATTTGATCTGAAACTAGCTATAAAATTACTATTGCATTTTAGGGTGGGTAATTAGTCTAAAAGCTAACTAACCTATTCTTATCGATAATAGAATAAACAGTTGCCGCCCTACCTAAGTAAGTAAGTAATTTTAAGCACATAACCCCAAAAACGTAGACAGAGGCACACCCATGGCACCCACGACTAGCCGAAGACACTAAGTCCCACATTGTGATAGGTGGCCTATCGCCAACCGGGCCCACATCCAATCCCGAGCAACATTGTTTTTAGAAAATGGGAAAAACTATATTTTCTCTTTGTTGCCCGACCCGGGAATCGAACCTTCGAATCGAATCGAATCTATTTCCTCACATGTCCTGGGACCGGGATGACAGACTGGAGGAAAGCTAAAAGGTAGACTTGCAAATAATATGCTTAACTTAAGACTCAGTCGCATGACAGAGTCAGACTATCTCTGATGATCAACGATTAACTCTTATAATCAGATGAGCCGTGAACTTGTTAGCTGTTACATCTTATAAAATACTATTACTATAAATACTAAATAAAGTGCTCACCCCTTAAGGAACTTGACGTGAAGATGTATTGTATGTGTGATGTATATAAGGATTTGATCTTCAACATCCTGTCCAATTATACTTTCATTAATATTAGGTATTATGCGAAAATTTGTATGCTTGTTTGTTACTTCTTCACGCTAACACTGCTGAACCGATTTTCTTGAATTTTCAATTCATTGAATTTCTTAGATCAACACATAGAATACTTTTTATCCCTAAATAATGTGCGAACCATTAACCACGGCAATGCTGCAACGCTGCAAAATGGGCAATGCCGTAGGCAACAGCCAGTAAACTGTAATTATTTGATGTCTCTGGATGTTATTTTTTTATTAAAAATGTCACCTACTTATTTTATTTGCATGTGATACTAAAAAATCGAACAAAATTTAAAAGTATGACCTCTTTCCTTCCAGGCTACATCAGGTGGACGTCAGCTTGCTGTGATTTTGCTGGATAGTTGAATTCTTATTGGGACAGCATATTGTACATTTTATTTATAACAAGCTTATCCATCAAATTTCGTAACGCCTGACATTGACAATCAACTTATAAAAACAGTTTTAATGATAAAACAAAAATATAATTTTGAAAGTGTTGCTTATAATAATTAAGCGTTATAAAACTACAAAAGATGACTCCAGCTATTTCATTGCTCTATTTTCGAGAAAATCAACTGGTTTCGAAATGGGTTAACATTAATTTTATAAATATACTTCTAGTAGTTTTGAGTTACATTTTTATAATGTAGTAATTTTTCACATATCTCGACGACCTCAACTCAAACAACACTCGTCGAATCATGATAATATTAATATCTACCACAGATCATGGCCTACCTTTCTAAAAAGGAATCATCAAAATCCACTGGCTATTGACGGATAAACCGCGTAACAAATATACGAGTACATACAAAAATTGCATGCAGTCGAATTGAAAACCTCTTCCTTTTTTGGAGTCTCTTAAAAATAATATTAGTGAAAATTACAAAGAATACGCATAGATAGCACGTAACATTCGACAACTTCTTTATTCGAACAGTTGAACTTGACAGCATTGTTGCCATTGTCATTTGACTGTTCTGGATTTTGCTTTATCCAGAACAGTCAAATGTTAAAACTTTAAGTTTAATTTCTATCGTATCACAGTGGTAATTTGATCGAAATTGGTCTCTTACTTTTCCTGTCACCTAAAAAAAAATAACACAGGATTTCAAAACTGAAAAAAATTAGAAAATTAAGAAGCGTATTATAAAACAGTTTTTGAAATTATGAAATGGTAGGTATGTCTCAATTAACTAACAATTGCATAAATAAATTATACAACAAATAATGAATTAGAAAAGTGCACAGATCAGTCATAACCGGGCCCGAGGTAAGAAACCATCGCAGAATTGATAGCCACACTTTATTGGAGGTGGGACGGTAACAGTCGACTCGATATCAACTGATATAGGACTAGCTTGTTGCATACCGCGGACTGTACCACTTGATACTTAGATATTAATAATTTTAAGAATCAGGTAAGAAACGCTTACAGAATTTACCTGTTTGGTCTTTATTATTGAGAATGGATTAGTTGACTCAAAATAAACTGACATAGGACTAGCTTAGCATACCAAGTATTTTTTAAATTGATACTTATATATCAGGTACGAAACAATGACCGGGTATGAATCAGGCAAGAAATTTTCACAGAACTGATAACCCCTCTTATTTAAGGTGAGACGTCTTACGATAACAATCGACTTGACAACATCTGACATATAACTAGCATGCTGTACTGTGTGTGTGTGTGTGTTTGCATGTGTACTGTAGTACTGAGACTTTCTTTAAAATTGTATGATTAGGTAAGAAACAAAAAGGAAATGGTTTCGAACTAGAACTATACCATCCGTAATCTGTAGTGCTTAATAATTTTTGTAATACAGGTAAGTAACAAATAAGAACAGATAGTGGGCCAATCAAATTTCTACCTCGAAATGTAAAGTTTGATGTTTTGCGTTCATCAAAATATCAAGTAAGAAAAAAAATTTGATGAACTTTATTAAATGGGGATCATTTAATACCAATTTACAAAGGACTACCAAATAAAGTATCGCAATTGTAGCGCTTGAAACTATTTAACTTCAATAAGGTAAAATTCATAGTAATGTTTTTAACACCTACATTATCTTTCCTTAAAGCAGCGAAGAATCATCTTGATTACGTCATCATCCGACCAAAAGTTACAATGCCATAGACACTCACTCACAAGTACACACAACAAACATACACATACTCTCTCTCTTCTCATACACACACAGACACACACACAGACTAACACTACAAAATCAAACACAGACACAGACATGTCAATCAATCCCACTAAACAAACAAGCACATTTTTCTACTATCTAAGCAACATTGTCAATGTAAATTGAAATGGAAGTATCGTAGATGAGAATGTTCTAGAAACACCATAACCAAAATTATAAATATCAAAAGTATTGAAGTTATAGTATTGTAGAAAAAGGAGGTACTGGTGTTATCTACAAATTGAATTGACAATATAAGAATATTCTAGAAAAAAGATGGGAAAATTCTAAACTATCAAAACTATTGAAACTGTGGTAGGATCGGACAGACGGGTTCACCTTACAACAAATCATTCACCCGGAGCCCGTTCTGAAATGTTTCCATTCTTTTATTGATTTATTTCATATTATTATTAATTTGAGAAAAAAGTAACATATGAACGAGTTATTTATTAAAACGTTACGTTCCCACCCAATCTGATAAGTTCTTTATTTATTGCACTCTTTTTTTATTCTTTCGGTCAGCTGCCAATGCCCCATACAGCCTTATTGTAACGAATTAGATATTTCTCTGGACTTATTAATATTTTATGTTGTCTATAGCAAGTTTATTACGGTTTGGATCTTTGTCAAGGTTAATCCATGATTTACTGGAATTGTCAATTAAAAGTTGATATAAATTTAATTTTGATACACAGGGGATTAAAGTTTAGTGATGATTTGTGATAATAGTTTAGTATATTTTTTTATTTATAAGCAGACGTATGGTTAGTGAGTTCTTAAAAGTTCAAAAAATGAGACGTGCATACTACACCCAACGTCTTTTTTGAATGTTACTTTGAATTACAGTTTGCAAATTTGTTCTGCTTACTAAATGGTAGAATTTTGCGATGGCTAACTTAAAAGATATTTAAATAACACAACATAGATATTAGCAAACTGTATGGAAAACAAAATGAAAATCCATAATTGGCCTATGTTTAATGTATTTTTTAGATTAAGTTTACATGGAAATTTGTGCTGTGGATTTTTTGTTGATATTATAAAATAAAATAAATAAGAAGATAGCTAAATAAATACAAACTACTAAGAAATTGAAGGCACTGCGTATTTGTAGCCATTGGAAAATCTGTCTAATGGTTTGCTTAAGTTGGTCTAAAAACAAAAATACAAAACATATCGGCCTACTTAAACAATTAACAATCGTTCAGTACGGAACAGAAAAACCCACAGTTTCCACATGAATTAGATAAAATTTGATATGAAATAAGCCTCCTTCTATTCCACTTTGTAATATTTTATTTTATGCCAGAATTTATTAAAATATGTTTAGGCTTATTAACGTGATAATAAGACATGCATAAATATGACCTCATTGTTATCTAAAAGGGGTAAGCGTTTTCTTTATTTATGTTATTGGAAGGCAAACAAACAGACTGATTTCCTGGTGGTAAGAAATTCACGCTGCCTAGAGACACCAAAGGTGGTAACGATGCGTTGGCAACTTATTCAATTTGTCCAAGGATATTTAATTACTTGATTACGCAGACATAACATACTTTCGCATTTATAAAATTAGTACCTAGGGTTTTCTTATTTAAAAACGATATCTTATTTCTAATAAAAGCAATTAAATCACAATTCGTTGTTCGACACTAAATCTGTTGTTAACAATTGCAAAACACTTGTGACAATAATTCAATTCCTAAACAATTTATTTTCTTTTATTATATTTCTTATCGTTAAACTATAGAGTTGAGAATCGCTTAAAACAGTTTACATAGAACGAGCCTATTTGTTTGCCCAGTCAATTCCAAAGCACCTATTCTAAACGGAGGTTGCACCTACCAAATAAAATACAATATGTAGTTGTCATCGGTTGATAGAACCTGTCTTTCAAACTATCTCCTTATGTTTTGAATCTGAAATACTAAATTACTTTTGATAACAAGCGAAAACGAACCATAAACCCATAAAATAAAATTACATTTCGAATTTAACAGGTTATTCGTTACATCTTTTTTGAATTCATAACCATACTCTTCAAGATTTTGTAAGCAATCATAACATTTTGCACATAATACATTGCTTGATTTCTTAACGTTATAAGATTTGCGTTGGATAAAAACATCAATGTACTTATTGCAAAGTCCAAAATAATTCTTATCATTTTGAGGGTAGACGGTAGTTTTAGTTTGACGTCCTGAGGGACCTAGGTGTTGAGATGATTCCCGTTTGGATATATCAATGATATGTCAAAATTGTTATACTTGTGGGATTTATGCAGCTTGCGGTAAGCAATCTGGACAGTGATAGATTCTGGCTGAACGTATTCCTGTATCTAATCCCAGGTGGTTTCTAGATCTGATTGGTTTCAGTAAAACTTAGACGGCAACTATAAATTGTCTTTTAGATTTAGTATTACGCTTAATTAAGATGAACTTTGTTGCACATACTACAGATAAATTTAGTCATGACTATAGATAGAAGGGAAGATTATCCTTTGTTAAATTTTGTTATAAATTCTAGGCTTTAAAATATCATACATTCAGATACATTCTAAAACATATAAACATATAAGCTTTATAATTATATTCAAGGTGTTAAAACGATAATCCCATCTTTTTAATATGTACATGAGATATGTCTAAATAACATAAACTAAACAAAACTGAAAAAGTATTTTAAGTCGTAGTGATCCTTAAATATATTATTTCAGGTTACCACTAGGTTCAAATCACTGAAAGCACAAATAAACGTAATAAAATGGTACTGTACGACGTTAACGTATGAAGGTCCAATAATTGTGTTCATTTACTTACCAAAAGTTGTAGCTAGTTTTATCGATTCTAACTGTGAATTTTCTAAAATCATGTTTCTGGGAATATATTACTACTGTGTAAATATCCAGTTTCGGAAATTAACTATTGTAATATTGTGTAATTAAATAATAAATAAATAAATATCTCTGGACAATTTAAACATATTGAACCTAACCCCAAAGTAAGCAAATTATATGATTGTGTTAAGGGTGTTAGTCAACGGTACTAATACATATAAATACTTAAATAAATACCCGGATACATTTAATAAACACCCAGAGCCGGAAATGAAGACATCTAAATGTTCATCACACAAATGCCTGCCCCCGTCGGGAATCGAACCCGAGCCTCGCTTTTGATCGGTGTAGTTAGGCGTGTATGCTAGACACTCGACCAACGAGGCGGTCTTTCGGTCGGTTCGGTCGGAGGCTTTCTTTGAACGTCGTTTTTACGTTACAAAATAATGTAAATTTATACATGGTAGTTGATTATATTACATTATAATAGAATTTTTAGAATACAATAAAATATATACAAAAGAATCAATAGTATATATATATAGATATAGGGCTGCTAAAAATGAACCAGGCAACATATCGCAATGTTATTTTTCTATTTAAAAATAGTAAAAAAATCTTAGCAAAACATCAATAACAAGTGTCACACCTTCTTGACAGAAGATTCACATCATGAAAAAAACACAATGATCTCGAAATAGCCAATTATTTAGTAATGTAACTTAAATTTGTAAATATTTGTAACCTACCAATTAAATGTAAGTTTGTAAATATAAATGTAAGTTTGTAAATGTAAATGAAAGTTTGCGCCAAGTCGTAGATCCTTCAAAACACCATTAAATGAAACCTCATTGTCTCGAGTTCTATCGAATCAGGATCGGATCGCAAAACATCGCGATCCTACCTGAGCACCCAATAATTGTGTACATAAATCATTTGAACGACTTCTGATAATTCTCCTTGCAAAGTAAATGAGTGGTTTAAATTATCGGCGATACGCGGTACTTTAGAAACTAGTTCTAGTTATAATAAATTTCCTTCCAGTATATTTAAATGCCTGGATACTATTGATGAAGCCGTAACGGTGTTAGAAAAGTTGCTTGAAATATATCTTTTATTTTGCTTTGACATCGTATTAAAATGAATGATAGTACTAAATGCAAATTTTTGATATGACATTTTTGATTGACAAATGAAAAAGAATGAAATAATTCATAATCAAATTGAAGTTAAGGACGATATTTAAGGTGATAAGTCCTTTATGTTTGTACCGATTTTGGACTAACCTAAAAGTTGAGTTATTTAATAAAGTAAATATCTCAATTAACTACTTTACTTAGGTACATATATAAATATACATATAATAGTATAGTAGTAGTACTATATAAATTATGCGCTTCGGATATATTCGTCAAGCTTCGGAAATCCGAATTTATTTTACAGACTATATATTTATTTGTTGTTATTACACATTTAAGTAATGATTTCACTTAAATTTAGATTAGATCCGCCAATTTAAAAATAAAAGTATAAAGTGTAAAAAGAGCTAAAGTGTAAAACCGAAGCGCATAATTTAAATAGTAGTATTAACATTACTTTTGGTGTCTCTAGGTGGTGTGAATTTCTGAAATTCTTGCCATCAGAAAATCCTTCGCTTCTTTGCCTTCCAATATCATTAAAAACCTTGGGAGGTTTAAAAACATCCCTTAAAAGTATTTCAAAGCGATAAGGCTCAGTCGCTCCCACCTATACCTTGTCAACAAACCTACCGTTCCCTCAACGTAAGGGTTTGAACAGACCGGTGATAACGCGATACGTGCGAAACGCGACTTTTCAACCTTTTGTTAGGCCAAAGACGATAATGCCCGTAATATATGCGCTTTGTTGAGGGCGTTCTTGTGTTTGTCACATTTTATATTTCATATCAAGGGAATGGTTTGTGATCTCTGCCTTATTTAATTCTAATACGGTGCTTCTGTCCCTTCTGGGGATATCTTTGTGGTATCTAATTGGCTAGTATCCTTTTGTAACAATATCAAACATGGATACGTTTGGATATAATTGGTTTTGTTTTTGTTTGACATTTTATTATTTAAATATTTTGATTTTAATTATTTACACATTAACGTTAAGTTAAATCTGGTTTTTTTGGATTACTTTTTTATTTATAAAATTAGCAAACAATCACAAACTACCTTGAGGTTAACATAATTATTTATATTACTGTATTTATTATTTATATTATTTATTATATGAAAATAATTTCTAATTTTGCAACTTATAGTCTATAGTATGTTTAACTATAACCTATGGTTACTATTAATAAATGAAATAGTGTTTCAAAATTAACAATGCAATTAGGTAAAAATAAATTAGCGATATTGCAACTCTTGCGTCAAATGTCATTGCTATACATTTAATTTAATAAATATTTATTTTTTAATGCAATGGAACAGCGAACATTCTCACAGGTCTTCTGATGGTAAGACCGTATTATGTAGACACTATATATTTTATAGATGTGTCTTTAGCCAGTGGCTGGGATGTAACACCAATTAAGCATAAGAAGACCATAAGGATGCAAGTCTACCGGCTAAAAGATATAACAATATGAGAAGTGAGATTCATGCGGTTCAATTCATATAGAATGTTGTAGGTATTTCGTGAATCAGAAGGAAACTGAAAATACTATAAACAAGTTTTCTAATTTTCTTCTGCGTATAATTATTTTTCTAAATTTTAATTGTGCCTTCAAATTCGAATTCAATAGTGTAGTTGATTGTACTCGTAGTTTCAACTTTTTTAGTTCTACTTAAATTTGAATAGAGCTAAAAAGTATTTATGCAGTTTATTTGTATAGTATTATCATTATTATTCTCAAACGCAAGTTGGACATGAATTCATATCTAAAGAACAGGAGCAAATAAAAATTAAAATTAGCCATTGCGAAATGGTTTTACGAAAATTGCATACTTAAGAGGCGACCAGCGAGCGTGTGGAAATGTAGCACTTCATTTTTATTCCCGCCAGCTGTCCAATAGATTTTCCCGCTAAGTGCTCTCTGAACAATTTCATAAAGAAAAAAGTTTTGGAGCGCGTCCCGCCATTCATTAAGCCCACGTACAAGCAAGGGCGACGTCACGTGATGATTTAAAGGTTCCTGCAGTAATGGTGCGATAAATAACGCGGTCAGTGCTACTCTAAGTACAGGCGAAAATGGCGCTACTTAATCGGTCAACGCCATCTAGTGGTGATCTTAAGTAACATTGTGGAATCACATAAATCATTATTAAGTTTATTGCTATAGCATGTCTGACTCATATTTTCATAAGAAAAGTGGATATTGTTTTTGTTACCCATTGCTTTGTAGCCTTTACTACATCTAAGAAGAAATATTACAAACTGTTTAGATTTTTAAATAGATATATTTAAAATTACAACACAGATTCCAATTAAATGCCACCATTTAATAATTGTACCACCATAATAATGATTTAAGTATGTATTTTTTCTTATAGTCTATAATAATATCTATAATTTAACTATTTTGATTGAGATATTAATCTATTTAATTATAATCTTACAAATATTTATATCTTAATCTCAATCAATTAAAAGATTAATCACGTATCAGTAAAATATTTTAGCTTTAACACATTTCCCTTTGGAATATAACAATTTTTATAGTGTATCAAATTGCAAGATCAGTTTTTTTTTTACAGTAAACTGACGGAGAAGGACTACTACTCGATCTACGGAGTAGACCCACTACGGAGAAATTTCTTTTTTCTCGAACCCTGTATATTTTATTAAGTTTTGCTCTATACAGCCAAGTATTATCAATACCGTAAATTAATTACCATCGAGTGTATAATATACCGGTATACCTAGTTACGTATATTTTTCGTCAAATCTGCATTTATTCGTTTTCAGAGAGTTTTATTTGCGGAATATTATAAAATTAATATAATCAGGTACTAAGGTTTCTAGCTATAAATCGATTTAGTTTCGTGTTGATTTCATAGATGGCACGATAACTATGGTAGATGACCTTAATTTATTTTCACAATAAAATATTCGTTAAGACCCAATTTATAAATTATTTTACAACTAATATTGTTTTAGTACACAATTAATTTATTTTAATTGCAAAAGAAACGATAGCCATTAAAATTTAAATCTTGCAATGACTTGGTGATTCATTTACTAAAGAGATGGCGTTACTGATATGGTCATAGACCATATCAAATATTAGATCCTCGATTAAATAATAGTTACAGTAGTATTGCTTAGATGGCGCTTCACTTAAAAAGTAGAAAAAAACACACCTGAGTATGATAACCATGTTATTGTTACAACATAAATCGTCTGTTAGTTTATTCCATTCCGCAATAAAAATTATACTATCATACACTGAACGGCATTTTGTACAACTTCATTTAATTAATGTTATGTACATAATAAATATCTATTAACATAATTGTAATAATAGATTTAAAAAAAATATGTTTTTTAACGTTATTAGCATATTTTTTCTGCATGGTTTTTCGAAGAGTAAAATCATTTGAGTAGCCTTTCTATAAATTACTTTACCAATACGAAAATATTAAAGACGCTGAAATGAAATATACTTAAATTTGGTTCCCATAATTGATGATTGTTAGGGAAGATAGTCCCGGGACGTCTTTAAGATGATTTACACAGGAAGCTTCCGCAGTTCCTATCTCGATATCAATAGAATTGCAAAAGGTCTAATCATTGTTGCCAGTTACTAAATTATGAGGCTCGGCCTATGCTTTAGAAAATAAATGGATAAAAATAATACATAATGTAACCATTACATTTTTAAAGTATTCGTTTTTGATACAAAATTCAATAAAATATCACTACAATAATTTATCTGTGATTCCATTAGTCTTTAAGCTAAAGGTCAAGCACAACTTGAATGCAATTCAAAGTCTTGATTCCCATATAATAATATATTTTTCGTGACCCAAATAACTTGGAAATTTAGTCAGTCAGATCAAGTGAGCTTATTTATTTCAGCGTGTAGTTTGTTTTATAATACAAATAATTACAAATATATAATAAAATATTTAATAAAATAATCTTCACTTTACCCAGTGTTTTCCGTTCCGTAAAAAAATTGAAAAAATTACCCATCAGCCCGTAAGTAGCGAACTATTCGATTATCACTAACACCGTGTCTTACCGTGTCACTGTGTGGGTGGTAAAGATTTTTCATACTCCGACGCATCTGTGGTCTAATGGTCCGGTGTGAGCATTAACTTTGTGACGTTGAGGTTCGATTCCCGAAATTCCGCTTTTGAGAACGGGTGTGAAGTAAGAAGTAATAGAAGTAATTTTCCACTAACTGTTTTTGCTGCATTTTGATTTTAAATTACTATTCTGATCGTGTTCTGAGTGTCTGGTAAACTTACTCATGCAATATGCTTAACACACAAGCCTCAGATTTCCTCTTTACCAATTTTCGTCATACTACTTTTAGTATCGTTAGGCATGTTCTTACCATCAGACTTCTTGTTTGCCTTTCAATCTCTTTAGTAAAGTAAAAAAAAAGAAAGTGTAATAAAAACGCAAATGACTACCGAGTATAAAAATCCCTAATCGATCTAGTCGACCGCTGCCAAAGATTTGACGGCAATGGTAGCGAATCGTAAATTACCATTATCTGCAGACGCACCGTGCTGCTATTTATTATTTATGGGTCGGATCGACCCGCCTCGGGCTTGATACGGGAGTGTTTTTCCCCAAAGCGCGAGCAGGGTTGAGTTTGCTGTATGATCGTAAATATCGTACGTAATTATTGATTCTGCCCACATCCCTCGTTACACGACACCTCATTATAGGGTTGATGAACTTTTGGATATCTCTTATTATTTCGGATACAGGCTTGTTGGGATGATTCTGGTCCTTGAATCTCTTCCCGCTTTAAAGTACATTAACATAGCTAGATAGATCCAAACACTATCTAAATTAGCAAACGTAGACATAATATATTATATTTACATATATCACTTGTAAGAGGTGCAAAATATACCTATTTTACGACTTATTGTATTTGACGACTAAGTTGTTTTGCGGGAGAGCGATTGGAAGCACCAGACATGAGATTTTAATATTTTACTTCTTATCTTAAACAAATAAATTACTAATCGTCTATGTGGTCTAGCGTTCCAGGTGTAGGACTTGACTGCAAGCGGCCCTAGGTTTGATTCCCGGGTCGGGCACCAAAAAGAAAATTTGGTCTTTCCAATTTTCTAATAAAAAATAAATGTTGGCCGGTATTGGGTATGTACCCGGTTAACGATAGGCTTGCCAACTATCACGTCATTGTGGAACTAAGCGTGTTCGGCTAGTCGTGGGTGCCCTGGTTTTGCCTCTGCCTACCTCTTCGGGCGTAAAGATACTTTAATAAATTACGTGTTACACTTGACTCCTAAATTACTAAACCGATTTTAGTCAAATTTACACACCATGTGCAGTATAATCGAACTTAAAAGATAAGATAGCTTAAATCTCAATTTAAATTTATTTAAAAAAAACTGCGGGTATTACGAATTTAGACTGTAATAAAAAAGCGTCTAACTTAGATTACTTACTTTTTGGGTCAAGATTTTGCAGATGGTTAGTTTTTTAATTAAGTATTATTTTTTCCATTTTCCCTGCAACTTTCCCGCTCTTTCTTATTATAAGAACATTTTCCTGATAATAACTAACATAATAAAAAAATAATTAGCTAAATCGGTCAAGTCGTTCGAAAGTTTTGCGCATACCAACACATTTAGCAATTCATTTTTGTATTATAGATTATACTTATATCATATGTGTAACAAACAATAAGCAATACCAATACATGCGAATTATATCGAAAAGTTTCAACGAACGCCTGATAAACACCCATATCATCGGGCCTTTTAGCCCTGATGATGCTGTACAAGCGAAACCTGTAGGCTATTTACAAAACAATAAGTTATAAGTGATACGTTAAACAGTACAATTAGTGTTCCTTCATTTAAAAATATGAACATTTGGAAGTTTTACCAAGCGCTGACGGTGGAAAATATCAAACATTTGTTTTTTTTTTTATAATAGAGGGTAAACAAGCAGACGGATTTCTTGACGGTAAGAAATTCACGCCGCCTAGCGACATCTTAAGGTGGTAATGGTGCGTTGCCAACCAGAGGCCGTGATGTTATGCCTCGATTAAAAGTAAGTTTACCGGCTACCTTATCTTACCTTACCGGCTAACCAAAACACGTCAACGGCAAACGCTGACATTTTGGAAGGAATAGGTAAGGCGGTGGTACGAATCCGGGCGATCGCTGCGAAACTCTTAACACCTAGTCAAATGTCACGATGTTAGTGACGGTAAGACTATGATCGCCTTTTACGAGCTGCCTGGCAGGAAGGCAGATGGTACATTCTGCAAATGAACCCGGACAAACACTGCGAAAAACAAAATCGTTAGAAGGTACACTTTTAAAAATGAAAAAAATCAAATCGCTCAACAAATGACGAAGGAATCGCTGGCTAAAAATAAAATGATTGGTTAGAATTTACAATGTTTTCCTTTTTTGAAGTCGGTTTATGTTTACCTAAATGTGTCGATTTCAGGCGAGCTTACCGACACAACTTACAAGATTATATAAATTTGTGCTTGCATTAGAGGTGTAATAAACAATACCAATACATGTGAACTATACGAGTATACCTATCTAAAAATCTTAAATAATACTTGATTAACACCTAATACCTGCCCCCATCCAGAATTGAAATCTAGTCTCACGAATGTTCATTCGCTCTAGACGTGCATTAATAAAAAGACCAACAACGGTCAAACAGCAACATAGCTTAACCATCCATTCCTGTCATTTTCAAACAAAACCCATGTACGATTATTTCCCAAAAACTGGCATTACTTTAAAAGAAAATCGACTAAGAGCCCGCCCAACGACCGCGTCCAAATTGTTCTCGCATTAGATTTATCGGCGGGTCGCGACGAAACATCGCAACAAAGGCAGTGCCTCATCCGTTGACAGGTTTATGATCCTAACAGTTTTTGCTAACAGCCACCCCGCACTTTATTTATGACTTAAGTTTTATTAATTAGCCGTTTTCGAAAGATATGAGCGGGAATAGCCCTGCAGTGTCACGTGAAATACGTGCTTACGACCAATTTCTAATTCCAAATAGGCTGCATTCATATTTTATTTTGATGGTATTTTATTTCCATATATTGGTCGTCTTAATAATGTTCGTCAACATTATATAAAAACTCAAGGACTATGGTAACTCAAGTTGTTGTAGTGAGGTGTGAACAAGTGAGGTTGTGGTAACTCAATAACAAAAACTCAAGAACCTGACTTAATGGTTAAAAAGACCATTGAACTGAACTGTAAATTAATTAGAACCTTTAAAGTAAGTGATTAGAACTTAATAAAAGAGCGTACCCTGGATTTATCAATTGATTAATGTTATGCCTAGCATGCTTTAGCTCACCATTGTCACAGATAATCTTTGAATTTCTTTCTTAATGATATTCAAGTTACAAAACATTAAGGTACGTGTAATATAGGTATATAATATTTTTGTATAGGAAATCAACTGTTTTATAGAGTTGCAATTGTTTTATCAACTCCTACAATCTTAGCTTTCAAGTCTCATTAAATTTGTAGTGTTTAAGATTTATTTAATATGTTTAAAACTTTACTTATATTTTAATTATAGAAATCCACCAAAAATTTAGCTCAAAGAAATATAGCTTAGATAATCATACGTCGCTTTGCGGTCTTATGTTTAATTTGCACAAAATCAATATTACTATACTCTTAAATCATTTCAAATAACTTTTGTTTTTAATTTCCGGGAGGCGTATAAAAATATCAACAGGTTAATAAATCTTTTTTCGAGTGCTGCCATCTACCAATAAGCGCAGGAAACGTGAAAGGTGTAATGCACGTCGGTGATGGATAGACGGCGCTAGCGTATTGCGCGCGCGCATTGATATTTTAGGCATGGTGCATACTGAACTATAATCGGCAATAATTAGGAAATGATGAAATAATTTCTATATATTAACGTGAAACTAGAGTGTAATACGTAATTCAGATAAAACCTAAAGTGTATACCTACAGTAACGAAATGTTTGTTTATATGTAATCAACAAAATCTCTAAGTTATAACCTATAATGTTTTTACCATGGTAGCGATGTCATAAATATGCGTGTTATTTGTTTATTTGACCAGCTGGCAATTCGTCAATTGTTAGAAGTTATTATGTTATTATATGCTATTAAAGTAGATAAACGTTATCGTTGTATCGATATCGCACAGCCGGAATTTTAAACCTTCAGTACAAGTCTACCCCTACCCTTTCGGGTAGTTATTATACGACAATGTCACGCACTGACCTTAAGGTGGCTGGAATGAGTAAGGGCTTACTAAGCATATCAGAATAAATAAGAATTCACCAAGACACGCAAGCTCCATCATACTACTTTTCCTACTACTAAATATCTGTCGATGTACACTTTAATTAATCACAAATAGATTGTGAGATCTTATTTTTTTTTGGTCAAGTTTTTCATTTGAAATATTTAGAATATATTATGATTAATCTAAAGACCCTTTAAAATTCCTCTTTAAAAGTACAGTTTTGGAAAACAACAATTGCAAAGTCACTAAAAACTTGTAGTTTTTGAGTTTTATCACTGAAAATAGGCAATAGTTATGTACACGTAATATGTTTTTTCAAATCGACAAATTCTGGAAATATTTAAAAATAAATCATATACATAGCTAACTTTAAGGTACCAGTAATACTTACTCAGCAGAATACATTAACTGCTTTGTTGTCTACTAGCAACACGTTGTGTCTTTTTGTACCATCAGGAAACTTACTCATTTCTCTATTTATGATGTAAAAATATCAGCTTTTTTTATATGTCTCAATAAAAAATATATTTGTTACCATCTGTAACTAGCCTTATTTAGTATCCAATTTGCTTATATTGAAGGAAGCTATACGCTATAAATCTCATTGTCAAAACATTGACCAAAACGAACTGATGATTAAAACGATAATTGTATCTTTAGTAAACGGAACTGATTCACACATTTACAATGACGGATAATGTATATTTAAAACACAGATAACAGAAACTTTAACCCAATTTTGGAATGATGAGCGGATGATTTTGATACTATCCTTACTATAGAAAATCTGTGTGTATGTTTCATTTTTAAGTCAAAACGGGTGAATTGATTACGATTATATTATTTTATTCAACATTAATTAATGTTACCACAGTTTTAGATTGTTGTATTGAACCAGTTATCAGCCGCAGTTTTGTGTATGTGTGCAGTTTTGTAACAAGTTTAGCATAGATATAGGGTATAACCTTGGAAGATGACATAAGACTTTCATGTCAGTACTCGTCACTGTCATGTATGGTTAGGAGGGTAGTAAACTTATTCATGAAATACTGTAAGCGCCAGATTGGTAACGAACCACTTAACAAAAAAAAATCTTGACGCTTTTATCCAAGAAGAGGTAGGCAAAGGCACAACCAGTGAAATCACGACTAATCGAAGAGACTAAGTATAGGTACCTAATACCATAATTTGATAGGTGGCAAGCCTATCACCAATTGGACACAATATATCCAATCCCAGGCAACGCAATTTTTATTAGAAAACTGAAATTACACATTTTCTTTTTTTTTTCAAGTCATGTCCGACGCCAAACTGCTAGACCACATACGCAATCACCATTGGTACTACCATTGGAACCTTTCAAGCCTGTCCACGACGGACATTTTTGACGTTATTATAAATACGAGTAGCAATGGCGCCCGAGTATCTCGATCCGCGAGTAGCAAATTTAAACGTCATTTCGAGCGCACTGCAAGTGTTTAACGCACGAATCAGTTTCTAAATGGGTTCTACCTAGCAAGTATCTTGAGTACGCGCGTAAAGCGCTCTTTCTGGACTGGGTAGCTTCAAAAGGTAACTGGTATTTTTTAATTCTATTTTTGGCCCTTTCAAAACTTACAAATGCATTGCAATTTACAATTAGGTCGAGTTTAAAATCCCAACAAGCAGCAGAACAGTTTGAAAGGCGTGATGAAAAGCTCCCCAGTGGCCTCACATCCCGCCCGCCCTCAGAGGAGCCGACGGATGGGAATGCATCCTGCTAAACTTTGTGGTTTAGCTGTGATCACCTTAAATATATTTTACAATCTTTTATCTCAGGATTCATTCGAAGAATTTGAGCAATTTTAGTTTACTGTTATTATTCAAAAATGTTATTAAATATTTTTTTATAATTTTAGCTCTCTAGAAAAATGATTCCAGTAAATGAGTACAGTGAAGCTAAACTTGGTGTTTGATTGTTTTACAGCAGATCAACACAACTGCTCAATCTATTACTGCCCCCATTCTCAGTGCTCGTCATTTTCGTGTTCTATGCTGGATGAAATGGTAGCTGGTAGACTTGCTCACATCGCATTTATGAGATAGCGAAGCAACAGTGATATCTATGTTGTATTTAAGCTTGAGATAACCATCTTTTACCATTAAAAAAACTGTTAGTACTGACACCATTTCGAAATGAATGTATATGGCGGTGTT
>NJDD01000726.1:407040-417646 GCA_002245505.1 Calephelis nemesis
CCGGCTACCTTAGCCTAAGAACCGGAACAAGTCATGACGTTATGGCGGCAGGAATAGGTGAGGCGGTGGTCCCAATCCGGGTAGGTCGCTGCGAAACTCTACCACCTAGTCATATGTCACGGTGTTAGTGAAGATAAGCCAATGCTCGCCTTTAACGGCCTACCTGGCAGAAAGGCAGATGGTCTATTCTACAAAGGAGCCCGGACCAACACGGGATATTGTATACCGTACAGTACCGACTATTAATTTCTAAATACCAAAAAGTTTAATCAATTTCCAACAATGAAAAGTATACAATTCATCTGCTTATTTTCGCAAACATAAGAAAGCGTTCTTTGGATCGGAAAAATTCATCTGCTAAAAGCTCCGGAAGCTGCAAAATGCTAATTAATATAATATTTAAAACAAACGAATAACCGAAACACTAAGCGAAATTTACACGAAGACAATATTAGAAGAGAGAAATGAGCGGAGCGAATGCAATAATAATAAATAGCAATAAATAAAAGGATTCAGTCGTTGCTTGTATTGTATGATACTAATCCTAGACGAACTAGTTCCATGGAGTCGCCATTATTTGCAAATATTTTTAAGTAGATTTTTATAGAGAGGAAACTACTAAACTGTTCTGTTAATATTATGTAAATGGTTTTATTAATGCATGCCAATCTAGCGCAAACGTATGTTTAGTTGTACACTGGAATAATTTCCCATCGGGTGCTAGTTTTTCAGGCCAAAATAGGACAACTGTCAGCACAATCGGTGGTAATAAACAAACTACATGCATGTTTGACCCAATTGTTGCATGCAACGCATATAATTTACAACAATATTTATCATCCAATATTCTTAGATATGCCATGCGATGTCCTAAATTCAAGTGATAAACAAGGTGCTTTTAGATTAACTTGAAGACTACAGGTATTTTAAGTGAAACAAAAAAAAACTTAAATTGACTCATCACTCGAATCCACAAAACTAATAGAAATAGCGTGAACTGTAACTGTGATAACTTTTTTTTAGATTTTCGTTTTGCACTGCATTTTTTGAGTTATTACGATTTTCTTTTATCAACTCACGATCTTGAGTTGTTTTCATTTTCTTAGCAGTCAAACCTTCAAATGTCAACGAGTACAATTTCAAAAAAGTAGTATCGACTCCATGGTTGTGTTTCCCACAGAACTAATCCAAAGGCAGCGCCGACTGTAACGGCGATTACTTTAATTGGCTCAATCTCCATTCAAAACCACCTCGCGGCGCCCGCGTCGGGGGGACAGATTTATGGCAAAAGGGTAAGGCTTCTGATCCCTGTTTATGAAGGAAGATAACGAAAAAAGCTAGTGAAAACAAATTTCTAGACTCGTTACCGGAAGTGTATTGTGCACTTATTTCACTATTGAGCTTAGCTCTGGAACTTATTCCAGAATAAAGGAGTTTTGTCCTTTTACGATAGAAAAAGACGTAGATTGGTATGTTACTACCACGATAATGACAATACTTATCATTGAAGCTTTTTAATGTGGAAGGTAGGAAAGCCGAAAAAATTAAATGAGACTAAAATTCAAGCCAGTCAGTAAGAAAATTCACTTATTCACATTTCTATAATCAAGCGATCGGTGTTGGACTTGATTTCTCGAGGTTCTGGGTTCGATGAAATGTTTAGACAACAAAATTGCTTAGGATTGGATATGTGCTCGGTTGCCGAAAGGCTTGCACCTATCACATTTTGTTACTTCGTGTCATGGGTCCTATGATCCTCTGCTTGAAAATAAAGACGTGAAGGTACTTTAAAAATAAATTAATCGAATTAATTATTTTTTTTTACAAATTTTAAAAAAATCTAATTTCACTGAAGTGAAAAGTTGAAACATAGGACACATTCTACGCTATGTAGCTGAAAATATTAAATAAAGCTGAAAATTTTGAACAATTCCCAAATACCCGTATTTCACTGGACTATGTTGTTGTAAAAAAACTCATAATTTAATAAGCGACATCGTATGATTAAATAACCAAACGACGTTCTATTAATAAAATAAGATAACGTCCAAAGCTTGTCGTTGAAATGTTCCGGTTCGAAGGGTAAGGTAGCCGGTAAACTTACTTTTGCTCTAGGCCTGTAAGGATTCCCGGCCTCAGAATTTCTTACCATCAGTACATTCGCGTGCTTAGCCTAAAAAATAACTTACAATAAATACATACATTAATATTTTTAAGACAAAACCGTTCTACTGTTTGACGTAATACTTGTAATCTTCTGTGGTCTAGCGGTCCAAGTGTCGGACTTGACTTCGTGAGGTTCGTGGTTAGTATCAAGGGTCGGGCAACAAAAAGAAAATGTGGTATATGTGGATATGTGCCCGATTGGCGATAGGCTTGCCACGCCACCTTTGACATTGTGGGAATTAGTGTCTTCGGCTAGTCGTTGGTACTCTGGTTGTGCCTCTGCCTACCTTTTCGGGGATATGGGCGTGAAGGTACCCAGGATTGTGTATGTGCCCGGCTGGCGATAGGTTTGCCACCTATCACAGTGTGGGATTTAGTGTCTTCGCCTAGTTCTCTGTGCCCTGGTTGTTTCACTGCCAACGCCTTGAAGATACGGACGTGAAGATACTTTCCGATTTTGTAACAATCTGAACTGATCTGTCAATCTTGAATAATAATAGGATACGGATACACTTATTGGATACATCCGCAACTGACTTTCACGTGCTTACATTTACTATCTGTGCTCGTCTTTATTTAAAAAAAAAATCAAAGTTCCGCACATATCGCGTATGAAGTGTGTGGTCAGATACATTCACTTTCAACGGTTGCGCAAGCGCATCCGTTCTTTATCCACATCTTGAACTTGGCGATCATTTCACCGAAAAAGGAAACCTAGTGGCCATTGTTTCGAAATTAAAACAAACTCTTGCAAAATTATTTGTAAAACACCAAATTTTTATGGAAATTGAAAGGTAAAGAAACCGCGACGGGTGAATAATGGTAAGAAAGTGATGGCGCCTATTGATACCAAAGGTGGTAATGTTTTCAAGATGAACTAATGTGATAAAACAGCAAACAATCTCGTACTCGTAACTCTCCCCGAGCTAAATTAGGATATCCAACAATTCCTTACCAGCATGAAATCTGTCTGCTCGTTTGCTTTCCAACATCATAAAAAAACTTAGGATACAAGAAAAAAAAATGGTTTATATAAATAAACAAATATGGCGTAATCAGTAAAGCAGCCACAGCTACTTTTTAAAATAAATTATCATTGCCAAGAAACCTGTCCCGCAGCCTTGGCAGCAGGTTGAAAGGTGATCATACTTCTTTCGGAAATTATTACGAATGATCTGGGTCGGTATTACAAACCCAAGTTTAAAGTGTGGCAACTATTCATAATATTGAAAGGTGACAAATGACGGATGTGATGACCCCGTCGCTTGTCGCATAATCTGAGAATTAGATTATAATAAATAATAATAAATATCAATGGACAAGTTACACAAATTGAATCTAACCCCAAAGTAAGCAAATTATATGCTTGTAAAATTGCTGGAATATTAATGAATCTAAAAAGGACGAACTTATCAGTTTGTACTTATTATAGTATAAAAGACTTGTGTAACTTATGATAGTGTAAAAGATTTTCTTGCTGACAATCATAAATCAATAAAATATTTTTTCAATAAATTCAAACTTAATTTAAGTAATAAAATCATGGTTGCTGAGGTGTTTGTATAGCCGTTTCTTCTCATGACTGGCTAGGTTTGGAAGCGGTGGTAGTAATAGGCCTGGTTGTCGGGGAGTTTGTTTAGCCGTTTCATCTCCTGACTGGCTAGGGTTGAAAATGGTGTTAGTACACTAACACAGTAGATACGATTAAAATTAATCTACTTTTAGAAAAAAATGTATCTTCAATCCCATATCTCCGAAAAGGTAGGCAGAGGCACAACCAGGGCACCCACGACTAGCCGAAGATACTAAGTCCCATAATGTGATATGTTGCAAGCCTATCGCCAACCGGGCACGTTTCCAACCCCGACCAACATTTTTTTTATTAGAAAATTGGAAAAAATTTCTTTTTGGTGGCCGACCCGGGATTCGAACCCGAGATCTAATGCAGTCAAGTCCAACACCCGGGCCGCTCGAAAACAGAGGCGACAAACTTTTAAAATTATTTATCTATTAAAAAACTACTTTTAAAATTATTTTATTATTTTTATTAATTTTAGCATTACGTACAAGTCCATTATCTCTCACAAAATCGCGGATAGTGTTAAAGTTCATATGGGACCACATTTGAAAAAGAGTTACGAAACTGTGACGTATTATTAGAATGGAGTCAGCTTTTTGATTGAATTATTTCTTATGCGTTATAGTTAAAGGGACAATATAGTAAAATCTGCAACATTTCGTCTTTATTCATATTTTCCAGTCGCCATAATATCAGTGCGTACCACAGAAGTGTTGCGGTAAAGAAAGTACGAGTATAGTAGTCACTAATGTTAATTTTAAAAGCTTTGACCTTACACATCCTTAGCTTCTAAAATTTACCATTAAAAAAATGGTATGTATGGTTAGTAAATATGTATGTGTGATTTCTATGCAGAAATCTATTAAAAATGGTAAAATTTTGCCCGGCTTTTAAATTGCCCGGGATTGGATACGTGCCCGGTTGTCGATAGGCTTGCCACCTATTATTGTGTGACTTAGTGTCTTTGACTAGTCGTGGGTGCCGTAGTTGTGCTCCTGCCGGGGATATTGAATTATTTCATTACGTCATCACAATTGGATAAATAATTACAATTATTATTAACTCAGTATGAAAGTGGCATATTTACTTGCCACCTACTACATTGTGGGAATTAGTGTCTTCGGCTAATCGTGGGTGACTCTGCCTACCTGACTAATCTTTTACAAAGACGTGGAAATATTTTTTATTAAAATGTAACGTGAATATTTAAATTAATGAATACTTCTCCTACAACAGGCAGAGGTAGGCCACTCCTCTCCAAACCAGATCAGCTTGTGAGTCGCTGATACCAACAAAGCTCTACATTATGTCGTTAGGTAACTATTTAATGCAATTTTACAATAAAAAAATATATAAAATTTTATACATAAATGAATATTGACAGCTTTTTCTCGCATTAGTCCTGTAAACACTTGAATCTCGATTTCATTGAAATTGGAATTTGAAATCGAATATCTAATTGTAAGTGCTTGAACACAATCCTAGCGAATCATTAGCATTTCGATACTGACAAACAAATAAATTGTTTTGTCGGATTCGTTGAATACTTTGGAACTAAATGTTTGACCGCCTCGTTTGTCGAATGGCTAGCGTGCACGCCTAACTACATCGACCAACCCTGAGGCTTGAGTTCGATTCCCTACGGGGGCAGGCATTTGTGTGATGAACATAAGATGTCTGCATTTCCGGGTCTGGGTGTTTATTAAATATATTCTGGTATCTATATAAGAATTTCTATGCATTAGTATCGTTGACTAACACCCATAACACAAGCATATATGATTTGCTTACTTTGGAGTTGGATTCAGTTCGTGTATCTTGTCCAGGCATATTTAAATATGTATAATCCGCTAGTAATGTGTTCAAGAATACCTAAAATCGGATATGTCACGATTTCCAATTTGCTTCAAATCGAGATTCAAGAAAAACCCTACTTGTCTTTTTTCTGAAATTCACTACTGGTCGTTCCTCCTGACAGTTTCTAATAGGTAAGCTTAAGTTCAATGGACCATTACCAACAAGACTTACGGTGAAACAGTGCTTTTTATTAATTTTCTCGAAAATAAAATCCACCTCCTTACATGTTACTGCCATAATCAGATCCAGAGGGTGGATAGCCAACAGACTTAAACAATAGACAACATCCTGGGCACAAGATACAAAAAGGGATGTTTTAAGTTTATAGTGTCTTGAAACACACACAAAAAATGCAAACTTCCTTCTTTACTTTTTGGGATTAGCGTTTGCATTTGCCATAAGCCATGTTAAAATTTATGTCAAGTTACCCGACTTAACAGCATTGGATTTAAATTATTTAAAATTATCTATTATTCGACGAAAAAAGTCATGTCTTATGGTCGAGTAAAGTGGTGGCCTCTTTAGTCAAGCTCAATTCGTGAGATTTGGCACAAACGGTACACTAATTTCATCATGATTATTTCATTTATGCACTTAGACTAAATAAAATTGATAAAAGAAAGGTGTTAATTTGCGGACTACTTAAACTTAAATCCTAATAAAATTATTTGAAACCTTAATTTAGCCGCCAAAAAATGTATAAGTATTTTGGCGTAACAACACATTCAAAATAGTGCGCTATGAATGAATTAGACTTACCGAAAGCGAAACTCCCCAAATATATCTAGATCCACAGAACACACACCACTTAACTGTTTTATTAGCACGAATACACACACTACTAAAAACTCAACATACGTTTCGCTTCGTAACCGAAGCATTCCCCCGATGACGCTTCGGTTAATATTTGGATTTAAACAAAATTATTCAAAATGCCAACAAATTTGAATAATTTCGATCAATATAAACACGAAATTTACTAATTATGAAAAAATATCACCATCTTTTGTCTCGTTGGCGCCAAAACTTCCCTGAAAACACAATCATACACTAGTAATTTAATAAATCTACTCAAATAGCGAAAGCTACTTTATTACACAAACATTTGCACATAGAATTTTGTTGATAACGTAATACTATTCTTGATTATTCTGTCTTGTTTATGGCTAGAGCAAGATGGAATGTTGAGAACATTCATTTGGACTTCCCGAGATATTTCTCCTAAATCGTACTACATTACTGGGAGTCGTGGCCATTTTATAAGATAATATTGACTAAATATATGGACTAAGCGAAAAGAATACAAATAACTTTTTAGTAATCTCTAAGAAAGATATGAGCAGACATTTTTTTTGATAAAAATCACGGATGATGAAAATAATTTTGCGTTGTTGCCAACAAAAATAAATAAATTTTGCTATAAAATTAAATTACAAATGCAGTTGGTACACAAAAGACCTCGGGCCAGAGGCCATCTCAGCCTCAGGTTGGCAATGCTCTAGTATCTCCTGTGTTATCTATTGGCACCAAGTCGTATTAACGTAGGAATTTTATTCTGTAAGCTATAGTTAGGGTATAAAACAGTTAAAATACTTACAAAATTTAACATTAAGAAGTTAGTAGACCATATTTATGGTCTTTGGTCGCCAACTTGCGCTTAGGCAACTGGCAACTTACATTAATTTTTAGTTTCTGATTAATCTTTTCTAAACAAGGCAATAAAGCAAAAATTAGCTATATTGTGATATTAGGAAACCGGTTAAAATCCTAACGCCTATTAATAACTGGCATTCCGCAATGCATAGACTACAGGTAAGGTTCCCCGGCCTGAGGACTGATTATGTATCTCAGTTGCCAACTAAAATGGAAAAATGTACATCAAGTAGCTGTCATATGACGTGTTTTATATTTGCTATCTCCAGTGACCAACAGAAATACAGTAGAGATAGCAAACACAAATGACGTCAATTGATGTACTTTTCTTTTTGAGTTGGCAACTGAGAAACATAATCAGCACCCTGACCTATTTTAACCGGGGAATGACACTCTCCTGCTGTAGGTGACATGTATTTCTCACTATCAGGTAATTCTGCTCTTTACCCTTCAACTTAAAAATACCCTATTTTGTAATAGGAACCAAAAAGATAAAAGCTAAACAGTAATTTGTACCAAGTAAATGTCCGAGTGACCCATCACACCTTAATCTGCGCATGCGCAGCAAAATATCCCCAACGGCTATATGAATAAATACGAAAATCACATAAAGCCTTACGAACTAGTTATGTAAGAGCTCAATAAGGAAGCGGTCAAGCGTAATGATCCTGGAAGGCCAATTACCAATGAACAGGTGGTGTTAACCTGGGCGTTTAAGACGCTCAAATTTTAAGGTAACTTGTCAAACGTACACTTGTCGAGATAAAGTTGCTTTCACACTAACCGTCAACGATATGACATGCTAATATTAGTCTCGTTTTATAATCACATATGTTTACATTCTTTTAAGTTATTTTGTAAAAATTGTGATTTTCTGAAAGTTGAACTTCGAACTGGATGGGGGTTCATTTGAGAATTAATACCTTCCAACCTCACTACTGTAAGCTTGGAAAATAGAGTAGCAGGTAAGTTTACTTACTACTTTATAGGTACCTACTCGGATTCAGGTTGGCACTTTACGTTTAAAAACTTTGGAATCGATTGATCTATGTATAATAAAGATCTGCTATGACTTCTCAAGATTTCTTACTTATCAACTTTTTCAGATATAATTAAGATATAGTGGGAATTGCTACTTTAATATTTTTTTACAGAAAAAGAAGCTAAGTATTTTGTAACAACTTTTAAACACACATATTCCAAAAAAAAATTAATTACATAAAGCGGGCAATTAACTAGATGGACAAACCCGCGGGCAAGTCTTCAGACACATCTGCTAGACCTCGCTGTTATATAGGTATATTATGCCAGACTGCTAGTGATGGTCTACCACTAGCAAGTACTTTACATAGATTTATAGTAGTAAGGACTGGCGGATGTGTTTGCATACTTACCCGCGGACATGTCCGCTTAATGAGTTCCCCGCTTTAGTCACTACTTTACTAAAAAAAAATTGGCAATTCCCACTATACCTTTTAATTATATCTGTAACTGTACTTATCACGGCAAACATCTGTAATTAAATGATTCCAACTTCAACTGTGATGATTGTAACCTTTGGTTCACATTTAGCTCATTCAAAATTAACTACCGAGGTTTAACAGATAAAAAACATGCTTGCGTGATTTATGACCAATTCTCTTAAGATAAGTTGCGCTGGGTGGAACAATAATTATACACGTTATTTCCTCATTGTCTAGAATCAACATTGTGATCTAGATAATTATAATTTTAGTTTACATGTACCCAAATTACATTCATTACTTGGATAAAGAAGATTATAATACAAGATAATTAGCTGACCCGGCTGACGTTGTTCTGCTACATTTTTTACTGTGATTTTAATAAAAGAATGGGATTGAGTCGCACTTATCACTTAGGGATATAAAAAATAGATGTTGGCCGATTCACAGACATACTCAATATGCTCACAAAATTTCATGAGAATCGATCGAGCCATTTCGGAAGGCTACCATTGTGACACGAGAATTTAATATATAAGATAATCATAGGAAATTCTGTCCAGGACTTCACTCTACACGATTTAATAATTTTATACATTCTTGACTCAAATACATGTTGATTTAGATAAAACATAAAAAGGATTTTCACGCCCATATCCCAAAACTAAACTAGACAGAGACACAACCACGGCACCCACGTCTAGCCTAAGAAACTAAGTCCCACATTGTGATAGGTGGCAAGCCAATCGCCAACCGGCCACCTATCTTATCCGAGCAACGTTTTTTTATTAGAAAATTGGAAAAACCTAATTTTATTTTTGTTGCCCGACCCGGGATTCGAACCTGGAATCTCATGTAGTCAAAGGAAGAAGAACTAAGGATTTTATCACCGAATTTCAATACAAGCAACATAAAAACGATTTTAGTCAATTGTCAAGAGTGTCAATATTGTCAAATATATTGTCAAAGAAATTTAGTCGTCGTAAATATCTTATAATTAAACTAATGTACATGGTATGTAGATTTTCAGGAGATGGGGATAAGAATTTTGTCAATTAAAAAATACTTGCAGAAATTTAATCACGGGATCACAGCCGAAAATAAAACTCGTTTACACAACTTAGTTTTACTAAACTATTTTTTCAGTATGATCGATAAAATCAGCCCTAAGACCGAAAATGTGATAGACTTACTTACTTTTGCTCGAGGCCTAACATTCTGACCTCAGGTTGGCAACGCACCATTACCATCTTTGTTGTCTCTAGGCGGCGTAAATGTCTTACCATCAGGAAATCCCTCTGCTTGTTTGCCTTCCTATAACATAAAAAAGCCAAGCCTATCTACAACCGGGTACATATCCCATCCCGGGCATTTTTTGATAAGACATAGCTCAGATTTTTATTCCTAACCCTGGGGGAAATCGAGTCCAAACCCAGTCAGTAAGCTCATTGTACGATCATCGAGGTAAACGAACCGTAGTACTAGTAGTAGTAGTAATAGTAATAGGTACCTACTACTATTTAAATTATGCGCTTCAACTTTACAATTTTTAATCTATTTACACTTTGTACTTTTATTTTTAAATTGGCTGACTTAATCTTAATTTAAGCGAAATTAATAATTATGTGTAATAACAACTCTATATAGATATCTTTAAAATACATTTGGATTTCCGAAGCTTGACGAATATAGCCGAAGCGCATAATTTAAATAGTTCTACTGTATCCTACTATGCAATAGATACTGTCTTATAGATATTTATAATTAACTTATAATATAAGTATTCTAAAACTTTGTAATTTTATGTAAATTTGATGGCAATACCATATTAAAATGAGGCAAATAGAGTTGATCCAATGAGGATTACTTCCTGAAATAGAATGTTGCA
>NJDD01000726.1:428771-439027 GCA_002245505.1 Calephelis nemesis
CTCTTATGATAAGCAAACGTTGCTTGCTCTCAATCTTATAACCAAAATATTTGATGATGTCACAATAATGTTAACGACGATTATCCTTCCTCTGTAAAGTAAAAGTTAAAGTAGCGGTTAAGCGGCAACTTGCATTACAACAATCTAAAAGGGAGCTTTAGAAGTGGCTTCGATCAATAATGAATAAATGGAATGATGTTAACAACAAATGTTACAACACAACAACAATTTAATTTTTTTTTTAAATGATTGGCGCACTCAGTCGAAACGGTAGATTTCTGCAATGACACACTGAAGCTCTCCATAAATATTTCTGCCACCATAATGTCATTACTATTCTCTTGTTCCAATTGAAAAGGTAGGGTTAATTACAATTTTTACAATAGATGCTTATGACCCCATTCTTAGGTTGTCAACGCAACGTCGTTGCATTCTGTATTATTTTTATTATACTTAATTTAAAAAAAATGATATTATTGTGACTCAAGTTGCATCGGAATTCATGGTGAAATAGAAAACCCCGACATAACTCGGTAGAATGTCATACCTCCATCAAGTTCTCGTTTCATCTGTTACAAGTGTGCAATGTTAGTTAGCAATGTAGAGCGTTAATAGATTTATTTAGTTACAAAATTAAAAGCAAGTAGCTGTCTAATTATTTTCTACTTAGATTCTGTGGCTAATACAATAATGTTGTCAAGAAATCTATCTTTTTACTTTGCTACAAACTTATGGGTATTTAACATTAATTTCGGGCGTTTTTATTTTAGTATAACAATCGGAGGTTATGTTATAACATCTGAGGTGTAAATGATGTGGCTAATAAACAATTGCGTAGATATTTTGTTGGCGATTTTTTTTCGTAGCTTAGTTTAAGTTTCGTCAAATCTAAGCACTTCTTTGGCACTGAAATGTTATAAAACTAAAGGGTATTTCAACTTATTATATAAGTATATAGGGTATCATATTTTCACCCTTTCATCTGTATATAAAATTCAAATCGTGATAACGTTTTTGCGATACCTACTGAATCTAGTAGTCAATGTAGATCATGGAGCTAAATGTATCACCCAAAGACTAGATCATATCTAAACGATTGATTGTCTCGTCAATGAAAGTTATGTATTAATTCAAAGATGGAAGGATAAGAGTCAATTCTCAACATTAAGTTTAACATAAAAAAATGGGTGTAAAAAACCATATCAATTTACTTTGTTGTCTGAGTAAATGAAGCACTACTAATTGCAAGTATCAAACCAATAGTCAGTCACCTGCTTTCAACCAGAAAAGAGTAATCGAAATTGGTCCATTCAAAAAAGTTCATAAGTAATCTTTACATATAATCATATCGATACTTAAAATAAATCTGCGGAAGAGTGAATTCTGTACGTCAAAATGTTAAAAACAGGTGTACTAAACTAAAACTAGACTAAAAATTTGCAGCAAAATACATTTTTAGCACTTTTAGAATTTTTGTATGTCTGTCTGTATTCCAAAGGCGATTTGAAGCCGAATCTACTGAACTAATCATAATAAAATTTGGCTGTTAGGATTTTTTATATTATGAGGAATATTAAGTGATATTTTTTATCCTACAGGAGGAGTAAAAGTGGAAATGTAAAAGTATCTTCTAAGTAAAGGCTTACCGTCACTAACACCGTGACATTTGACTAGGTGGTAGAGTTTCGCAGCGACTCACCCGGATTGGTACCACCGCCTTACCTATTCCTGCCGCCATAACGTAATGACGTGTTCCGATTCGGAGGGTAAGGTAGCCGGTAAACTTACTTTTGCTCAAGGCCTAACATCCCGGCCTCAGGTTGGCAACGCACCATTACCACCTTTGGTATCTCTAGGCGACGGGAATTTCTAACCATCAGGAAATCCGTCTGCTTGATTGACTTCCAATATCATAAAAAAAAACTTCACGCCCATACCCCCGAAGAAGTACATAGATGCACAACCAGGGCACCAACGACTAACCGATCAAATTAAGCCCCATTCGCTAAAATTCATAAATGCATAGACTTCATTCATACTTATTTTGTTTTGTAAACTTTTTGTTGTCCTATATTTTTTTCTAAACTATAAGTTTGGTAGTTTAAAAATCACAGAATAATTTGAAGTCCATAAAGTACAGAAACATTTGATTATCCTACATATCTCATATTGTTAAAGGTGACAAAAAGTCCAAGTCGTCTACTATTATTTTATTATTTTTAATATAAAGATTGGTAGAAATTTATCCTGAACATGGGTAAATGCTAAGCTAAATAATATGTTTTCATACATAACCACATTTATTTTCCCTTGCAGCATCAAGTGTTGTAAGTTTTGTTACTTCAAAAGTAGCATCAATCAAGCGGTATTTTACAACAACGATAAACAAACTCATAAAATTAGCATAGATTTCATAACTTAACATCTCTTAAAACTAAAGTTGCCCTAGTAGCAACGCAGACCTATTCAAGCTTGAAATATTCAGATTATCTTCTACAAGGAAGCTGCTGGATCTATGTTAGAGACCTTACCACGGGAATCAAAATAATGTGATTATTACTTTTATTATTCGAATGGCTAAGGATAAAATTCTCAGCCTACGAGGCTGTTAAGCTCAGGAAACTCGAAATTTGTGGAAAAATAGTCCAGAACTGGATGTGTGGTTAGTAATGATTGTCCTACCAATCAAAATGTGGAATTAAAGAACTTTCGGTTGTTTGGCCTGTGCCTTGGTTATACATCTGCCTACTTATTTGGTGATAAGGGGTTAAAGTCTCTTTCAATCTCCCGGTTTTGGTCTGGGACCCCTTTACAGAATAGACCATCTGCCATTTTGCGAGGCAGCTCGTAAAAGACGAGCATAGACTTACCGTCACTAACACCGTGACATCTGACTAGGTGGTAAAGTATCGCAATGACTCGCCCAGATTGGTACCACCACCTTACCTATTCCGGCTGCCATTACGTCAGTGCTTGGCGTTGACGTGTTCCAGTTCAGAGGATAACGTAGCCAGTAAACTTAAACTTAATTTTGCTCGAGGTTTAACATCCTGGCTCCGCGTCATTACCACCTCTGGTGTCTCCAAGCAGCGTGAATTTTTTACCATCAGGAAAACCCGTCTGCTTGTTTGCCTTCCAATATCATAAAAAAAATATGTAAAAAATATCAAATAGCGTCATTTGTCATTTCAACATTACCTTTCAATACTTTGATCTACACAGATTAGTCTGAGATAGAAAGCTCTTAAAAGTTCATTTCAAATTCGCTCCGGAGAAACAATCACAAAATCATCGATAATCCATGAACTACATAACTGCCTTACGCAATTTGGCCACACTTCGGAAGCCCCAGAGAAAGTGCAACTGCAATCAGAGTAACCTCAGTATTTGCTAATTTCTCTAAAATGGCCACATTGCACAACACATGTCCGAAATACAGCCCACAAACTAGTTTTTGAGCGGTTTTTTGTTTGTATCAAAATTATGCAAGTGACAGTGTTTTAATTTAAGGCCAAATTAACGTTGACCCAAAACGTCTCGTAATCTTGTAGAATGTGTCTATGGTTTGAATTACCTTCTGATATTAATACACTAGTGTTGGTAAAGAAAAACCACAATTATGTGGTTATGCTAATAGCTTCACATTTGCAAAACCAACGTTTAGAGTTAAATGATAACAATATAATCTTTTTCATTTAAGTCTGATATTACAAATCCTTCGGCCTGCAATAGGATTATATTTATTCAATGAACTCAATACATTTCTATCTACTAAACTGTTTTTATGTATCCCAGACATATTTCGTTATCTAAATGAGTAATCTTTTTGATTGCCTAAAATTTTACATATAGGTACGATAATATGCTAAAATGCTAAAATGTAATTTATAGTATGATTATATACTGTTGATAATTTTAAAGCTTTCTTTTGTTGATGTAATTTTCTGTAAAATATATTTTTATGAGATTATGTAAAGAATGATTCAAGAATCTTTTAAATAAAATTAAATGAAATTCGCAAGTCACTTAAACTTGTTTTCTATTACAAAAAGCAACTATCATCGCTTAAAAATTCTTGACATGTCATCACCATTTGTTAACACAAATTATAAATTTAGATTTTATATTTCGCATACCTCATATGCTTATCTATAACTAATTAAATATATAGATGTTTTAATCATTCACACTAACATTAATTAATATTAATTTATTGTTTTATTAATATTAATCAAGCGAAATAATTTCGTAAGTAAAAGTGATCTTAAAATAACGTGTTTAATACGTTGCACCATTTTACTTGATCGGTGGTAAATTTGAAGGTCTTTGATACATTAATGCATTTCACAAGTTAACAAGCGTTACGTTACAAATCCTACATAACTTAAACAGATATTTCCTCATTAATTACGCAATGTATATTAAAAACTTCATAAGTTACAAAAAGTCGTTTTATTTACAGAAACTTATAACAATATAATACATTTATGTCTAAGTCTAAATCACATGAGTTTTGACTTCGCTTAATGATGTGGGGTGCCGTATGAGGATGAGATGGAGGGAACGCCATATGAGCCTGATGGAACCCCAATAGTAGTGTAGTGAGAGGAAGGCTCACTGTAAGAGATTGATCCATGACCACCTGAGTATCCTCCTCCGTTGGAGTACCCACCTCCGTGGGAGTACCCACCGGCGTATCCTGAAGAGTAACCTTCATCTTCTGAGTGGAATTGGGCAACTTGGATTCCTTGTTGTAGGGATTCTAATTCAACACCAACGATTCTGTCATGGGGCACTCCATAGACGGGAGCAGGGGCACCATAATGGGATGAAATTCCATGGGAAGAGTGAGCAGATTGGAAAGCTTGGTTATGGATTTCATCTTTCAAGATGATGTGCCTGATTTTTTCAAGTAGATGTGGGTCAATGTGGTAGCCTTCTGAGGTCTGGTAACCAACTGGAACTGAGTGGTAGTGACCTCCACTGCTTAACGGTGACCCATGACCTCCTCCGACGTAGACGGAGGGTGCGGAGTAACTGTATCCAACTGGTGGCTCAGCCAAAGCACAGCCAATGAGGGCAAGGGCAACCTGCGAAAATAAAAATAAAACTAGTTAATAAACAGAAAAAAAATTAAAACTTTTGTCGTTTTAAAATTATGTTAACAGTAGCCCTAAATAATTGCTGCCCCTGGTAATATGATATAACCACGTATTACTCTTGATGTTATCGGTGCTTTGCCATCTTAAGGTAAATATTTCTCACGACTCAATCTTAAGACAATAAAAAATCTTAAAACCATCTTCAGAGTTGAAATAGATCAAACGCTTATAGTTAGATATTGTCATAAGATTTCAAGCTTATAGTTAGATATTGTCACTTCCATACAAATTTAAGAACTCATTAGTCGTCATGCATTTATTTATCTAGACTATGATAAACCGAATATTCATAAGGATATGAAGCTGTGAACGCTGAACTTCAGATTATACCTATTGATATTTTTATTCGCTTTTCAATACCCATATTCCTGCCTTTTATACTACACAGCTTTTTATTTAAAGATTTGTGTTTTTTTTCTATAATTCATTTTAAAAAAGACATTTTTAGGATGAATTTTAAAATTTTGCGATATTTTTTTAATAACATTTAAGAGACATATATGTAAACAATTACTAGATATTTTAATATGCAATATTTTTATTATTTACTTCAAATAAAAATACTATTAAACTGACAGTATAAAATAAATAATAATTGGACTTTTATTCATAAGAAAGCTAAATGAATTAACATACTCAAAAGTTATAAAATCTGAATTACTATTTTTGAATATTATTTTTAAACTGTAACACTGAAATTATAATTTTATAAATTTTGAATAAAAACTAAATGAAAACGAAACAAATTTTAAATTCGAATTTCGAACACATCAAAATTAGTTATGTATCGCAAGGATACAACGTAAATTCGCACTAATTATTAAACACAGCACTGCACTCCTTGGAAGTTGGTACACTTACAATACTCCACGTGGCCATTGTATGAACTGTGTGGACGGTAGAGGTTGTATGATGGCTCTGACTTGTGGTCAAGCGCTTTTATAGAGGTGATTCTGCCAACAACTTTTACCTTAATATCCGACGCTGCTCCGAGGACATATTACGATTGAACTATATTTTAAGATTGGGATAGTTACAATTATTGATTTTTAAGATCGAATGTTTCATTGGACTTGTGAATAAACTGTAACTTAAACTGTAAACCAAGGTCTCAGGTTCGATTGTAGCATTGATTAAAACGATCGTACTTTAAAATAATACTTACCTTTTTAGTAATTAAATTATTAAATCGCCTGTGTGATCTAGCGGTCCAGGTGTAGAAATTTACTGGAAGACCTCTTCCAGTAAATCCCGAGTTCAATTCCAGGGTCGAGCAACAAACAGAAAATTTGTTTTTTTACAATTTTCTTTTATAATAAAAAAAATGTTTCTCGGGATTTGATATGGCGATAGGCTTGTCACCTATCACATTGTAGGACTTGATTGTCTTCAGCTAGTCGTGAGTGCCCTAGTTGTGCCTCTGCCTAGCTATTCGGGTATTTGGGTGTGAAGATACTTACTTACTTATCTATTTATGTATTTAAATGAACCATCTGATAACTTATCGTACCATCGTAACCATCTGATAGTTAATACTTTTTTAAAATGCATTTTTTTGAAAATGTTATGTTCAACTTAGCTCACCTGGTTTTACTTTTTAAAGCAGAAATGCTAATCAGGTATAGACAAATAAATTTAAAAAATCAATCGACTTAGTTATTTGCCTTAAGTTGCGCTAAAAGTGAATCCTGTAACAAAAAATGCATTGTGGGAAATATTAGAAAAAGCAATACTAGAAATGACACTCCTTCTAGTATTTCTCTTCCTAGTATTTCCCAATGAAGTTTCATATGGTGTCGACAATAAAGAGTATAAATTCAATTCAATCTGTAGAATATCCCTTTGAATACTTATTTGTAAACCCCAACGGATAATATAAGTTTGATGTGCATGTATGTATATGTATTATGTGCGTATGTAATGTGTCTCTTTAAAAGTTTTTTTTAATTAGAAGGCAAACAAGCAGATGGATTTCCTGATGGTAAGAAATTCAAGCCGCCTAGAGACATCAAAGGTGGTTATGGTGCGTTGCCAATCTGAGGCCGGGATGTTAGACCTCGAGAAAAAGCAAGTATACCGATTACCTTATCCTCCGAACCGAAACACGTCACACGGCAAGCACTAACGTTATGGCGGCAGGAATAGGACGGCGGTGGTACCTATTCGGGCGAGTAGCTGCAAAACTCTACCACCTAATCTTTCATTTTCAACCTGTCTGGTATTATAATGTTTGAACGAATGGACAGAATCAGGGGATAACTGAATTTTTTTTTTAAATTTTAGGATATAGATTTTGTAGAAGTTAATTGAAAATTTTATACTTAAGATTATATTTATATTGAGTTAAGTAGAAAAATGTCTCGGTGGTCGTCCATGTCTAACGCGGTGGCGTTCATTTTCAAAGTTCAGGTTCGATGCCGAACAGATACTCTTGAAGCTCGATTCGACTATGTCATTTTAGGTACTCTTGAACACAATACTGGCGAAATATTAGCATGTTTTTTTCATGATATCGGAAAGAAAACAAGCAGACGGATTTCCTGATGGCAAGAAATCCACACCGCCTAGAGACACCAAAGGTGGTAATGGTGCGTTGCCAACCTGAGGCCGGGATGTGAGGCCTCGAACAAAAGTAAGTTTACCGGCTACCTTACCCTCCAAACCGGAACACGTCATGACGTTATGGCGGCAGGAATAGGTAAGGTGGTGGTACCAATCTGGGTGAGTCGCTGCGAAACTCTAAAATACACGTAAAATAAGATTAAGAAGATTAAGAATAAAATATTTTGTCAGATTAGTTAAATATTTTTATAACTTAAAGTTAATAATCCTCTAGTACTGTGTTCCACAGTACCTGAAACGACATTATACGATTCTAATTTCCAATTCGCATTATACTCGTATCGAGATTCAAGAGTAACCCTACAGGTAGTTTTTGAACAAAAACGTCTGTATTTCTAGATTTCGGTATTCATAATATATGTTGATCAATTCATGTCATTTGTCTAGACATATTTAGTATCTAGTTTACTTGTGTTGTGAATAGATTTTATATAAATAATTGATAGGCTTTTGTATAATTAACATATTTATTTGCAAATGTCTTTCACGAGATGTTTTAAACTAGTCCCCCGTGTTGGTTAGGGTCTTTACCTGGCAGCTTGCGAGTGGCGAGCATGGGTCAATTAGACCACTGTAGGTAGAGCACTGGTTATCAATTTAGGGTCCCGCATCGTTACTCACCACTACTGCCACAGTAACAGTGTTTATTACTGTCGTAACGCTGTCCGGAAAGTATCAATATTTATATGTCCACAGGACAGCGACACGTTATAATATATATTTATTACAGTGTACTAAAATTTATTATAGTTTTACACACCTATTTGCAGATACATACAGATGGTTCGAAGAAATCAAAATCCTACTATAATTAAAGTACGTACCAAAATACGTATGTTTATAACATGGTTAAGTGTATGAACCAACTAAATATCCTAAAGCAAAGAATTCAATTTTGAAAATATTTCAAATGAAAATAAACTTGTTCGGTGTATATAAGATTAATTTAATGTTTACTTTGGTGTTAATTAGTTATCACATTAATCAATCTAATCAGTAACTAAAATCAACAACAGACACTAATTCACGAAGGTTCGAATGTTTTAACTATTTTTTAACATAACCGAAACTAAAATCGAAGTTAGACATTTCGGCCAAAATTGGTCGATTTCAACTTTATGACTTAAAGTATTTTTATGAGAAGGTAAACAAATTTTCGGAAATCTTGAACAAGGAGAAATTTAGGTACCATGTTTTATCGTTTTTATTGATCATGAAATAATTACAAGGAAATCATTAGTTCATTGATTCAATTGTTCTTAGAGTAGAAATATTATTATTTATATTTTTTTAGCTTTAAAAAGTTTTAAGTAGCAAAACCGGTAGATCTAAAGTGAAGTCAATCCAATTTTAACATTTAGTAATTACTACTGTTGTGGTGGGAAAAAACATAAATGTTGTTTCTACTAATTTTCTCGCAATCGAACTAAAATTATATGTGCGTCTCTTGGTTCTAAGCTTATTTTTTATTAAGTTTTATCCAAATCGATACAGCTTAGCTTGAGCTATAAATAGTTAACACGATGAAAATTTCTTAAATTGTTCTATCTTTTTTGGAAGTTATTGATACGTCTTTAAAAGTATATCTCAACTCTTCTGTTGGCGACAGGAAATAAAAGTTTGTTACAAAAAAAATTGTGAATGCCATAACAAGATATTTCTTCTATAGACACCAGCAGTGGCAATAGTGCATTGCCCTCTGAGATTAGGATATTAAGCCGTACAAGCCGTACTCTTGAGTAGGTTACCTGATTACTTTACCCTTCAACGTAAACACGATAGAGAGGAGAACTGACGTTATGAGGATATAAATGCTCAAAGCAGTCAGTAAGTCATCACGAAAATCCATCCTCTACTCATGTTTAAGGTATTAGTAGTAAACGAAGCAATTCAATGGAAACCGGTACCATAACTAGAGAGGAATACCAAATGTCGACATTGAAAAACATGTAGCTAATGATAGATCCTCTTAATTGATGTCAGAACATATTGAAAGTAAGCAAAAAAACCATTACTTCTAAAAGTCAATCAACGTATGATAGGAAATGATATAATAATCATGATTATATTCGAACCGGAAAGTACTAATTATAAAGTAAATAACACATGTTAACAAGTAAAGAGATTTTTTAATGTGAAAGGTTTTTATTAAGGCACCTGACTATTTTTTTCAGCAATAAAATGTATGGGATAGGGCAGAATCAGTATAACATATACTTTGACTGTTCCTACCTGCTTTCTTGTACCAACGCTTTACAACTCTTGAAAAAATACTGTTACTTTACTGATATTCTCAACATCTTGATAGTTTATTTAAACACAAAACACAGAGAGGATACGTGGAAGGGCTAAACATCGAACAGTATAGACAGTACCTTATACACTTTTTTCGTGGGAATATATGTAACGTCTGGGGACTGTCGGATCTTGCTCAACTTGTTTTGTTAGTTGAGCAATGACTCGTCTATCGAT
>NJDD01000726.1:439674-458290 GCA_002245505.1 Calephelis nemesis
TGGATGTTAGGCATGTGCATCATGTGACATTATGGTGGCAGGAATAAATAAATAAATAAATATCCCTGGACAATTTACACATATTGAATCTAACCTTAAAGTAAGCTAATTATATGAGTGTGTTATGAGCTTAATCAACGATACTAATACTTAAAAACTTAAAAAGATACCAGAATAAATTTAATAAACACCTAGACCCGGACATACAGACATCTAAATGTTCATCACACAAATGCCTGCCCCCGTCGGGAATCGAATCCGAGCCTCGCGGTTAGTCGGTTTAGTTAGGCGTGTACGCTAGCCACTCGATCAACGAGGCGATCGAGGAATAATATACTAGCTGTGGTCCAAGATCCCGGATGCCCTGACTATTTTTTTCAGCAATAAAATGTATGGGATAGGGCAGAATCAGTATAACATACACTTTGACTGTTCCTATCTGCTTTCTTGTACCAACGCTTTACAACTCTTGAAAAAATACTGTTACTTTACTGATATTCTCAATATCTTGATAGTTTATTTAAACACAAAACACAGAGAGGATACGTGGAAGGGCTAAACATCGAACAGTATCGACAGTACCTTATACATTTTTTTCGTGGGAATATATGTAACGTCTGGGGACTGTCGGATCTTGCTCAACTTGTTTTGTTAGTTGAGCAATGACTCGTCTATCAATGCCACTGCCTATTCTTACATTGTCAGTGCTCGCCATTTTCGTATTTCTGTTAGGAAAGTAGGAAAACCCATAAACTTATTCACTCAACAGATTTAACATAATTTGGTTGGTCTCGTACCATTATTATCTTTGGTGTTTAAAATTTTGTGTATTTCATAGTGTCGGGAAACCTTTCGATAACATGATAAAATAAACTATAAGTATGTACAAATATGAAACAAAATTTATTTGCGGAATATGTGTGTTGGGTTACAAAATATTTGGTCATATCAACATATTCTGACGCACTGTGGTGTGCAAATTTTTATTAAGTAAATAAAATTATTTAGTTCATATTTTTACACAATCTTTATTATTTAAAAATATAGTAATTACATAATTATCCTTAAGCAGCTTAAATTACAGAGAGTTTCGTGTGTATTACTTAAATTATTTTAATGATCACTAGAATTAAAAAACTTAACAATTCTTAACAATTTAACCTAAATAAGATGCAATTGCAAACCATCCCGAATATGTTAACTTCCGAACGAAAAATCGGTACATCCGTTCATAAGTTATGATGCCACAGACACACACTATAGCCCGGTGAAGTTGTAAAAACCTCGCGGAAAGCAACAAATTAGCTATTCAAAAAAAAGACACATACAAACATACATGCTCAAATACGTCAAACTTATAACACTACATTTTTTACGTCGAGAGTAAAAAGTATTTACTGTTACCCGTGGCTTCTTTCGTCCATAAAGCTATCCCGTACGTACCCGTAGAGATAAAAAGATAAAAATATAATCCTTCATTTATTTGATGTTTTCGGCGCTTGGTAAAACTTCCAAATATTGATATTTTTAAATGAACAAATGTTTCTTCATTTAAAAAATATGGTCATCTTTAATGATTGCACTTAATTAGCTTTTGTAATATTAGTAAAATTTGAAGTTTATATATAATTTTAAATAAATTTTACAGTAATAACATAAATCAACTCTTTTGGTAAATCTCTTTTGAATGGCTGATCATGGCTCTTAGGTGGTCCTACATAAAATTTAAATTTTATCAAAATCTAAAAAGTTATTTTAGAATTACATTAACCAATGTATATATTGAAAAAAAACCATCTAGAAATCATGACCTCCATTCCCAAAAAGAATTATCAGAATCGGTTTGCTATTGACCGAATAATCCGGCAACAAACATTAAAAATACCACATCTTTTAGGAGTCAGTTAATAATATTTATTGTTACGGTTATTCATTCCCGTAAAAAGCTTTTATTCACTACTAGTTGTCCCGGCGAACTTCGTACCACCACAAATAAAATGTTGTTTTCCCACTTTCCTTGCAATTTTCCCAGGTATTTTCTTCTTAATAATCTTCTCGTGACAACTACTAAAACCATAAAAAAAGAAAATGCGTCCATCAGTTTAGCCGTGATGCGAAGACCGTGGGAAATGGGGATTCGTTCTTATATTTTAATTTTTTAGAGTTACTATAAATTATTTCGTTTTAATTAAAGTTTATATTATATAAACTCGATGAGATGATATTATATTTTGAAATAGTAGAGTTTCTCTTAAATCTCGATTTTATGTGAATTAGAATTTGAAATCGGATTTGTATCATTTGGTACTCTTCAACACAATACACGCGAATTATTAGCACTTAGTTCTTATATAATCTATAATATTAAAATGAATCGCTAAATGTGTTTGTAAACGCATAACTTCCGAACGACTGGAACGATTTGGCTAATTCGTTTTTGATTGTGTTAGTTATTACTAGGAAGGTTCTTATACAGAGAAAAATCAGGAAGTAGCAGGGAAAATAGGAAAAATAATATTTCATTATTTCCTTTATTGAACGGGTGGAACGAATTCAGGGCAGTTAATAAATTATATACAATCCTCTATAATAAATTATCATTTATAATTAAATAAATGTTTATAATGCGCTAGTATAATATTAAAAGAGTACAGAGTGACATAAAGTCGAGATCGAAGATTCATACTGCTCAAGTTGAATAAGTCGCATTTTTGAAACCATTGGATCTATATAAAAGACCGCCTCGTTGGTCGAGTGGCTAGCATACACGCCTAACTATATCGACCAACCGCGAGGCTCGGGTTCGATTCTCGACGGGGGCAGACATTTGTGTGATGAACATTTAGATGTCTGCATTTCCGGGTCTGGGTGTTTATTAAATTTATTCTGGTATATATTGAAGTATTTCTGTGTATTAGTATCGTTGACTAACACCCATAATACAAGCATATAATTTGCTTATTTTGGGGTTAGATTCAATTTGTGTGACTTGTCCAGAGATATTTATTTATTTATTTAAAAGAGTTATTTTTGTACGCTGAGGAAACTAAGCAGGTCTGCAAGGATCGTCATACTTGGTACTCAATACCATCTGCCTATCGAGGAAGAGATTTGGCGTTAAGATATACATGTATGTGAGTTAACAAAAGCTTCTAAAAAGTTTTTTTAATCATTTCTTATTACTGAAATTACAAGTGACTAACCTAATGTCACAGTATAGACAAAATGACCTTGATGAAAGTGTATCTTTCTACTGTATGCAAACTCTCATCACTTTATTCTAGACCGTTTTCCTCCATTCAAGCCGCCATCGTGACCTCCGAGTAGACAATTCTTCACACGATTGTTTTATCGTCAAATCTTCTCTCAGATAATTTACGTGAGGTAAAATTGCAAAAAACCGACTTCGATTTCAATAAAAATCGATTAATATACATAAAAAATAGAGGAGTTCAACATAAAACCTACTCTTTTTTGGAAGTTAGAAAAAATAGTGGAGTAAAGTAATTAAAAGGCGTGTCTAGACTTTAAATATTTTTTTATTTACAATTAGCAGCCTGTCTCAGTTCCGCACGTGTGTACAAAATTCTATATTTTACACATACAAGTCTTTCTCTTGAATCAATCTATCTATTATAAAAACTGCATCAAAACCCATTGCGTAGTTTTAAAGATCTAAGCATGTAAAGGAATAGACAGCGGAAAGTGACTTTGTTTTATACCATTTATTTATTATATGGCAAAAAGTTGGCGGCTTTTCTTAATGATAGAAACCATAGCCTACAAACACCACAGATGTTCTTGGCGCTATCTCATGGCAGTTTTTTAGGCCACATAATATGTCACCGCACCACAAGTACTGACGCCACCACAGTACGACTGGAGTCATATCCAGAAATAGGTAAACGGTTAAACCAATCCAGATGAGCTGTTTTACAATATTCTAAACCATAGTTACATCTGACTGATCTAGCGTTTCCGCAGCATTTATTTATTTAACACTTTATTGTACACGTAATATAGAATTGACAGTGAGGAAATATAAATATTGTACAAAAGGCGAGCTTATCTCTTACAAGATATATCTTACAGCTACCCTAAGATAGATAAAAACGATACAAAATAAAAAGCGATAGGTAGACAGTATACAAGCTTAAGATTAAAGAGATAAAAAAAAACTTAATTAAAATTATAAACTATTCTACATAAATACTTACTTAATACTAATATGTATATTGCAATAACATAAAAAAGGTAAAAAAACTAATATAACATGTAATGTAACATTTATATTTGTTTTTAATAGTTAAATCCTTATTTATATGCGTTTTATGTCATAGTTATCTCGCTTCCATATTAAGTAACGTTGGAATAAGATAGAATCAAATCATGCAAAAAATCATGCAAAGCGACTCTGACGATCTGATTCAAAACCTTGCTCTCAAGTAGCTAACCCAGCGCTCAATTCCCACTATTTCCTTTCACACTCCTTTCTACATCAGCTGCGCTGTACCTCCTATTCTAACAAAAAGCACTACCAAGATAATATATACAATGCTATTCGATACGTTGTAGCTAGTCGCTATTGTAGTCTAGTTGTCCAGCGTCTTAGTGAACTTCATGAGGACCTGGGTTCAACCCCGAATCGGGAGAAAAAAAAATAGAAATTTGGTATTTCCAATTTTCTAATGTAAATAATGCTGCCTGGGATTGGAAAGGTTGGCGATAGACTGGCCACCTATTACATTGTAGGCTTAGTATCTTCGGCTAGTCATGGGTGCCTTGGTTGTACCTCTGCCTATCTCTTCGGGGATATGGGTGAAGATACTTTTTTATACTCGATTGTTCCTGCAGTACATCGCCTACTAAAACTCCCATATCTTTTCTGAGTGACGTACACATTATACACATTCTGTTTTGAAACGGATCCCTTTCCTACCAAGTTGCTGCGTAGCACTCTACTACCAATGATTTGTTGGTAAATAGTCTTTGAACCGATGCCCGCTTGTTACGAGCTACCAGGCAACAAAGAAGATGGTATATTTTCCAAACACGGAAAATATGTATGAAATTACCATTTTCTTCTCCTAATGTCTTGGCGGTAAGAGACAACGCCTGTAACTTATAGAATTAAGTGTCCATATCTTATGACCAAGATCTCTAATCAAGTATGCACTTCTCTGCTGCACGCAACAAGAAAACAACGAACAATAACTTCATGGCGGTAGGAATAAGGACATATGGGAATATTTCGTATTATGTTCTTGTTTGTTTTATTCTATGTATTTCACATAATACTCCTTAGGTCTTTTCAAGTCTTGAGTTTTGTGATAAAACACAAACAGACAAAAAGTGACGAAATATATTTAAATCCAGAATGTAGAAAAACATTTGAACGTACATCACGTCAAGTGCCTATACAGGTTAGAAAGAGAGTATGGAGTGCCAACAGAACTAAGTTCGCGGGTGAGCTAATGAAAGAATAAACTTGCCCTGTTTCACTTATGTATTGATAATACTTACTGTTTTCTAACTTTATAAAATAAAAAAAGTTTTTTTGTTTTTGTGGTATCTTCGAAATTATTTTAACATTATTTTAAATGGTTATTGTGCGACCGTTATCAATGTAGTTCAAATTATTTACAAAATAGATCTGAAGATACTGTAAAAGTAAAACCGGTTGGCTGCATTGATATAATTTGTGGAAAAAATATGTAATTAACAATGCTAGTGTATTCTCACATTAATAATAGAAATATTTCTTTAAAAAGACAAGTTTAAACTCGTCATCTGACACATATATCTTGAAGAGTAAGTATTTTTCTTAATCTTATCTTAGTTGTGCTTTAATTAATTATTCGTAATCATTCGTTTATTTATTTTTTGATGATATTGGAAGGCAAGCAAGCATACGGATTTTTTGATGGTAAGAAATTCAAACTGCCTAAAGATACCAAAGTTGGTAATAGTGCGTTGCCAATCTGAGGTCGGGATGTTAGGCCTCGAGCAAAAGTAACGTTACTGGCTACCTTATCCTCGGAACTAGACAAGTCAATAGCAGGCAGTGACGTTATGGCAACAGGTATAGGTAAGACTCTGTACGAAATCGGGCGAGTCGCTGGGAAAATGAGAGGTCACGGTATTGGTAACTGTAAGCGTATGCTCGCCTAATGCCGCGATACCTGCCTGACAGGAAGGCAGATGGTCTATTCTGCAAAGGAGCCCGGACCAACACGAAGTAACTAGTTGCTCAGCTGCAAGTGCGAGTAATAAGTATAACTTTAAGAAAATGTGAATTTCACTTACAAAATCAAACTTTTGAAAGCAGTGAAAACTAGGCATATATACAAGGGCTGTGACGTTTGGCACTTTATATCCTCTGCTAACTCTCATAGGACTTAGCATGAAGATATGTTTGTAAATATTATATGTGTGTATATGTACTTAAAATAATTTCTTGTTAATGGTCTTACTAATTCTAAAAGTCGTTGCGACAACTTACTCTTTATTATTTTATTATACACTAGTGGCCCGCCCCTGCTTTGCACGGGTATAAAATATACAATACAATACAATAACACTTTATTGTGCACCAAATACAAATAAGTTACAAATACATTAAAATAACTTAAAGTAAGAAGGTATACAAAGGCGGCTTTATCGCCAAGGCAGCGATATCTTCCAGGCAACCTTAAAGTATGGAACAAGATTTAGCGAGATAGTGTTTAATGGTGTTCTTAAAAATATAAAAATGCATCTAACACTAGACGTCACAAATCATCCTAAAACCAGAAGCTTGTTTTAGTTATTAGTATTTAATACATATAAACCTTCCTCTTCATCACTTTAGCGATTAAAAAAAACGCTTCAAAATCCATTGCGTAGTTTTAAAGGTTTAAGCATATAGCAGAGGAAGCAACTTTGATTTATATTATGTAGTGATAATTAACCAATATTAACCCAAGGATGATGAAGATGAACTTTAATATTATTGTTATGTTCTGCGCTGTTGGGTCTCTATTCCAATTAGATCATACATACGTATGTAGTATGTACGTAGTACCTACGTATTGTAAAGACAAGTGAATTGTTTTTGTGTCAAGGTCTGATTTCTTTTGTATCTTCAAAATTTGTAGATTGATGTGATGGCGTAATCTGGCAACAAAAATAAACTACATTTTGGTTATAAATATAGTAGGCAAAACGATCTAACCTTGTCAGTTCTTTCTTAATCTAAAATATTTTTAAATCTAAGGCCCATTTTCTTAATAATTTAAGAAAATAATATTGAGCACCGTAGTTTGTAATTACTGAGAAAAACGTTATTGGTGGAATCACATATTTTTGAAAAGTTAAATCAATGAAAGGGTGTAGATTCAAACCTTGCCTGTGGTAAAATGTTTTTTTCTTAAATTTGTAGAAATTTATCCTAAGTCAAAAATAGATATTTTTATTTTATATTCCAGTGCCAAAATTCAAATAGGTATTTCAATTTTGGTATTCAAGTAGGCACTTTAACTTAATTTTAAACCATCAAATGATTTCTTTGGTTTTGAAAAAAAAATATATAGCATATAAACGTTCTAGATTAATTTACGAATCACGACATGTCCCTTGTTTTAAGTTTTTAATATTTTTTAAATGTTATGAAACCCAAAGTTACAAAAGTAGACAATGACGTTTTCATTTCAATGACTATTATTTTAAAATATTTTTTAAAACTAGAGAGAATCTCCACGCCCGTATCCCGAAAGAAGTGGGAGGAGGTACAACCAGGACACCCAATACTACTAAGTAACTAGGTGATACTAAGTAAATTATATGATGAAGTCACTATGATAGGCAAACTTATCAACAACAGGGCACATATTCAATTTCTTTATGTTGGCCGAGCCGAGGATCGAACCCGAGACCTGATGAAGTCAAGTCCAACAACCAAACCGCTAGACCATGGAAGCGATAGCAAGCTTTTTATTTTTTTAATTCTTCCCTATTTCGCAAAGGATGGACCGATTTTGCTACTTATTTCTTTTGGTTTATTGGTTATAGTCACAAGAAAGTTCTTATGAGGAGTAAATCCGGGAAAATTGCAGGTAAAATGCGAAAAACAATACTTTTATCCATACAAATTGTAGCTGTTAATGTCAAGCAATACGAAGTTCTCTGGGTCGGCTAATTCGAAATAAAACTGCACAAGTTCGTCTGCAATCTCAATATTATGTCACCTTTTTAAATAATAAACCTGTACAGATGGTTCAAGATCGATATTTGTTAATACATGGAATGAATTTCTATATTTTTAAAGGTTCTATAGCAGCAAATTAGAAACGAAACCCTTGTAGGTTTATCGTGTCCTTCTCGTTTTCTGTTCGTATGTTACAGCCCTTTTTCCCAAATAATTACGCAGTTCAATCTTGGTAGGAACATATTCTGAGAACAGCTTACGAATTTTGTTTATGTGATAAGATAGCAAACAAGCACACGACTCTGGTAATGGTAAGAGACAAACATGTAACTTATAGACATCAAAGATGTTGTAGGTGCGTCGCTGTCTTGTGGTCTAGATGTTCAGCCAATTGCTAGTGTTAGAAAAACAGAAAATTTTTGGTGGAAAAAAAATCAGTGCTGGTGGATCCTTCGAAAATATCTCAATATAATATATTCGTCGTACACGCTTCCTACTGAACTATTAATGGGGGAGTCCGATACTCACATGACGATTTTTAATTTTTAACGGACCTTGAAAAAACCTTTTTTAAAAGACAATTCTCAAAGGTACAACCACCAAGTCTAGATCTGATTATGGAATCACAGATAAATTGGGGACATACTCAATTTTTATCTAATTATACGACATCATTGTTGAAATCAAAGTTGGTGTTTTGCAGTTTCGTTATTATATGATTTTCATACTTAAAAAGCGTTATTAATTTTCTTCCTTTAGTTTTTCGCACTAGCGACAGCAGATCTAAAATTAACCTCATAATGGATACAATAATGAATTTCCGCAAAGTAACACATGATTCAATAAAATAACTAGCGATAGCATTTGCCAATGGTCAAGTTGAAATTTGCGTCAACTTAACCGATAACCAAAATCGGTTTTAAATTTATTTAAAATTAGCCATAAGTTGTCAATGAAAGTCATGTCTGGAGATCTTAACTAAAGCGGCGGCCTCATTACTGAAGCTCATTCAATGAGATTTGGCGGCAACGAGGAAATACACGATACACTATTTTCATCATGATTATTTCATTTGTGCACTTTAACTGTATAAAATTGTATAAAATGTCAACAAAATTGACTAACTTCACTCAAAACAAACACAAAATTCCATAATTACGAAAAACTGCGACCATCTTTTCTTTCGATGGCGCCAAAACCAAATATTTTTAAATATTCCCTATCCTATATTTCAGCGGTGCCTATACTTTTTGCTGTGAAGATCGACTTAAAAAAAAGTTAAGGGTTTAAGATCGACAGCTTTACTTTTATCTTTTTTTTTATTAGCTGTTAATAATTATAACACGTATTTATACTATCATAAGTAATAATAGCAGTTTTACATAGTTTCTTACTATTTACACACATTTGTAGATAAAAATTATTCGAAATTCGATAATAAAATCTTGTAGGTACTTGCTGGCTTAACCTCTAAGATCGACCGTGGAACCTGTCATGATCGATCAGTCGATCACGATCGACCGTTTAGGCACCACTGTTATATAACATATCCCCCAAAATATTTTAAAAAATCGGTTGTCTGTGAAGTCGGTTCACTGACGATAGTTGAACGTGACAACGTCATAAGAACGGAGTTCGATTGTGCCTCTTTGTCGCTCGTTCCGCGATCTCGCTTGCTTTGCTTGACTTAAATAGAACGCCTCAGATCGAGGTAACGCTACCTGAGTCATGTTTTTACCATCGAATTATAAGACGTTGTCACGTCAAAACTTGTAGTGAACGCAAGCAAAACTACAATTAATTGCTAGTATAATAAAAGTAGTGCCTAATTATATACAATGTTCAATGGTAATGTAAATCAGTCTAATATGCATAATTTATTACAAAATTTTTCAAGACAGATAATGAACTAATTATACGCAAAAGAATGCAGCAAACGCAAATAAATTTAAATTAATTATTTTTATGTTACGATTTCTTGTTAATATGGCAGTATACTAATTTTAGCACGTTTTTGTGCTAATTAAGTAAAGGAGGACAACAATGAAAAAAAAACTTTTAGCTTGGATCAAAATGAATATAGTCAAAAACACATTGATGTAAGGTGATTTAAAAATAAGTGTGACATCAGAATTTTTAAGAAAATTACTTTGGCATGTTAAATGTTCATAGGCAGCGCATTGGCACAGTACAAATATGAATGTTTGTATTGTGACATTGGGATTTGTCTACTTACGCGTATACTAGGTTTTTTAAGTGAAACCTTCTTCAGCGGTGTTGCGCACTTTTATTGGAATGGGTCAAAAATTCTAAACTCGCTTCAGGACTAGTGACCTGAAATTTCGTAAGACAAAAATTCGTAAGACGGCGCAGGGCGCTTGCGCGGATGTTCGTGTTGTCATGTTTGTTTACGATAGCGCAATAAATGAATATTCTATTCTACCACATAAATGATAGTACTTTTATACTGATAATTAAAGCAATTCGCGCAAAACTATCCCCTAGCAATTTCAAAATACCAGAAATGCACAACGTTAATATTCAAGTTTTTACTTCTGCCGGCACCCCCGGAGTGCAACCGTCGTTATTATTTTCTTTTTCGGAACGAACTTCCTTATCGCGCGTTGTGAAAGGGGGCTAGACGGAAAAAAATTCTCACGAAAAATTGTCCACGACACTTTTTTCTATAGTAAGCTAATGTAAGCTGTGCGGCGTTTGTCTAGATAGTGTAGTAATAGTCTAGTTTGTGAGATAGATATAGAGTGAGATAGAGATTGATAGAGTTTTATCTCAACCTTAATTATGTAATTTAAATTAAGTAACTTTTTGCAACTATACATACATTTATGAAAGTGAACTACTTTATTAGTTACACATTTTCCCGCCCCTGAGGTGATGGACCTGGAGGTATAGATACCTTTACTAGCACCGTGACATCTCTCTAGATGGTAGAGCTCCGACCGACTCACTGGGATTTTTACCACCGCCTTATTTATTCCTGAGAATAAGGTAACCGGTAACTAACTCTGCTCGAGGCCCAACATCGCACCTTCAGGTTGTAAACGCACCATTACCACTTTTTGTATCTCTAGGCAGAGTGAATTTCTTATCATCAGGAAATTCGACTGCTTGTTTTCCTTCCAATATCACAAAAACATTAGTCGTTTAAAATATTTTACTTACTCTTCGACGATTAAATGGACTGGAAAACTATTCTAAGCTTGTGTTACGGGTGTTAGTCAAAGAAGAAAATTCATTGATATACTTAAATGAATACCAAAATATTTTTTTAAATACATCCAAACCCGGAAATGCAGATGTCTAAATGATTATCACTAGAAGGCCTGCTCCCGTAGGGAACCAAACCCGAGCCTAGTAAAACATGTCGTTTATACACACCTAAGGCAATTAATTAATGTACATTGCCTACACACAGAGATGTTATGTACCTTGCAAGCGTAGTATCTTTGCGCCCATATCCGCGAAGAGGTAGGCAGAGACACAACCAGGGCACGCACGACTAGCCTAAGATACTAAGTCCCACAATGTGATAGGTGGCAAGCGGGCACATATCCTATCCCGAGCAAACTTTCTTTTAATTTGAAAATATGAAAAACCCAATTTTTTTTGTTGCCCGACCCAGGATTCGAACCCTGGACCTCATGCAGTCAAGTCCAACAACTGAACCGCTAGACAACAGAGGCGATATTGCAAGCGTACATTTTTGAAAAGACAGCCGACAAGCTTTTAGCTCTCCTGATAGTAAGAGAGCGTGACCTATAGCCACCGTAAATGTTACTGATGCGGCGACACATTGCTTTTGCTTGTGTAAAATATAATAATGCTTGTACAAGTTTACTTACCGTCACTCCCAGCACGGAAAAATACCACACCACTTTACCGAGCAATTGCAGAGTAGTAGCGGCTAACACGCTGGCTTCCCCTGATTTGGAACATGACACAAGCGAACACTGGGTTATAACACACTAAATAGGTAAAGCTTTGGTTTCTATCAAAGTTATTATAATTGCAAGATTCTGCTGTACATATCGACATATTATACTATGTATTTTGTAAAGATTTAGGGACGTATACTTTATTGTCATAAAACAGCGATCTAGTACAAAGGTATTCTTGTCAAAGAGACACTTGTGGAATAAAGACATCATAGATGTTATAGGAGCGCCACTTCACAAAGTTTATATATTAACAAGCAACCCGCTACAGCTCCTCACGGGTGAACAAAATTTAATTATAAGTAGAAACCTTCGTTACGAATTTCTCTGTTAAAAAAATCTAATCAAAATCTGTTGTTTAGTTTTAAAAATTTAAGCATACAGGTACTTACTAGGTGGTAGAGTTTCGCAGCAACTCGCCCGGATCGGTACCACCGCATTACCTACTCCTGCCGACATAGCGTCAGTGCTTGCCGTTGACGTGTTTCAGTTCGGAGGGCAAGGTAGCCGGTATACATACTTTTGCTCGAGGTCTAACATCTCAGCCTCATGTTGGCCCATTTCTTACCATCAGGAAATCCGTCTGCTTGTTTGCCTTCCAATATCATAAAAAAATAGGGACAAACAGCGGAAAACGACTTTGTTATATAGTAAGTAGTGAAGTAGTAGCTAATAATTAAATAAACTATATCGGTGATATTGAAACAACATATTATATTAATAATGGTATATTCAAAAAGAACATTACATGATCATACACTTACCATACAGAAGCAATCTCATTTAAATACAATAGATAATAATACTCCATTTCTACATACCGATGTTACTGGGTCATCTTATTACAACATATCATGTTAAATAACAGACCTAAAGGAATTTCATCTGTATTTTGGCAATGATTGAGGGTCAAACTCGAAGTACCATCACGTCTGTATATCCCGAAGGGACAAGTAGTAGAATCACCAGGGCACCCACGATTAAGGGTCCATGTATGATAAAATACGTCAGCAGTATAATGTTTTTTTCATACAAAGCAATCATGCATCTTGGTGACAAAAATACACAAGATTAACATGAATATGCTTTATAAGACTAGTGTTTCCAAAACACGATTCATTTTACTTTGCTCGATAGAAAAAAATCAAAAACTTAACCCTTTTTTGAAAGCAAAACCCAACTGTCTACTTCAATTATGAAAATATCGACACCAGATTTAACATAAACATAGATAAGTACTATATACCTAAAGGATAAGCGTTTCAGTTTTTATACTTTTTTCAAATTACTTTTATTGTGTCAAAAATAGTGATTTGTCGCTTAAGACATTTAATTTAGAGCGCAATATTTCATAGTAATCATGGAACGGGGGAGTGCGGCGATTGGCTGTTCTGGCTGACTAAGTATGGGGCCTTAACCAAAGACAATAAGTCCCATAATGTGCCATGTTGGCGATATACCTATATACCTAAGAGCTCAAGAATTTAAGTCCGAGCACCAAAATGTCATGGTTCGTATAACACCGTCCATGCAAAGCAAACAGTTTTAGGCGCCAAAGCATCAAGGTAGATTCTTTAAATTATACGTATATAGACCAACATGGCGTATACAAGTGGTGGTAACTGTATTTTAGGATTAACTTAGATAACTTGAGCTTAATGCAACAGCAAAAAGACAAATAATCATTATTTCAACAAAAAAAAATATTGTATTTCCAATTTATAAAAAAAATATTGCTCAGTATTGGATATGTGTCCGGTTGGCGATAGGATTGCCACCTATCATATTGTGGGACTTAGTGTCTTCAGCTAGTCGTGGGTGCACTGGTTGTTCCTCTGCCTACCCCTTTGGGGCGTGAAATTCTTTTTTTTCAAAGTCAACTAGCTAAACAACAAAACTCTTATTTGTAACTGTCGTTGACGTCCCTATAATAGTCTTATGTGAGTGGATTAAAAAAAATACTAGATTCGAATTCAGATCTTTAGCTACAATGATATCAAGACAGTCAAACAGACCGACATACAAAAAGAATTTCTAATAGCAGAATGTATAAATGAGTATCTATTAGATCTTTCTTATGTTTTTGTCGGATCTGGATAAAAAAGTGAGAGTGGTCTTTCCAAAACCAATTATAAAATTCTATTAATTATAACTTGAGTACATAAACACATATATCTTAACGTCAAGTCCATTACATGCAGTCAGAGAGTATCGAGTGCCAAATGTAACGATCTTTTGCAGACCTGCCTCTATTTTTATGATATTGGAAGGCAAACAACCAGACAGATTTCCTGATGGTAAGAAATTCACGCCGACTAGAGGCATCAAACGTGGTTATGGTGCGTTGCTACCCTTAGACTGGGATGTTAGGCCTCGAGCAAAAGTAAGTTTACCGGCTACCTTAGTCTCTGAGCCGGAACACGTCAACGGCAAGCGCTGACATTATGGCGGCAGGAACAGGTAAGGCAGTAGTACCAATCCGGGTAATTCACTGCGAGACTCTACCACCTAATCAGATGTCACGGTGCTAGTGACGGTAAGCCTATGCTCGCCTTTTACAAACTGTCTGGCACAGGAAGGCAGATGGTCTATTCAGCAAAGGAACCAGGATCAATACGGGGGAAGAAAATATCTACAAGTACAAGTAAGCTATACCTACTTTATTTATTGTCCTTGGTGGAGTTCCAGAGAAAAAGCAAACACACTAATTGATAACCTTATCTCTTTGTAAGTCGGTCAAATATGATAATTCTGTCTCTTCTTGTCTGTTCCGTATCTTTTTGTAATGCAAATTTTTAAGCAAATTAAATATTTCGCAATTCGCGAGTGAGTGTTAAACAGGCATTTGGTATTCTCAATATCATATATTTACATATTTTGTTGAGTTTAACTCATTAAAGAATAATATTTAAATATTAAATATCAATTTCTTAATGTATGAATATTCAATTATAAACAAACACCGGTCTCATGACGACCAACATTACGTGTGACCTTGAACTATTTTTAAATTACCAGATAAAATCCACGGTTTACCCAGATTCTGTAGTTGCTAAGCTAGGAGAAATACGTCAGAATTTGAAAAAGATAAATGGTTGTTTTTGGTTCAAAGGTTATTCGTAACATATTTGATATTTTCCATCGTCGGCGCTTGGTAAAACTTCCAAATAGTCATATTTTAGAACTTAAATTACAATTAAATAATTAATTAAATTTAATTAATTTGGTAATTTAAGTTCTAGCCCTGATGATGCTGTAAAAAGCGAAACTGGTAGGCTATTTATAAAATAATAAAGTATAAGTGATACGTAAAACAGTACAAGTGTTTCTTCATCTAAAAATATGAATGTTACGAATAACACATTGGAGAACAAACAACTTGGTCCAATGCTTTATAGCAATATTTTTGTTGCTATGTAATGAGAATGAGAGAATGAGATGTTATGGGTGTGCCGATGTAGTATGACCTCGATTGTAGGCCTATCATGCAAGCTTGCAGACTTCCCTACCCCCTGCAATGGAACTGGGGCAAAAAAACGAAAGAAAATGAAGAAAAACAGAATGAATGAAAGTAAAAAAAGAAAAAATGAAAGAAAAAAGAAAGAAAACATTTATTGTCAGACTAAAACTTACCACACATCTTACTAGGTGGTAGAGTTTCGCAACAACTCGTCCGTATTGGTACCACCGCCTTACTTATTCCTGCCCCCATAACGTCAATACTTGCCCGTGACGTGTTCCGGTTCGGAGGATAAAGTAGACAGTAAATTTACCTTTGCTCGAGGCATGACATCCCGTCCTCAGGTCGACAACGTACCATTACCAACATTGGTGTCTCCAGGCGGCATGAAATTCTTACTATCAGGAAATTCGTCTGCTTGGTTGTCTTCCAATATCACAGAAATATAAAAAAATAATGAAAAATCAAGAGTTTTTTTTACGTGAACCATACAAGCCTACGTATGTGCGACGACATTGTACAAAATTACCGACTAATCTAGCTAACTAATCGAGGCCAGACTCTGAAAAGAACCAAACTCAGAAGGCTTTTTTTTCAATTAATCAAACTAATTACATTGTAGACGTAAAATTAGATTAGATCGCTATCTTCAAAATGTCTGTCTTGTAAATACCCGAGATTTTATGATAACCCATTTTTAGTGATGTAATAGCAAGCAAAGAGACGGTTTAGAACAAGGTAAGAAACATCCATGCTTTATAGACACCTATGTTTTGGATGGGTCACTATCCTATGGCTGACATTCTTGGATGTGCAAGTCTACCGTCTACCTTACCTGCCGGACCAGAAAAATATAATGTAAAAGTCCAATATTATGGCAACAGGAACAGGTATGGCGGTGGATTCACAAAAGCCTAACATCAGCTTAACAGTTATTTACCACTAATAGATAGAGTAAAGATAGGTGATAGAGCGCTATGCAGGAATTTGTCCGTGTGAACGGCAGGTAGACGATGATCTATTATGTCAGATTGTCTGAGTATACTCAGAGGACGAGGCCTTTATATATAAAAATACCTTTAATTTATAAACATACATCCTTTTCCTGTCAGGGGTAACAAAATAGGCTGGTAGGCATCATTTTGTCAGTAGTCCTTATTCGTATACTCATTCATAAACTTCCTACTCGTTAAGAACTTCATATGTAGGATACGCATAGGCGTATTACAAGTTCAGGGTATTTGCAACAGGTTGCGTCTATAACCAGAGGCTAACTATTTAAGCACGAATCTTCGTCACGAAGTAGGCATAGGTCACAAGTTCGCGACACTGACTTTGGCTTACTGTTTATAGTATAGGAAGCATCCAAACAAACTTTCTAATTATCAAACTTATTTAAGGGGTGTGCTATCTTTTTCCACAAAGCTAAAAGAATAGAGATGAAACCTTTTAGATATGTCAGATTAATAGTTCGCATATGTCAACCTGTAACGTTTTTGAGTTTAGTAAAAAAGTAACTATCTTCTCGCCCATATCCCCGAAGATGTAGGCAGAGGCACAACCAGGGCACCCACGAAGCCGAAGACACTAAGTCCAACAACGTGATAAGTAGCAAGCCTATCACCAACGAGGCACACAATCGATCCCGGGCAACATTTTTTATTGGAAAAAAACACATTTACTTTTTTGTTGCACGACCCATGAATCAGACCCGGGACCTCATGAAGTCAAGTCCAACACCTGGACTACTAGACCACAGAGGCGATTTTAAGTTTTTAAGTAAAATATTAAAAGACTGTAAAATGTCATGTACTAATCTGACAGCAGCAAAAGTGTTTGTCTCTTTCTATTACTATCGTAGAAAAAGATAGTGATAACTTAAAATTAGTTTAGTAATTGTGCAAAAAAATTGCATCCACTGTATCCTTTAGATTCTGAGAAGATCATATTAAACGAACACACCTTATGAAGTTCGATATTAATCATCCATTGTTCATTAAAGGAATTCGTTTCAAAATTTATTTTTAAGAGACATATTAACATATATTTTTTAATTTCAACAAACTGAATTACTAAAGTAGTACGAAGTAAGGCAAATGTTTTATAATTTTAATTATTTTGATTACTTTACTTTTCATAGTCACAAGTTAACTTGTTGTGTAATATACTTGGTAATTGGTGTATTATGACAGCAATTAAGCTTGGATTTTGCTCAAACTTCATTTATAATTAAGTATATTAATGCATCTATATTTAAGTAACTTTGTTTTTTTGTTATTTCTGTTTTTTAGTAGTTTATGTGTTAGCCCCGAAAATCTGGCAAATGTGAATGTAATGTAAATGAAAATTAAGTAAGTAAATCAATAAAATAAGAAAAATAATAAGTAAATAAAATTGATTTAGTTTATATTTTTAACAAATATTGAAATTAATTGAAAAGTTATGTAGTTTTATCTAGCTTTACTTACTTTTAATTATTCTTTTGTAACAGTATAATTTTACAACCTAGCAAGTCGGTAAAAAGCCGCGTGATTAATTTATTTTTTATTTTAAGTACATTAGGTAATTTATTAATCACACGAAATATATGAATAAGAAAATAAAATAAAAGATACAGTAGACTGTCCCTAAGAAATATCTTTCAGCCTAGGATAAACAAAATAAATTAAAACATAGGCAGTATAACATATATGTATACATTCTTCAGTTCAAAGCTTATGTAGTATGTAAATAAGTAATAATAGATTACTTAAGGTATTTAACATGTTAAGGCGATTTCCATTTAATTATTAGGTACAGGACACTTAGCAAGTCGTTATGTTCATGTAATAGGTAAACCAAATTTAGACAAGTCATATTTGTAATTACATCATTGTAAACAACGCCTTACGTTCCACGTGAAAACCTACATAGAGTGCTAATAAACAGAAACTTTAACATTTTTAATCATTTATGTTTATTTATTATTGTATACAATTTATGACATAAAACAAGGACAGTAATAAACAGCACAAA
>NJDD01000726.1:458836-471804 GCA_002245505.1 Calephelis nemesis
GATACTCACATTATATTTTTATTTTATATGTCGATATTTCGGCCCAGTTGCTGTTGAGTTTAAAAACAGAAATTTTTTTAGTTGTCTTAATGATTTGTTTATAGGGAGAAGTAAGGGCGTCTTCAAAATACCACGCTTGATTACAAGGAGGAGGCCTTAGGTGTTTGTTACATACTCAAGATTTTTTAAGGAAATTTACAAAACTTTTTCATGAACATATTTTTCATTTTTTTTTATTACACCCATTTTTGGTTTTTCCCGTGAAGTGCTATATTAATACAGCTAAATTTTAGCGATATTATTTTCTTTTAATTTTAGTTTTACAAAAATGATCTATGAAAGTAAAAACGTGTTTATTTGGTACTACTAAACCAAATATGTTATACGGTATGGCAGAAAAGTAAAAAATAAAAAAACCGGTCAAAAAATTTTGTACCAGTCTACCCTGTAGAATAGATCTGCATATACCTTCCTGCCTGGTTGCTCGTATAGATAAGGGTAGGTAGCTTAGATCATTACCAACAAGTTAACTGGTGGCAAAGAGCTGTGCATCAACTTGCTCGGGTGGGATATCCATCGCTTTCCTTTTCCTTTTGCTAGGATGACTGTTTACCACTGTGATAGGATAGCCAGTAAATACATATATTAGACCTTTGATTTCGTAATCATTAAATGTTTTAAAGGTCATGTTTCACTTGTATTATGGAAGCAGGTTAATGTCATATTAACTATCCGGTTTATGTTGATAACTTACATATGTAAAAATAAATCCAAGAATGTTAAGAGTCTCCAAAAACGGCGTGTTTGTATGAAAAGAGTGGTGAATGTGGATCCCCCACATTCATCACTTTTTGCAATTAGCACTTATTATTCTATGCCTAATCCGCAAGCAAGTTATCGTGAAGAGCCGTTGTATTTGTTTTTTGGTCCAGTCCGTTTTACTATATTTTTTGGCTATTTTCACTTTTTTATTTCATTCAAATTTTTTATATTTGCATCTTTATAGACGATTTTTAGAGTTTAAAATAAGGGAACAGAAAAAAAATCAAACAAAATACATTTAGTATTACTAGCTACATTAGAATCTACCGATAAATTCATAACCATAAAACCAATAATCCCTTAAAAACCTATCCATGACGTAACTAAGAATCATCCTTGTTTTTAAAAAAAATGTTTATAAGTTCTCTTCAAGTAAAGCCGAGTTCAGCATTAGTATCTAATTATAACAGAATCACCTTAGTATTGATTAACCAATAACACTAATGTTGACACCATGTTGACAAATTTAACGCAATTAAATGGAAAAGTCCGCGAATTTCTACATTTCCACCGATAGTCCATCAACATATTATTTTAAAAATAATTTAGGAGTTCCGCAGTTGAATTAAAAACCCTTTCTTTTCTTTTCTTTTCATCTTTTTTGTATATGGATCTCTGTCTCCGTGATGGATTTTCTCTGAGCTGGGGGTTACAATTAGATCTATCCAAAACAATATTATTTCGAAAATCCTACTTTCCATTGAAGTAAGACAACCTTATGACAGATGTCATAAAGTGCTTATTTAAGCGTACCTTTAGCAAGAAGGAAATAATATTGCTATAAGTATGCGTTTATGTGGAATAGTAATATGCAATTATTTAGTTTCTAATAGTATTTCAAATGACTGTTGTATTTGTGGTTTTCGAATAATATGTGCTCTATCTCAAACATTACTGTACATATCTCGTTCAAACTAATATTCGTAAAATATTTCATTGAGCATTAACTTCACGAAACTTTCATTGTTTAATTCAAGCTAGCGGGGAAGGAGAACATATCACAATTCGAAGATGTCTTTTCCTACCATCATTTATATTTAGAAGTTTTTCAGCCCGCAATGTATAGCGAACGAGGTCTATGCATTTAGCCGCGCGTTGCGAGCTGTAAGTGCCGACCTAATACGATGTTTTATTACATTGCTGTTTTTAGTGCATTATTATAGTTATTGTTATTTATTAGATATTAAGTAAAAATCGAGTTGCGTTAGATAGTATTAGTGAAAAAATAGTGAAATCAATAAAGAAAAATTAAATTAATGCAATTTCCGACACAAAATTCCAACTACATATGCGTGTCTATCACGTATAGAATCCATGGTTGCATTTTTCGTTACGCTGTCATTTACGCGGTGTAAATGCAAAAGTTAGTTTGATTTGCAGTTAATTTGACCGGCGAAGAAGAATAAGTTAGGTACTTATTACAGTTAAGTTAAAATACCTACAGAACCCTTAATAGTAAATTTTACTCACCCGATCTGACTCATTTGTAGTTACAAAAAGCCTATTATACATGTTATCAAACTATGCCTAAGAACTTACGATTAAAATTTGCATATATTACTTAACGTTAGAATCGCGTTATAATAATTTATTTGGTATATTTTATAAAATATTCAAATTCTTTCTCAATTATCTTGTTATTCTTATCCAAGTTGAAGACTCTAGAATAGAGTAGAGTTGACCTTGAAAATGATATTCATTTACGAAAATCTTTTAGTGAGACATCAAACAATGAATTGATTGAAGAAGAAACTTGATTTAGTTTGACCATACTAATGGTACCTACTTGTGACCAAAAAACAACTAATTACCACCTGCTCGAAATCGCAGTCACAAACTAAGAAGATATTTTAGTGAATGAAACTCAGTGGGTATGTGTTTTTTAAATTAGTTATGATATTTAATCACCTCTATGGTCTAGCGGTCCAGGTAGATTTAATTTCATGAGATTCCGGGTTCGATTCCCAGGTTGTTGAAAAAAGTGTTGCTCGGGATTAGATGTATGCCCGGTTCGGCTATAGGCTTGCCACCTATCACAATGTGGTGCTTAGTGTCTTCGGCTAGTCGTGGGTGCCTTAGTTGTTTGTACTTTTGCCAACCTTTTCTGGGATATGGACGTAAATATACTTACTTACTTTGTAACATCTATTTACACAATATTATCAACTACAAAACACAAATAAAATCTGAATATATTATAAACGGTAACAGGTAGACGCTTCAAATTTTCACATAATATTTACTTGTATATAATAATATAATATTACCTTTCGTAATAAAATATAATTTAATAACAATAAAGTAAATATGAAAGGTCCAATCCGCTGGTAGATTTATTATTATATAGACCCGTCACAAGTACCTCTTGTAGGTTTATGTGAAATAAAGATGATTTATTTTTATTATTATTAAAGTGAGACTCCCATACAACAAACGTAATTTTTAGTAGATAGAGCTTAGCGCATGATCCTTCGTGCGCGAGTTCTACTTATACTTGGCCGGTTTTTTTGTTTGTCTTAATTGTATACCCAACTTATTTGTTTATACAAAAGGTGGACTTAATGCCTGTCCGTAGTCATCTTGTGGACATACAGAGAATGAAATTTGTAGGTGCCACACAAATAACAAATACATCCCATATAGATAATGTATAAATAATTAATTATATATACCTATCTATTACTATTGTCATTATGTGTGCCAGCGATGCTGTAGCCTATAATGTGCAAGTATTTTAAATTAATAAATGATTCCATGATTTTGATTCCATTCCACGAGATGGACAGACCACCTCATGAGGGTCGCGGGGTCTCGCTGGATGCAGGCCGCTTCCATCCGGTCGAAGTGGAAGTCAAAGGGGGAGGCCTATGTTCAGCAGTGGACTTCCTATGGCTGAAATGATGATGATGATGATGATGAATGATTCCATAGTATTATAAAGTACAAAACGTACATTGTAATACTACTTTACATTTTCTGCATGTTACATAAATAATTACAAATTACATTACAAATGGCCGTATTACGAGATTGCATTGGAAATAAGCTATCGTTCGTCATCTAAATAATGTTCTGAGATTTCGTGACAGTTTTTTTTATAGATATCTTTAGAGTATCTTGACGCCCATATCACCGAAGAGGTAGGCAGAGTCACAGCAACATTTTTTTATTAAGAATTTGGAAAACCCCAATTTTTTTTTGTTGCCCGACCCTGGATTCGAAACCGGGACCCCATGCAGTCAAGTCCAACAACTGAACCGCTAGACCACAGGGTGTTTCAGTTCTTTTTAAAATATCGGAATTAAATCCATTAAAGTGTCATAAATTTGTGGAGATGAGACATTTATCTCAGTTATTTTAATACAGGACATCACGCTTCCTTAAATATACACTTATTTTAACATATATACTGAAGACTAATAGTTTAATATACATCCTTGACATAGTTATAAATAATTCCTATAGTTTTATCGTCGAGTCCCTACTATCGTGTTCCGGAATCAAGGACCGGTTTTATAGGTTACCATAAATTTGGTAACCAGCACATTGGCAACATAATGTTACCACCTAAAAAGAGGTGTGTGTGTGTGTGTCAAGGACACGAATGTTGTGAAAATGTGAACGTGAATATGTTTAAGAGTGAAAATGAACAGAAAATTGCGGTATTTTCTCTTCCAATGAGCGGGCTACTACACATTCCTAACTTATTTTAGTCGACTCTGATCTTTTTGTTAATGGTCTTGTTCAGGGATTCCCAAAATATTTTGTTTTATAAACCATAATCAAAATTTTACTGGATTTAGTAAACCCCCTGAGTCTTTATTCTGTACTTCCAATTTTTGTCATACCCAACGTAGACCCCCGTAGATCTCCAGGGGTCCACTTGGACCATTATGGGAATTATTGGTATTAGATACTGGGAATAGACATCTGTAACAAAAATATTGGCTCCTGTCACTATCTGTCAACGATTTTCAATTGCCTACTACTATGAAATAATTTTAAAAATGTATTCGGAAATTTGGCGCCATCGAGAGAAAAGATGGTTGAAGTTTTTTCATAAATATTGAATTTCATATTTATATTGTGTGAAATTAGTCAATTTTCAGGTGGCATTTTATACAACTTTGTTCAGTAAAAGTACACAAATGAAATAATCATGAAGAAATTAGCGTATCGTGTATATAATAGTAGCCGCCAAATCTCACTGTATGAGCTTGGGTAATGAGGCCACCGCTTTACCTTTACATGACTTATTGACGACTTATGACTAATTATAAGTGAGTTCTGATTATGGTATATTTGCTGCAAATTGATACATTCTACTTGACTGATGGACAAATTAGAAAAACCTAAAGAAAGAAAAGAAAAAGATGTACATGTGTTCACGTAAAAGGATACACTCTGTTGTCTCAGTACTCTGTACTACAAAAGCAAACGACACAGAGTAAATGGTAAGTAAGTGATGACCCCGGCATTATACTCCAGTGTCAGAGGTCGACGACACACTAGGCCACTCAATGTCATCTCGATGGTATTATAATTGCGCTGACTTGCAATTTGTAAGTGATTCAAGGTTTGACAGCATCTGCTTCAAGTGCATAAGTCAAAGTGACTTTCTTCATATTTTACTAGCAAACCATCCTTGCTTCGCGCGGGTGAATAAGCTTCTATGTTGTTAAAAACCGCATCAAAATCCATTAAGTAGTTTTAAATATTTAAGAATAAAGAGGGACAGACAACGGAAAGCGACTTTGTTTTATATTATGTAGCAAATAGTGCTGAGCAGCACCTTGCCTGGAATAATGACATTGCCTTATCAGTTTGAAGCACTATAGTATCAGTGCTCATTGTTTTCGTGTTCAGTGCTAAAGGGTAAGTTTGTCCGTAGACGTGCAGACATGTTCTAAGATAGAGACATAACAGTAAAATTTACTATGTTTATGGGCGATAGTTGTCTCTTATCTTCAGAAGAGTCTAAGTCTCTTATCATAAAAAGAGTAAAGAAAATAAGTTATTTTAGGCATTGATAGATTTAGATATTGAATTATGAAGACAGATTATCGATAGTAAATGAGATTTTAGCGCAGTCAAAGTGCAAAAACGACTTTGATGTTAATAATTGTTTGTAATCTATTTGTTCTTTTGATGTTTAAACTTTATTCCTTTAATTTTTTTCTAAATTCGTTCTGTAGTTTCTGCTAAAAAGAGTAACAAACATCCATCCATTCTCACAATCTTTCGCATTTATAATAATAGTTTCCCTCAATTTCACTGAGATTCCGTTATCAGATGCAGTCTTGGTGACAATGGAAGAACCACCTCGGAAGAACGCTTTCTAAAATGAGATCAGATTTTTTTATCACAAATTTAATCTAACCCCAGAGTAAGCAAAATATGTACTTGTTAATAAATAGCAACACTAAAATAAATTTAATAAACGCCCAGACCCGGAAATGCAGACATCTAAATGTTTGTCACACAAATGCCTGCCCCCTAGGGATTCGAACCCGAGCCTCGAAGTTAAAACTTAACACGTTTAAAGTTAAACATTAGAGTTCAAACAGAGGTTACATTTTTTTCGAAAATCGGTGCTCTAAAAAGTCGCTAGTAAAAAGCTTGTGATGTTGACGCCGCTGTGACGCAAGCGTAACACTATAATGGCGAAAACTGATGCTATGCCTTTATTAGTTGGCTGCGGCACATACTTACTGTAGCAAGTTACTGCAAAACTTAAATGGTATTACCACATAATTTGACCTTTAATATGAAAGTTGCATAAATATTATAATTTATTGAATAATTAATCAAAATCTGTATTAGATATGGAATATATTTTAAAATAACAGTGTCTATGTGTTGATTAAATACTAAAATATTTTTAAGTTCTAAAAATTTGTTTCAGAATTGTTTATCTGTCGGTTGTTACACAAAGTCTAAAGTCGTATAAAGTTATCAGATATGAGGAGACAATAGTTTAAGCACAATAGAAGCATGAAAAACATGACTTCCATTACTCTATGACCGCCTCGTTGAGTGGCTAGCGTACAAGCCTACCAAAACCGATCAACCGCGAGGATCAGGTTCGATTTGTGTCGAGGCAGGCATTTGTGTAACAAACATTTAAATGTCTGCATATCCGGGTCTTGGTGTTTATTCAATTTATTCTGGTATCTACTAAAATATTCCTATGTATAAGAATCGTTGACTAACACCAATAACACAAGCATATTAAAATTTGCTTACTTTGAGGTTAGATTTAATTTGCGTAACTTGTCCAGGAATATTTATTTATTTATTTATTTACTTTTATTTAAGTCGTCAAAGTACGAAACAATGAATATTTTCCTCGGTTTCTTTGACATACCATCTTCTGACCCAGATGTGATGACAAGAGGACAAAATACATACGAGTCGTTACGTCCTTTGTTTCTGAGTCGGTTGAAAATGTAAGTTCAACTTAAACTATTGTATGAAATATAAAACTCAATAGAATTAAGACGAGGAAATCTTTAATTGGAAAGTATAAACTGTTTTTTTATTCATTCCCATTTATCGTCACTTTAATAGTAACTAACATAGTAAAAACTATGTATGTATTTAATAAGTTATATATATTTTTAAATAAGTTATATTATAATATAATGTAATAATATAATAAGTGTATTAAATATTTGAAGATCACAATGTGGTAGATTTTTTTGTTAGGAAAAAAATTGCAATAACTTAACCTTAATCAGCAATTAGTTTAATTAAAAACACGAGTAAAACTGAAGGATAAGATAGTGGCAACAATAAAACAATAACTAGCAACTTAATTGCAATACCCTGAAATCAATATTACCACACCCATCTCCGCTCTAAAAACTTTCGTCCACAATTATTAAACATAAGTTACACATATACTGGCAGTGAACTCATCGCAGAGAAAGGCCTCAAACTCAGCACTGGTCCGCGTTGAACTCGTTTCCATTACCGAAACGATCTCCGTACATTCTAACGTGTCTTTACTGTCTATAAATGTTATTTATATGGTAGTACTATTTAAATTATGCTCTTCGGCTATATTCGTCAAGCTTCGGAAATTTGATTTTTTTTAAAGATATGTCTATGAAGAGTTGTTATTACATAATTAATAATTTCGCATAAATTTAGATCAGATCAGCTAATTTAAAAATAAAAGTATAAAGTGCAAAAAGAGTAAAACGTATAAACCCGAAACGCATAATTTAAATAATAGTATTATATGTCCATTAGGGAACCATCATACGATAGGTTTTTCGGTTTTAACAGTCATGGAATTGATTGACGGATAGCCTAGAGTGTAATGGGACTGATATTTGCATGAATATGTTATAGGTGGTCATTTTTTGGGCACTCACAATTTTTTTTTTATGAAATTGGAAGGCAGATGGGTTTCCTGATGGTAAGAAATTAACACCACCTAGAAGTACCTGGTAATGGTGCATTGCCAACCTGAGGTCGGGATATTAGGCCTCGAGCTAAAGTTAATGTTGCGACTACCTTATCCTTACAACCAGAACACGTCAACGGCTAGTGCCGATGTTATGGCGGTAGGAAACGCTGATTAAAAACGTCACGAGTAGACACGTTTGGACTAATTTGACACAGCTTAACAGTTCCATTTCTTTACTTTTTTTATTAAATTTGAGAAGTATAAGTATATGTTAAAAAAAATAGTTGGTTCTCAGCAGAACTACCACCATTGTTACATTTTTAATCTTCATTCGAAAGTAATTAAGTGATTCGTAAAATTGATAGTAAAACCAACCAACAAAACTGACCATTTTATACGTCAAGGAACCCGCCAGTCACAGCAGTGTCTGTGGTAAGAACAACAACAAAACCTACCATTCATGTAGGTGTCAATCGTTTCCATAATCCATGGATAAATATGGGTACGCTTTTTTAAGTTTGTTTAACTCAAAAGAAACTTATGGACACAATATCGGCATGAAGTAACAATAAATTGCTTTCTACCTAATCAGTAATGTTCTGTCTATCAAATTGAAGTCTGTGATTGTAAAATAGTGTCTATTCTGCCAGTACTTACCTTACTTTTGTAAAAATTCCCACCGTTCCTTTCAAAGTGATGGTATTTATGACTTCTAATGATAGGTTTCGGTTGATCACATTACGAGGCTATGAACAGTCCATTGTTGTCGAGTTTGTAGAGTTGAAAGGTGAGAGAAAATAATGAAACTGTGTTTCTAAGTATACATGATGCGTTTTTGATTTCTTTTGTTGATTTATTTGCTTGTACCTATTTGAAAAGTCTAGGCTTTTTAAATTGGCACAATGTACGATGTGTTCAAATTTAATAAGATACTACTTCCTGACCCGAAAAGCGTTGTACTAGAACATTACTTCTATACAGTTATATGAAACATGCCTACTCTAAAATTTTTCTTCTTTTATTTGAAAACAAAATCATAAGAATAAATTGAGACATTGCAGAGGAGAGCGACAGCAAACCCTTCTTGATGAGGTTTTCTTTTAATAGATTACAATAAAATTTTATTTTTTTATTCTTAATGAAGTATGTTTTTCCATAGCATTGTTGATAAATTACGATAAATAAAATTAATTAATAATATTAATTTTCAACACAATTTATTGTACCGCACATTTAACCCGTTTTCATTTATGTCTTTTTTAGGAAAATTTAAGACATTTATTGCAATGAAAAATGAAAATATGTCACAGAATATTATGTAAGAGTACAGAAGACTCGCTTATACAAGAATCGCAAGCAAACTTGAATCTTAAAATGTGTTACATTGCGCTGAGCGAGGAAGCCCGATTTACTTAATGCCTCATGATAATCAAAATTAAAACTTCAAACGTTTGTTATAGGATATTGAGCGCATCTGAAACAATAGCAGGTTATGATGTTAGATATGTTTTTTAGTACTGGTTTTGACGTTCACTCTACAAGGGTACAGCGCCTGAAACTAATATATACCAAGTAACCCTCGACATAAAAAAGGGATGTTATAAGATTGTCTAAGTTATTGTCGATTTTTTTGTTTGTAAAATATTATAACAAAACAGGTTATCGCGAAAACTATGTTCAATGTTTTTAAGTGTTAAAATGTAATTATAATAAAGTCAAAATATAAAAAAGTGCAATGGACACTGTCGTTAACCAATAACGATACCCGTCTCCATTCGCGAACGTCCGCTGCGCCTGCGCCGGTCGCTTTTACGCAATACCCAAATATAGGAATTCCAATTTCTTACTCAATACTATTATATCTAGGAGTGTTTTATTGCATACCTTAGAATATCTCCTCCTCCATTACCTCTGTGGTCTAGTGGTCCGGTGTTGGCTTTAACTGCAGAAGGTCTCGGTTTCGATTTCCGGATCGGGTAAATAAAATGAGTTTTGGTTGGCGGTAAGATACATACCTATCACAAAAACTAAATTGATAATAAGCCAAAATACGACAACGATATGCCCTGCTATTACTAATGGAGAAATAAATTATTATAAGAAGTTTATTTGCATTAAAATAGTAATAATGAAATGTTATATTAATAATGACACGTTAAAAAAACTTTTTGACCGAAACCGAAACTAAAGGAAAAAACCAGATGTTAAAATCAAAACTGGATAGTACCGAAACCAAAACAGAAACTTTCGCTCATTAAAGCCCGGAAAAGTTGTGAAAACCGAGAGGTTGGCAACTTATTAGTCATTCAAAAAAAAGCTCGCTCACTAAACTATTTGGTAGCTACGATAACAAATAAATAATTTAAAAATCGTCTAAGGCGGTACAGTCACATTTTGTGTAATGAAGCGGGCTATGTAGGTACATAATTTTCTTTTACCGGATCTTACCGGAAAGTAGAATGGAACTTTCCGATCTGATAGATTTTAGAATTATATAGACTGATCATAAGTTTCCATTGTAAGATCTATTTCAAATATTTCACTCCACTAAAAGATCCTTGTTGTTGAACAACGTTTACAGGGCCAGCTAGTCATAATAAAAAAAGCTCCTTCGTGCCCGTATCCCCGAATTTGTAGGCAGAGGTACCGCTATATACGAATAGCCGAATCACTATGACAATGACCAGCCTATCACCAATCAGGCACGTATCAAATCCCTGGCAACGTTGGTTTTATTAAAAAATATCGCTTGTTATTTGTGTTTCCTGGGATCGAACCGAGACTCTTGAAATCAAGTCCAACACAAAAACGCTCGATCACAGAGGCGATACAATAAAAAAAATAATGTACCGAACTTTATCAATTATACAAACGAAAATGAGAGAAATAACATACGCATTTCACTGTACAGAATGATCTAGATGTTTTTTTTTTAATAATGAGTGGGTAAATATAACATCTTTACCATACAGACAGCTACGATTTCATAATATGTAAATAGGTGTGTATGCGGATATTATTACCCAAAACTCTTCATTATTCACGTATTACACATTAAAATGTCGTTCCGCGTTAGCTTGGGATCCTTCAAACTGTGTTGCATGATTAGGCTTAATCCAGCTATATTTAACAGACAACTTCAATTTAGAAATTGATTTTGTCATCAACATCAGAGTAGTATGGAAACTAAGCTAATAAAATATTTACCTGCACTCTATTGAAGCAATAAAATTGATATGTTTTTTATCCGAAAGAAAGAGGCTAAAAAACGACTTCTTAAGCCTATTTTTTTAAGAATGTTAATTGATTTCTAAATCAATTCTGAACCGTTTTAAAAAACGATTTATTTGGAAGAGTATAATTCCGAGGTGGTCTTATTGCAACAAAGTCTGGGTCTGATGATGGGATACCAGTGAAATCCAGGAAAATACCTAATTTGTATACTTAGATTATTTACTTATTGAAATCGTAGTCGGTTTCTTGCAGTTTTACTTTAAAATATTTATTTGAGCATTTCTATGTACTCTAGAGTTCAAGAAAACGAATTACAGTAACTACTTAGCTTAAAAATAACATAAGTAAAGTTATTTAGTCATATAAAGAAAGTGTTAGTTGTTATTTACACCTCAAGAACGGCTGGAGTGATTTAATTGAAAATTGGTGGGGAAGAAGCTTAGAAGCAGGAGACGGATGTTGGATACTTTTTATCCCGTTCGTAAACTAGGAAAATAAACATTTTAATTTTTCCCATAAAAACAAAATGGATGAAACGATGTTCGCCGGTACAGCTTACAATTTTAAGTTAGGTTAAATCCAGAAAAAGACGAATACACTCAAAACATAAAAAAAGCGTTCGTCTTGACGAAACGCTCGCTCCTGCAGTACCGCAAAACCCGCTAAGGTCCCTTGTCGATATGCATGTTTGTGTGAGTGTGCCGTTTCGAACGTTTGTAGGTAATTTCCATACAGTTTAATATTTGCACTGTGTCTTCGTCGAAAGTTAGTCTAGTGTAAAACATGTATCTTGTTAATAAACATAGACTAACAACTCCAAGGTTTAATTTGACGGTGTCTTCTTTATTACACTATAGCAGTGGTTCTCAAACTTTTTTAAAGACGGAACCCTTTTGGGAAGCGAAATACTTGATGGAACCCTACAATAAAACAATTGTTTTTATAAGTGTATTCTTTATAAATCAGAATAATAAAAGTACAATGTAACAATTACTAATTATTATTTACTTCACTAATTGCCAAGGACAATAATTGAAAACATTAAAAAAGAAAAAATCTAACTAGTGGGAGGTATGAAACTGTTTTTTATTTTTCATCAATTGGTTGATATCAGGTTTGATGGAAGAAAGTTGGAGTCTCATATCAGCTTCGGCGTCCAGTCTATTGCGATATTTTGTTTTCGTTGCTGCGTAGGTAGAGAATCCTGTTTCGCACAAATATGTAGTTGGGAACGGGAGAAGAATATCCAGAGCTATTTGGCCAAGCATTGCATATTCATCTTGGATTTTGCACCAAAAATCATTGAGAGGCGTCGTTTTGAACAGTTACTCCATACTTGTGTCTGATGACATTTCTAAAAGAGATTCATATATCTCGTTTGACATATTTTCAGGCTTTTCCAAGTTGGGTATAAAAGGATTATTTATCCATGAATTCACTTTAATTGTTGTATTGTGTTCTTCGGGAAAATACTTTTCAAAAGATGCGCGCATCG
>NJDD01000726.1:493515-509759 GCA_002245505.1 Calephelis nemesis
GCCGGATTAGTTACTGAAGATTCAGGTTTCTTGCTTTATCCACAACCGAATTATAGGGGGTCGAAAAAGGCCCGAATTGCTTCGAGAAAAGGATGGTACGGCCGTGCCCCCAGATTTATGTTTTACATTTATTTTATAGGTAATTATGTAGATGAATTGAATGGTAAGATACGATCTTGAAATACTCTGGGTAGAGAAAAACACAAAACTGATGTCTTACCAACTGTTTTTTCAGCCTTTTGTTTTCCAGATTTTGCAGATTATGTTTCTGAGTAAACATTCTGGCATTCATGATATTTTGACGATATAACTAGATAAGGCGGCACCAGTATTGGTGAATCGTTAGAAAACTATCATGATTTAGTAGCTGCTTACTTTTCAAGTCAGTCAAGATTTTTTTTAACCAATAAAACAACGTTGCAAGGACTGGATATGTGCCCGGTTGGTGATAGGCTACCCATCACATTGGCTTAATTTGGACTTGAGTCTTTGGTTAATAATTGTAGATGCATCGTTTGTACTTCTGCTTATTTTAAGGATACGAGCGTGAAGATACTTTTTTCTGTTTTTCTAAATAGTTGACCTAATTATTAATAAAAATAACTACGTTAATAAAAACCGACTTCAAAACTACAAAGTAAAAAATAGTAAATATTTAATATTAACTATGTATTATTTATTTCATACTTTTTAGTTTATTGCTGATATAACTTTATTTACTAAAAATAAATATCGGGATAGGTGAAAGGATCGAATTTTTATTGGACTAATTCAAAGTGTTCCGCATCAAACAAAAAAAGAATCACCTAAATCGGTTCCGAAACCTCGAAAAAATCGGTGTACACGTATAAAAAAACGGGTTGCACTCCGGGAGTGTCAGCTGAAGTGAAAACTTAAATATTTACTTTATGCGTTTTTGATATTTTGGAACGGTTAGGCAATAATTTTCCACGAATTACTTTAATTATCACTATGAAAGTATTATAATTTATGTGGCAGAATACAATATTCATTTATTGCGCTATCGTACACAAACATGAGAACACGAACATTCGCGCAAGCGCCCTTCGCCGTCTTATTCGCGGAAGCGCCCTGCGCCGTCTTACGAATTTTTGTCTTACGAATCAGGTCACGTGTTCCCATTCCAAAAAAGTGCAACACCGCTAAAGAAGTTTTCACTTCAAAAACATATACCGGCCAAATTGAGAACCTCCTCGTTTCTTTGAACTTGGTTAAAAAGAGTTCGGAAGCAATGTAAGGATAACTTTGTAAGAAATATATCTCAGCCGCCACATGAGTGATAGCCTTTACTAACGATTAAAATGTTATCTAATTTTAACATACTTTTTATCGTTGACAAATCTGAACTTATATAATTAAGATAAAAATATGTTTTGTCGATTTTTAAATACGTATTAAAATTTAAATCTTTTTATTGTTATTTTTTTTAATTATTTGCGTCAATTTCACATAATATGTGACCCCAAAATCAACAAATTATATACTTGCATTATAAATCTTTTACCGAAATTATATGACAAGACTAAAACAGGGCAGGTGTACATTAAATGTAGGTATGTGTTAATATATATAACTAACTCTTGCACGAGGCCTAATATCCCATCCCTGGGTTGACAACGCATCATTACCTTGGTTGTCTCTAGGCGGCCTGAATTTCTTACCATCAGGAAATCCATCTGCTTGTTTGCCTTCAAATATCATAAAAAAAGTCTCCAAGACTGCTAGCAACAGTTAATAAATTATAATTATATAAGATCTATAATTGAAATATTGACCTTTGCACTTAAACTTGTGAATGTTGAGATAAAACCGAGTGGTTTATAATTCGTACTAATGAAATGGCCCCCGAATATGGCAGCAATAAGCCGAAAAAGAAAGTTCACGATTATTGAATTCATTTGAAAGGTCAAAAGTTACAAGTTTGGGACTCGTTCGCTTATTAAGGCTCGGCATGTTACAAAAAACTTTTTATAGATATTACGCCTCTGTGGTCTAGTTGAGTGGCGACGTTGTAAACATGAAGATACGGGTTCGATTCCCCAGTAGAGTAACCCGGAATTGTTTAAAAAATGATATTTTCCGCGATTGGATAAATGCACAGTTGGTAAAAGATTCACCAACTTATCACATTGTGGCACTATCATCGAGTAGTTATAGGTGTCATGGGAAATAATGTCTCTACCTTCCTCTTCAGGAATACCGGTGTGAAAATTATACTACTATATTATACTTTAACGTACTGGCGCAAAATTGTAATAAGAGCTATACATTCACTATTTATTAATTTACTAGCTGACCTGGCGAATTCGTATCTCTTGACATTTTCAGCTACTAACAGTTTCTATGGATTAAATCATTGTTTTTACCTATTTTCACTGCATTTTTACCATTTCTTTTTCATAAGAACTCTCCTGACAATAAATAATCCATCAAAAAAATTGGCAAAATTCCATACTTTCAGGCGTGATGCTATCACCACATGAAATGGGGATTCTTTTTTAAATATATAGATTAAGATAGCACATTCGCCTTAAGAAGTAAGTAATAAAAAGTAGGGCGCTCGTGTAGTTTTTGTGAAAGAGAGTGCCCCTGCGCATATTTACTTTGAGTAAGTGGTTGTATTTATGTCCCAGAGTTAACTCTATACACGACCAGTTAAGCAAACTTTTCATTTTTAAACGTCATTTATTTTTTTATGTGATAGGTCAGTGAACAAATACACAGGTCTCTTGATGGAAATACAATGACAAGAAACCATAGATGTTACAGGTGCGTTGCTGTCCAACGGCCGAAATATAAGGCCTTTCGTGCAAGTCTACCGGCTACCGCTTGCTCCTTTCTGCAACATACCACCATTTTACACTCAGCAGCGGCAGCAGCGGTCACAGCAGTTAATATACATTGCTAAATACGAAAATGTTAACATGATCCAGCCATACATTTTGCCTCATAATTTCTTGAAAAATGTGTAACTGGTTTATGATAAAATTTTTAGCGCCTTTGTAGTTTTGAATTACGAAAACTAAGAGCAGCAGCAGATTTTAAATATTCTTAAGAAATCCGACTCAGATTATAAGCATTCAACACTGGAGACCGAACTTTTAACGAACAGTATTTATCGCGGCTGTAATACATATATCAACTTGCAATACAAACATGAATGCTAGCAATGTTATATATTTTCTGAGATTACGTAGATGTAAACGCTAATATGACTGAATAGTTAAACTCATAAAGAACAGTTGTCCATTATATACTTAATTAATATGTAAATTGCTAGATAACATTTTAGGAAAAAGTGTCTTAAGTTTCATAGATATAGAGAGAAGTTGTCTATTACGATATTATTTGTAAGACTTTTATCAGATTGTAATTATTAAGATAGTTTTTTTTAATATATTTCCTAAAACCTGTTAAGAAATAGCCGTGGAATCAATTTGTTACTTTTTTAAATATTAGAATTATAGCGAAATTCATACGGGTCTCTTAGACCCAACCCTACCATCGGTATAACAAATTTTGACAGTGATGACGCCGGGTTAGGCAAATTATATGCTTCTGTTACGGCTGTTAGACAACGATTCTATTACTTAGAAGTACTTTAATCGATAACAGTGTGCATTTAATAAACACAAAAACTCGAAAAGACAGACACTTATTTTCATCATGTGAAATTCTAGCGAGAATCAGGTATTTATTCCAATATCTATTTCAGTTTTATGTGCCTTGTTGGCGATAAGCTTGCAATCGCTTCACCACTGGTCACATTCTGAGACATAATATCGTTAGCTAGTCGAGGGCGCCATGGCTGTACCTCTGCCTAACTTCTCCGGGATACAGTCGTGAAGACTTTTTTTTAATATTTCTAAGTATTAGTATTATCGACTAGCGCCTACGACACAAGTTTATTTATCTTACAAGTAGAATAACAAGTAGATTAATTTAATTTAATTAAATTCATGTCATTTGTACAGGCATATTAATATATAATCGTTTTTACCCAGTGCTTCAACTGGTCTTCATTGAAGAATATTTATTTTTTAATGGCTAACCTAACCTTATGGTTTTTACAACTTCACCCAGCTTTTAAGGGTTAAATGCTTTCCAACTAGACATATCAAAAAGAGAGCGATTGTTTTGTCACTACCACCATGACCTTGTCTAGGTGTATCTCACACATTTCTTTTTTAACAACTTGTTAGATTTGAAACCAAGGGCTTATTTATAAGTTACACTTGCTCTATCGTCAGTGCTAAATTTTATAGTATATTAGTTTCAAAAGACAGGATAATAAACTTTATAAGAGATTTAACATCTTAGCCTCAGGTTGGCAACGCAAAATTACCTTTAGTCATCAGCGATTTAATTACTTTCTATCAGCAAAAATCCATTTTTGTTAAACGTTTTTAAAAAACTTTCAAATGAATAAAAATAAAATTATGTAACACGAATTCTGGTTTAATGCATATATCGTTATGGCGAAGATGGTCGTTAAAGATAGAATACATATACTCCATTGACCCTAATATTTGGACCAAGCCTACTCTCAAATAAATCAATATATACTAGTAACGAAATAATCACTTTTACAACACACTTTGTAACACTGATGGCTGTGATTATCATAATAATTACGAAAGCATAGACTTCTAGATCTGATATATTTCTTAACTGGCAAGTGGTCAGTATTGAGTGGGTTTGATTGTCTTTCTTGTCTAGAACGATTAGCAGATTGGCGGCCTTGGTTTAGTGTTTAACATGCTGAGAATTGCCAAATACAATGAACGCAAAAATACTCTCATTCTGTAATACTTTAATCGTCTTATTAATAAAAACAGAGTACTACTCCAAGGTTCAATCTGGTATTATAATCTTTATTACAATGTGATACAGACTACAATCTCAACATAATTTACTCCTACTTTAGTCCATATTTATTAATTAGATGGTAAAAAGAAGGACACGTTTAAAGTATTTTATCAATTCTTTTAAAGTACAGAACAATTTATTTTATTTCATAGTTTTACGAATTTCGTATTGGAAAGAAATACGTTCCCTTTTAAAATTAGACCGTCTTATTTTGAATGTAGACTAAAGTGTAAGTAAGTTTGGTGGATATTATAGTCTGTATCACAGTATAATATAGACCAGGTTGAGCCTTGGAGTATTTAAGTCCATGTTTATGAATAATACAGAAAACGTTAAGGTAAGTAAATACATTAATATTGATTGTGATTTTTCCGGATATTTTGTTTTAGTTACTTGAATATTTTTGTAATTATTAACCCAAAATTGTGTTGCAAAAGAGAGTAACATGTAAGCAGTCTGTGTATGTATGTATGTATGGTTGTCCCCTCGTGGCACCTTAGAAATTAAGTGCGTGTAATTTTACGAAGCATATATAAATTGTTCTAATTCAATTTTGGGTAGGTATGTCAATTAAAATAAGACAGAAATCAAAACTTAAAATAGCTGTCACCAGGGGCCCTACCATGATCGCTTATAACAGTATTATTTCCATCTTGCTAAATGTCCGTCTTTATAAGCAACTTTATGGCATACGTCATAAGGTTGTCTTTCTCCGATGACAATTAGTATTATTAAAATAATACTGTTTTAAGAGCTTATGGTAACCCCCCAGGTGCCATATAGTAAAAATTATATAAAAAATATTATATAAAAGTAAAAAAAGTAATGCATACATACACTCCTATAATTATATCTTACGGTGAAGTCTTTTACAGTGTACCAAATGTCACAATCCCAGCTTAGTGTACTCCCAAGCATAGTGCTACTATTGAAATTACCTTACATGAAAGGTATTGTTGAATATGTATTTCAAACCACATGGTTTTTTATACCTTAAAAAAAGTACCTAGGCATAGTGCTACTATTTAAATTATGCGCTTCGGCTTTACATATTTCAGTCTTTTTACACTTTATACTTTTATTTTTAAATTGGCTGACCCAATCTAAATTTAAGCGAAATGATTAATTATGTAATAACAACTCTATAAATAGAAAAAATTAAAATACATTCGGATTTCCGAAGCTTGACGAATATAGCCGAAGCGCATTGTTTAAACAGTAATACTGTATATTGTGTTAAGATACGTGTCTAAATGAGTTAAACTCTGCAAAAAATCATAAAGATGGTAAAAAATATGAAAATAGATATTAATAACTCAAGTTATAGGAGACCCCAAACAAAGACAATTTTACACAGATTAACCGCCTCAACACAAATAGCATTATGCCTATTACAAGAACCCATAACTTCTGCACCCGCGCAATCTCAACCCTCCAAGCCCTAAATTTTCCCGCCTGATTTAATGACATCACATGACGCCCTCTATCGAATGTCAACTCACATGCTTAAATTTGACTTTCAAAGAACACATCTTCAAACTCCTGTTGTCCAAAATTAAACTCTATAAACTAAGCATAAGGTTAAAATTTCACTGTGTAGAAAAAAAACGTTAGGGCTGCGAAAACCAGTAACATAATACATAGGTTAGATATTTGAGTCACGAATCCATTTTATGACTAATTCCATAACTTTGTATGTGAGTTTGGGATCAGGTACAGACAGTATAGTGTTTACTGTGTCATATTATCTTTGTCAAAATCTCTTTGGAAACACCCGAATGGTTTGCTTGAACAGCCAGTTTGTAAGCAGCATTGTAATTGATTATATTAGAAAGAATCATACATATCATAATCATAAAATTAAGACTGTACGTGAAATATTTTTAAAAACAACTATTATCGTACAGTCTTAATTTTATTACTGTTTGATTATATGTATAAATGATTTTTTTCTAATATTACCAATTACAAGGCTGCTTAGATGCGGGCTAATTGCTAGTTATTGTATACAGGATACGAAACCCATTATGAAGATGACTAAAATTTTCGTATGTTTGTTTGTTCACTTTTAACACAAAAACTGTTAAACAGATTTATACCAAATTTTTGTATCGTGGTACCATAAAGCCCCAGTCAACATTTAGGATACCTTTTACAACGAGAAAAGCTTTTTCCTCCACTGACCACAATAAGTCACTTTAACTCATGCACGAAGTCGCATGTAACAGCTAGTAATAATGTACTCGTATTATTAAACGATTTAAATACTCTTTATCCGATTGTGTTTTTTATTTTAATTTTTATTATACATAGTTTAAGATAAGGTAGATATATTGTTTATTCGAAATATACAATATATGTACCCATATGAATGTATTGGACCTTCTGTACCCAAATTAGGTATACCTAATCTCTGTTTTGAGTAGCAGTGTTCCCTTTCTTACGATACAATATTTGAATAAAATTTGAAATTAACTTACAAATAATTAAGTTTTGGCGCTTGGGATACATTTTCCCGAAAAACGTAATAAAAACATTTTTCCACAGAAGTTGAATCCTTTGTAACTGATATGATTCTAACATTCGCCAACGAGAGACGAAAGGAATCAAGTTCAAATCCTGTTCTAGTTGCTGTTTTTCTCTCCCTTAAAAGTGATAATTTACATAATATGTATTCGGACGTATTTTATTTCATACGAATTATAGTTTTTAAACTTTTCAGTATACATTTGAGTATTTTAAGTGTGCTAAATCAAAACTCTGATTATGGAAAAACAAAAAATATGGACCGGTACCATTAAAATAAGGATTTCGGATATAATTGTAATTTGTAGTAATAATTGTACGCTAAAATTATTTTTGATACTTTGAAAGCAGTTTTAAGGGTTCCGTAGCCGGATGATGTAAAACAGAACTTTTATAGATACGACATGTCTGTCCGTCCATCGCTGACGAATGCTCTAACCATTTGAGCTACCGCAACGACGTTTCTACGTCTGCTTTTTTCCCCTTTTTTCTTTCTTTACATCTTCGAAATTTTATCCCAGTTATCCGATACAAGTGCTAAAAGCTATTTATACTATATAAAAGCTATTTATAATATATATTACTTTGTCATCGATACAAAGTTATATTTTGCTGGTGAAAATTAGAGTGGTAGGTATTTAAGGATATCNNNACAAAAATTGGTTTTTGTTTAAAAATAGACGCTTGTTTATCCACTCACGAGAAGTTTGATAATCACAGAGATATAAAAAAGTAGTGAAAGGTTTTCTAGGTCACCGGACATCACTCCTCGAAGCAATATTTCCTCACAACTTAAACATTGGTTGAATAAACATGTAGTGGCTGGATACGGTTGGTACGGTTTCCCCGTGTTTTTTTGTGTGTTTTGCTAGTTTGGGTTCCAATATCATAAAAAAACGTATAACAACTATTAATAAGACAATTTTATTAAATTTAAATTGATTGCAGTGTCTCACTTATAACAAAAAAACAAATATTAAATAACTGGATTCAATATAATTATGAAAATTAAGTCGGGAGAAAATTTACTTCTTATCTTAATTAATGTTGCAACATTTTATTAAAAAAAACATTTCTTTTAAAATTTAACAAAATTTATTCTATCTAGGATTTTTCTGGCAACACGTTTTTATATATTTTCTAATATAATAAACCTGTTATAAAATAGATTTCATCCTAGTATCAGTTCGGTGTAGGTCAATGTAGGTTCAGATTTTAGACCATAAATAGCGTTTTCAATATAGTAAAACTGAAACCGGTCGCCTAATTTTATACGTAGTATAAAATCATATAGTGCAAGTGTACTCTAACAATAATAGACGTGTCTATTGGCTTTAATACGCTCACAGCGTTTCGCAAAGTGGGGTGAAAACAAAGCCATCTTTTGCAACTACATCGGCAACGTACTGACAGACATATTTTTCGCTCAAAAAGGAAGCATTGCTAATTTGATTATCGGTTCAAAAGCACGTCATCCACAACGCTCCTTTGATCGAGCAAAAATACAGATATGTGCTGAACCCACCTTATGTAGCGGTTTAAAGTATAACACGAAGCGAACTTTTATAATGGTAATTTTGATTTTTATATTATTTGCTTTTGGATCGTGGTGGAATTTTAAAATGTAGTTATTTTTAATGTATGTATGAAAGCACAAGTGTTATAAAAACAGTTTTTTTATAATGTGTTTGCTTTTATAATACCTATAAGTGTCAATAATTAAAAATCTGCTGTTTTTCTGACATAATATTGAAAAATCAAATCAACGTAATGGAACTGTTTCTTTTTTCTTTACCTTTAACTTAAAAACATTTTGATGAATAATGAAAATTCAATTTACAACTTTGAAAAACATATGTATCAAATTTAGGTAGTTGAAAATTTTGATCACAATTGTAAATACACACATGTTATGTTCTATTTCGATGCAAATATAATGGAATTTATATTTGCATTGAGTTAGAATATATTATTTTTCAATTGATTTCAGATACCCATTATTGCGAAACAAGATATATAAGAAATAAGCAAATGACTTATGTCCCTTTCTTATTTACTTTACTTAATTTCGAGTCATGTTTGAAAATGTCTGGTATTCACAGTGATGCACTTTCATTTTTGAATATTTCAAGAAAATTTCACAATGTATTCGCAATTGCTCTTAAAGTAGTTTTAAATACAAAGACGCATTATAAACTGGTCTTTAAAAATCGCAACGCTTGTGTTTTAACCCATAACCGAACAATGCCTTAGGCGTATCGCTCCCGCTTAGCTAATGAGATGTCAGTACAATCATTTGTGCTTTAACCTTGCACGACTCAGCTTTTTGATATTTAATTTGCTTTCATTCTCATATTAATTAATATGTTCACTTACTGCCACACCAGACTTTGTCTGTGTTCAGTTGGTTCGATATTTTATGTCAGTATTAATATAGAGAGTAAAATGTTTTAATATTATGTAAATGTATTACACATTATCTTCACGTTCATATCGCCGAATACATAGATAGAGGTACAACCAGGGCACCCATGATTAGCAAAAGTCAAGACTTTGAAAAAAACATTCATCATTTTGTTGTTGGACCCGAGGATTGAACCCGAGACCTCATAAAGTCCAGCCCAACACGGGACTGCTAGACTACAAAGGTGACAAAAAATATGTAGTAGGTACTATATATAGTAGGTAGGTAATATACAATAAATTATAAGTAAATATTGTGAATTTTGTCAGTAACGACGCACTTAGATCGCCTTGTTAGCGGAGAGATTAGAGTGCACATCTAAAACCACCTACCAACAGCGAGGCTCGAGATCGATTTCAGGGGCAGGCATTTATGTGTTGAACAACAACGTTGTTAATCTGTATCTCCGGGTCTGACCGTTTGTCCCGTGATATTATTTACTTCTTGAATAAAATCACACAAACGGCAAAAGATGAAAACAAGTGTTGAAATAGATTAAGCGTCAACAGAAACTGAACTTTTCCCTATTGGCGGACTCATGTTAGCACGCTCTGTTCCTGTATTTTGTTATCACTTTTTTGTCCTTTTTTTGTGTAGGGTTAAGGTAGATTTTTACTTGTTTTTTTTTTGTTAATTATGAATGGCAAGTTTTGGTAGGTATGTAAAGAAATGTTTTCTTTCTTTTATTTATATTGGGTGGAATTAGTCAATTTTGTACAAATACAGTTTTGTCAAGTGAATGTGCAGATATGAAAAAACATGAAGAAAAGTGCACGTCTATTTACTTTGTCGCCGCCAAATCTCATTATATGAGCTTGAGTGATAAGACCACTGCTCTACTCAAGACCCTGACATGACTTTCTTTGACAACTTATTTTGATTATTTTAAATCCGATTTTGTCAAATCGGTTAACTTGATGCAAACTTCAATTTGATTAATGGCAACTGCTAACGCTAGTGACAAAAACGAAAGAAAGAACAAAAGCTATATCTACTTTTAATGACTGATTAATAAACATGTACAAATATAATAAATTGCTGTTAAGTGTCATCCAAATCAATGTAGCTTTTGTATTCTTCCGAATTCGAAGAGAGGGTAAACTCAACCTCACGCTAAATAAACTTCCGCACCTGGTTGGCTACGCAGTATATATTTTCTTACCTAATTTATTGATTTTTAATACTTTAAAAAATTAAGTCACCATCATAAATTAAGAACACTTACGTTTAAAACCAATTATTACTAAGTGTCTGTATATATAAATGACATGAAGCCACCCTCAAACCAAGAAAAGCAATCCCTTCAGAAGTCCAGAATGTTTTAGACATCAGAAACGGCAGTACAAAGAACTCAGACAAAGCATTCAGAATTAAATAATTATAGATCCCCGCGGCACAGTGAGATGAGATCGCCTTTCAAAGAAAAATGGATATTAAATTATGATATAGGTAGGTATTGTTTCTTTTGTTGAGATATAGGAAGAATATTTACAAACATATTTGTTCATTCAAAGTGATTATTCTTATAAACGATATAAATGCAAAAGTGTGTTTGTTTTGTCCTTTCACGTTGCAACGGTGTAAGAATTTGGTATAATTTTAGAGTAAGAAGATAGTTAGGCCGGTGCGGATTGGCAGCTACTTAAGGACGTTTTATAAACATCGTAAGTATCTATGTAGCGGAATCTTAGAATGCGTTTTTCACCCACTTTAAAACATCGGATGGTATTGAAAATTCTCACACTTACCAAAGGCAGGGGACAGTATAATGATAAAACGTGACAGACTACATATTATATTTTAAAAAAGTTGAAAGAATTACAAAGCAGATACACAATACTAATGTGGATGGATGTAGGTACCCGGGGAGATCAAGGTTGACATTCCACGTTCAAATCGCTCGGATATTATAATATGAGGGTGGTGTCAAGAGTCTCAGAAACTGGCGTGTTTGTATGAAAAGGGTAATGAATGTAGAGAAAGCCAGACAGGTCTGCCAGGATCGTAAGATTTGTCATTCGATACTCTGTGCCTAGACCGTAAGGGACTTGGCGTGAAGATATATATGTGTGTGTGTGTAGGTGTGGGTGTGGGTGTGTGTGCGCGCGTGTGTGTTTTATTAATATATTGTGAATAGGACGTGACTTTTCTGATGGTAAGAGATAACCATAGCCTATACACACCACAGATATTGTAGGTGCAACGCTGTCTTTTGGACGAGGTGTTATACCAATTTTTGTGTAAGTTTACTACCCCACCCTCCAGACCGGAACATGGAACTGTTATTATGGTGGCAGGAACAGGCAAAATTGTGGATCCCTAACCGAAAGACCGACATTGTACCAGTAATAGTAATCGAAGTTTTCAGGATTTGACGCTAAACCTAAGACAGGTATTATTTTTTCGAAGCTTGCGTTGCATGCGCTGTGTCAGGGGTTAAAGTTACAAAATCATTAAAATTTCATTCAAAATCAAGTTTAAAATGTTCCATGTTTAAAAAGTTCTATAAAAAGTCAGTGATAGATTACAGAGCTATCGTTAAAGTTTGACTAACTATGACCCGTTTTATGGTAACTGCTGTGATTTTAAATAATCCATAATTTGCGGAGGTGTTTTCTAAACATGATATATATCCTTATTCAAATAAACACGTTATTCAAAACAAGTATTTAAGCTTGAACAAAATTGCCCTTAACTTCATTTTTATGACTATCAGTTATAGCTTTAAAAGTCGTTGCATTCGTGTGGATTTATTTAAAAAGTTTTAAATCAGCTAAAAGCAGTGCTAAAAAATTTAATTCTTATTTTGGTAGCACTTTGCACACATGACGAAAGCAGCCAGGGTCATTTCCCAATATTTGAACGCTTTAATAACTAATAGCAAAATACAAAATCGACGTAATATTTAACTAAAACAAATTTGAATTTACTGTTGTAACAAATTACAGATACAGCAATGGGAGAAGCTTCATGCGAGGAATTCTTAAATAAGTCGGAGAAGTGACACAAAATACAATTTAATTATTTGACCGCCTGGTTCGTTAATTGGCTAGCGTACGCGCCTAACGATACTAACCAAACGTTCGAGTTCGATTCCCGACGGGGGCAATCATTTGTGTGACGAACATTTACATGTCTGCATTTCTAGCTCTGGGTGTTTATTAAATTTATTTTGGTACCTATTTAGTTATTTCAATGTATAAGAATCGTTAACTAACACCCACAACAAAAGCATATAATTTGCTTACTTTGGATTTAAATTCTATTCGTGTTACATGTTAAAAAAAGAAAAAAAGAATTTTAAAATTTAAAAACTAAAAAATGTAACAGGCAATAACTAAGTAGTAACACATGTTAATAATAAAAAATATTATAACAGTACACATATGAAAATATGAAAAATATAACAATGTCATCCTGTGAATATCCATTGAATATCCAATACTGTAATGACAGGTAAAAATATAAATGACAGAAAATTGGCAGCCTGGTTTATTTTAAAACTCACTCCATAACTCCGACAGTCAAATGTTTTTACTGAATTCATTGATACAGCTCACGCTAAATAAACTAGGCTACGTATCACACCGTAGTGTGTTTAAAAGTAAATTATTTTCGTAGAATCATGTAGTTGCAATGAATTAATCAAGCACAACAAAACTGCGAAAAACGATTCCCACTATTTTTTCGTAGTTTTGTTACACGATCATTTATCATTGTTCATATGCCTTAATGAAAGTAAATCTATTTTTACTAACATTATAAATACTACTTTAATTATTCCAAAACGATTCTATACTTCTTTATTAGTAAATATTTTCAAAAAAATTTTGAACATTACCTCAAGTGAATGCGTATGATTATTAAATTATTGTAATGAAATTAACATTATTTTTATGCAGGAAATTTGTCTGAATAAATTGTCACTAAAACAATAAAATAAAATAAATGCATAAATAAAATATTTGGGTTATGTAGTTGTTACACCTTATATAATGATTTACATGTTTGGTTTGACTCTGACTCCTTTGTTTGTTTTCAAGAAATATAAAGGCAATATCACCAACCAAAGATAACACGATTTATTAAATTTGCTGTTTGCATATAAACATAAACAAAATTAAAAATTTAGTCAAAACAATTTAATACCTAGTTTCAAAACTTTCTACCGTAAACTAATTCTGTTTTCAAAACTAGCCAGTTAGGAAAAGAAACAACAACAAACTCCATAATTTTCCGGTATACTAACTGAAATATCTGTCATTTAATTATAACTTATGAGTATGAATAATGTCAATCACAGTTAAATTTTTTAGCATTTTAAATTCGTTCAAAATTTATTTTTTAAAAATGAATTGTATATGAGTCATCAGCTATCATTCATCCCTAATACTTAGAAAAAAATTTACACAAAAAGTATTAACAACCAAAATATTACACAACAGTGTAACTAAACAAAAACGAACAACCGCCACCAAAAATTTAAAATCATTTCCATTGTGTGTGAAACATCAATAAAAATACAAAAATGACGAACAAATCCAGCATTGTATAATCCACAATGAAAACTGCAAATACCAGAATGCATTGACTTATAGATAGCCCACGCTTCAAAATAAAAGGGAAAATCTGTTTCCATCGACAAGTTATAGTTGCCTATCGCACGAGATTGACTTGGAAAGCGTTTTATACTGTCCGAGTATATTAGGAATGACAGTTTATAACGACTGTATTTTTTACTTTTCAAGCGCTCAATCAAATTGTTTCCGTACATGTGAAATCATTTGGGTATAAAGCTTTAGGTAAAATGAATTTAAATTTACATTTTTGTGAATCACATCTTTTATGTACATTTAATCACATTTACATCTTTTATGTATATTTAATGTACATTAATGATCTATATAAAGAGGTCTAATGCGTCTAAGAAATATAATTTAAAATCTACTAAGGCATCGGAACGCGACCACTAACATTAAAATAAAAAAAAAACGGGTTGCACTCCGGGAGTACCAGCAGAAGTGGGAACTTAAATATTAACGTTGTTCATTTTTTGATATTTTGGAATGCTTAGGGAATAATTTTCCACGAATTGCTTTAATTATCAGTATGAAAGAACTATCATTTATGTGGTAGCATACAATATTCATTTATTGGGCTACCGTACACAAACATGACAACACGAATACTCGCGCAAGCGCTCTGCGTCATCTTACTCACGCAAGCGCCCTGCGCCGTCTTACTAATTTTCGTCTTACGAAATTTCAGGTCACAATTTTTACCCATTCCAAAAAAAGTACGCAACACCGCTAAAGTAGTTTTCACTTCAAAAAAATCAATAGTTCTCCACAAAACTTACAACTGATATAGCTAAGAACCGTCAGTTTGTTTAGTTTAGCATCAAATGTGTGTGGAAAAATAGTTGATAGTAGGGTGCAAGGGATTTCCAACTAAATGTTGTGGGAGGCTCAAAGTGAACTCAGGTCTGGAAGAGGGTGTATGGATCAGGCGTTTCGCTCCACATCATCGTAGAAAAGCATATGGTAGTAGGTCAGAGGACTTTCTGTGGTTTCTAGGATCTTAAAAAGCGGTCGGTTATACGTAGGGAACTGTGGGATATTTGTCAATCTAGTGGAAACACGGGTCCCTGCTACGTGATGTGCAGTCTATGTATACATAACGTAGTCAGCTACTTCGCTGACCTGATGAGTACCAGATAGTACGAAACGTTAGTTACGAAAAGTTCATTCGGTGGATAGTAAACCTACCTACTGCAAAGAACAATTGAAGAAATCCTGTTGGATGGCTTCTCCATGCCTAGTCCTGCGACTGGATTGTAGATCTAACTCTTGCTGATACATACCTGCTTGCTCTATGAGCTCGTGCTGATACATACCTGCTTGTTCTCCTGCCAATCTGCGCAGTAGATGATGATGGTGTTGGGAAATTGTGTCTGCGATAAGTGGTTTTGCGCTTTTACACGCGCCACGGTCAACCTGAGCCTATGCATCAGGGACTCTGAACTTGCTAACTGTTTCGACTTCTTTTCGTCTCTTCAGGTACGGAAGTGTCCGTACGACAGTTTGTTTATTGTATGCGTCTCAATGGACTACTGTGCGTGTCTCCGAAGCATCGATCCTTGAGTAGAACTTAATCAATACTCATAAGGTTTCGTCTTCTGTGACAGCCTCTTGTACCCTTGCGGGGCAGTACGCTAAATTTACGTAACGTAGTCAGCTACTTCGCTGACCTGATGAGTACCAGATAGTACGAAACGTTAGTACGAAAAGTTCATTCGTTGGATAGTAAACCTACCTACTGCAAGGAACAATTGAAGAAATCCTGTAGCATGGCTTCTTCATGC
>NJDD01000726.1:510292-522726 GCA_002245505.1 Calephelis nemesis
TGGACTACTGTGCGTGTCTACGAAGCATCGATCCTTGAGTAGAACTTAATCAATACTCATAAGGTTTCGTCTTCTATGTATTTAAACTCTAATAGAGTGTAAATCATGTGTGCTGGTGGATGGACATATCGCCTTTGTTTCATGTTAACATTGGCCACAAGCAGGGTAATGTGTTGTCAGCCTGCTTGTTTATCTTGTAGTGGGACAAATGCCTCCACAGAATAAGATTGATGAACGTTGGAGTGCGTTTGGGTGACCAAGTGGTCAACTACCAGCTTTGCGCAGCTGATGCTGTACTTTTGGGGGGCTCTACAGTATCCGAACTACACATGCTGGTTATAGTTATGACAAAATAGCAAAAGCAGAAACAAGTCATAACTCTTCGAAGTCACAGCATTAATGAAATTGATCAATGATCTTTTATTCACATAATATAAATAAAGACTAGCTTATCTTCTGATGGTAAGAGAGAACCGCTATCTATGTACACCATAGATGTCATTGACACCTCGCTTACTGACTGGGATCGTCGGCAACATGTAAAAGTCTACCAGTTAACTTTTCCTCCGGCATAGAATACAACATTGGCGAACAGTACCAATTAGGGTTTTTTTTATATAAGAGGAGGCAAACGAGCAAGTGGGTCACCTGATGGAAAGTGATCACCGCCACCCACGGGCATCCGCAACACCAGGAGTATCACAAATGCGTTGCCGACCTTTAAGGAAAGAGTACGCTCTTTTCTTGAAGGTCCCCAAGTCATAATTGTTTGGGAATACCGCCCTCGGTAACTGATTCCACAAAAATGTTGTGCGAGGTAAGAAATGTCTTCGGAATCGCACAGTTGTACATCGCCACGTATCAAGACGGTGGGCATGATACTTTAAACTATGTCGCGAAGTCCGAAGGTGGAAATCAGCGGCCGGAATTAAGCCAAACAACTCAGAACATTCCCCATGATAGATGCGGTAGAAAACATTGAGGGACCCGACATCTCTACGCAACGCCAAATTTGAAAACTCTACCACTTGTGTGCTGTATGTGATTATGCTGTTTGAAATGTAGGTATTTGATCTATATATTGTGTAAAATAGTCTAGTAGTAATAGGACCTACCCACAAACCTCATGTCCAATTTATTATACATCTAATACATTCATAGGCATATGTAGGCAGAGGGAAAATCTGTAGTTCTTCCCACATGACCGAATCGACTGAGCATGCCATTTTTCATTCTCACACCAACGCTTTCTTTCAATTCCAGTCTTTCTCGAATCTTCCAGTTGTGAATGCGGTGAGAGAACTAAAAATTCTACTTTTAAACGTCTTTTGAATAATAATAATAAAACTTTATTTGCCTTAGTAAATAAAAAAAAGAATATGAAGTTTTTACATTTGACTAAAGGAGTTTATATAAGAATATTTTACATGGACATGAGTGTTTGGTGAGAGACTAGTGCGTGACAGGAAGAGTTCCACCCTGACTGGCGACTGACTGTCTAGGAGAATGATGTATGACTGGGAACAAGTAGAAGGTAATGTAGTATCAGCAGGTTTGGTGTCGAATAAGTTGAAAATGATACGTTTTAGGGGTGTAACAGAACGTAACACTACCGATGTATCGTAGTAATATCATTTTGACTTCTATGTTTTTTCTGACATACCTATCTTTTGTTTCTATAATGTTGGGATAAAACATATTCAAAGCGAGTCTATTACTTAACTGTTAAACTACCTGATAACCTTACCATCTGACCCACGTAACCCAATTATTTAACATTTCGAGTGTATATAGAAAACAATTTAATCAAATTTTAAACAAAGATTTTACTCCTACGAACGGTTTCTTACATTATCCACTAGTAGGCATTATCCCGCTCATCTCCAAACTGGCGTTTCAGCAGAATTGCGCCCCAGCTTAATTTACTGACCGTTAATTAAACTCCCTCACCTGGACATCTCACAATATGCTGACCCGGATTTTTCCCTCATATGCTAACCACGTAACTTGATTAGAACTTGATTAAAATAATTCACAATCATACAACGGACGGAACGGAACTCACTTTAATTTTTTTATGATATTGGAAGGCAAAAAAGCAGACGGATTTCCTGATGCTAATAAATTCACGCCGCCTAGAGACACCAAAGGTGGTAATGGTGCGTTGCCAACCCGAGGCCGAGATGTTAGACCTCGAACAACAATAAGTTTACCGGCTACCTTACCCTCCGAACAGGAACACGTCATGACGTTATGGCGGCAGGAATAGGTAAGGCGGTGGTACCAATCCGGGCGAGTTGCTGCGAAATTCTACCACCTAGTAGGATGTCACGGTGTTAGTGACGGTAAGCCTATGCTCGCCTTTTACGAGCTGCCTGACAGGAAGGTAAATGGTCTATTCTACAAAGGAACCCGGACAAACACGGGGAAAATTCACTTACTAGCGGGCCACTCGGCTTCGCACGGGTTTAAAATATAGATATAAACCATTCCCTTTAATCACTTTATCCATTATAAAAACCGGATCAAAATAATAGTGATAACAATGATAAAAATTAATTTGAAACGGTACAAATTTACAAATCATTGTTGTACGATAGCAACCGCAATAGTCATACGACTGTGTCGCATTTACTAACGCCCATATCTAGGAACAGGTAGTTATTTACGAGTATACATGTAATGCATTCAAATTACGTTTCCTTAAGTACAATATTATAAAAACAAACTATTAAAAATGAATTATGTGTGTGTGTGTGTGGGTGCGTTTATGTGGAAGTATGTATAAAAGCATGTATGTCAATTGTTAAATGTTTGTGAAAACATTTTCAAAAAGAACTTTATAGACCTTATTATCTAACTATATTATACTGGATAATATTCATTTCCTAGTTTAACTACAGATGAGACTTTAAACATTAACATAATCCTGACTGTGTACCCATTCAGTAAGTCGCTTTTTACACTCTTTAGAAGATAAAGGATATATATTTAAAATTTTGTTTATTTTATTGAACAGTAATGGACTTAGATAGTAGAACTGACGACTCGTTACAGAATAAAGAGATCTTTTAATTTCGCAAACTGCAGAAGATCAAATCAAATCGAATTAAAGACATAGGCTGGAAAAGACATAGGGACAGAGGAAGCGACTTTGTTTCATACTATGTTCTGATAGTGGAATTTTGCGTCGTTGTCTGTCGCCTCTGTTCTCCAGTCCGGTGTTGGTGTTGACCACTTGAAATCTCGGGTACGATTCCCGGGTCAGGCCATATAAAGTGTGTTTTTTTATATAATTTTCTAGTATGTCCACGCCCATAATATCAGCGGAAAGCCCATCGCCAACCCAGCAATTGAAAATACATATTTTCTATTTTTTTTGCTGCCCGAATTTAAGATCGAACATTTTTGAGAAAAAAATAAATCAGACGCCGAACCGCTAGACTACAGATTTTGAAATAAAAAAATGTTACTGTGGATTGAATAAGTGATAGGTTTTTCTAACTATTACGAGTACTTTATGGTACATGGCTTATAGACACTATAGATGTTACAGGTGTGTCGCTCTCCTAGGACCGGGGTGCTAGGTCTATCGGGCAAGTCTACCGGCTACCCTATCGTCGCCGGAACATGACAGAGACATTATGGCTTTAGGAATAGATAGGGTGGTTGATCCCCACCCAGCAAGTTGCTGCACAGAACTTTATCACCAGTGGTTTTGTTGATGACACATATTAAATGTGCTTGCCTATTACGAGCTGCCTGACAGAGAGGCAGATGGGCTGTTCGACTTAGGGCTACTTGCACATTTCCGGGTTACGTTTAATATTGACTTAAACTGTCAAATGTAAGGTGATTTAACCCTGATTAGACGCTAACTCAGTGTTAAATACTTAACCCAGGAACGTGCAAGTGGCCCTTTAGCGGACCAGGACCAACTCGGAAGCTTGTAAAAAAATGTCTTCTCAAATACTTTTATCAGAATTATGAATAAGGTCATTACAAAGTTCAACCACGTTCTATATAATGAAGTTAACCACATTGTTAAAATTATTAGCCTTAAACCGTTGCCAACTTAATGTTTGCGTATCGAGCATTTCATTTAATCAGGAAAAATAGTTCTGACAAATATGATAAAAATAAAATAAAATGTAATTTGTGTGGTGCCTATTTTCACTGTTCTTACAATATGAGAATATGTTCTCATGAAAATAGTAAGATACTGATGAAGATTTCAACAATCATAGATATTATATTATCTGTGATTTGACCGCCTCGTTTGTCGAGTGGCTAGCGAACACGTCTAGCTACATTGACCGACCGCGAGGCTTTGGTTCAATTCCCTACGGGGGCATGCATTTGTGTGATGAACATTTAGATGTCTGCATTTCCGGGTCCGGGTGTTTATTAAATTTATTCTGGTATCTATTTCACTAATAATTGTTATATCCTGGTAACCCAGCCCTGATATAAATACGAGAGCTGCCATCTGTTGTATATATAAAAGTAGACCCGAATAATTATCGCTCCACCACTTGGCCACTCGGCAATCCATTTCCATCCCCAGTTACAGACAACACAAAGATCACTGGATTTCTTTTCTGAGAATTTGTACCTCTCACCACTAGAAGAGTCGTCGATTTTTTTGCTTTATTCATAAAAATATTATAAAGCTGAAAAGTTTGTTTGTTTGTTTGCTTGAACGCAGTAATCTCAGTAACCACTGGTTCAATTTGAATTTTTTTTCAGTGTTAGGCTTTCAGTTTTCAGGCGATATATCATCACGCCAGTTTTTCCAGGCGGACGAAGTCGCGAACATAAAAATTCCCAAGTGCTAGTCGAACTCGCCAATGAAGGGTTCTGTAGGCGTAGTCTTAAACAGTTAATACATATTGCGATTAACAAGTAATATTTGAGTGAAAGTACAAAAATATCACACTTATTTTTTATTATCAGAAATACCTTTTTTTCATAGTTTTAAATAAAACAGTAACATTTGTATTTTTTAAAATCTACTGTATCTCAACAACTATTTATTGTATTTTTAATGTTTTCAAAGTGCTACAACATAATATTATTATATTGACGTGAAATCTGTGAGGGTTTTGTTTAAAGGTTTGATCCATACTTGTCAGACAATGATATCTAGAAGTCTATTTACACTCATCTCTAGCACGGAACAAAACAAATTGCGAGCACTGACGTTATCCCGCAGAAACTTGTATGGTGGTGACGTTTTTATTATTCTAAACAAATGAAATCTAAAACGAATTCAAACTATCGATAGTAAAATAGTATATTTCAAAGTCTGTCCAATCAATGTCTGACATACTATCGAATTAATCAATATTGCTAAGCAATGTCGCTCGCGGTTGGGATCTAATTGGGTAATAATTTAAAATTGAACACTTTGTAAACAAATTTGTATTTAAATTTTATTTGCTAATATTCGACATCTACATATGTAAATAAATTTTCAGAACTCCAAAGAAACTGTACATAAATTCTAAATATTAAAGGTAATGCGAATAAAACAAATGTCTAATGTAAATAAAAAATGCTTTGTAAGAATATTATAAGAAGTTACTACGCAGTATGACTTTCTCACAGTGATCACCAAATAGTGTTGTTACACCGAGTGTTCGATGAAACCCAGTGCGAATCAATGGCCAAGATATTTTTAATATTTTCATATCGCGGCTATCGATATTTGTAACCTTCTCTCACTGCTACCTAAAGCGACATTTAAATATCGTTGAATAAATACGCCTCACCACTAGTTTCTTTTATCCGTTTACAGAACCCTGGAAAAGAGATACCTACAGTTTTTAACACTAAGTCATGGTCGAAGGCTAGTCCACGTAAACTGAGCACATGCACGTTGTTTTAATAAGAAAATATAAAAAAACGCTTTTTCTTTATGTTGTCCGGTCCGACCCGGGGGTCGAACCCGGGACTTTATGATACTTGCACATCGCAGTCACTACCGATATTTTTAACAACCATTCACTCCGATCTAAAGCGATATTTAAATATCGGTGAATAAATTCCCCTCACCACTAGTTTATTTTTCTTTTTACGGAACCCTGAAAAAGAGATACCTACAGTTCTTAACACTAAGTCATGCTCGAAGGTTAGTCCATTAAAATTGATGTACATTTAAACGCTCGATTAGCAGTGTTGAAGTACAGTGAAGGAGATAGGAGGCTGAGAGATAAGGGTTTCATTACTGGCGCGTCGGCTGCGGGATGGATGGCGACAACAAATCTCGCGGCTGAGTTATTTGTAGCTCGTAAGGGATCGCCGACTCTTGGTACTGCCGGCCGGCTGAATGGACTGTGGTAAATTTTATGTCATACTTTAAGATATATTTAAGATAGCCTACATAAGTCCTGAGATTTTTAGAATGTGGTAAAAAATTATAAATAAATTGATTTGAATGAAATTATAAGAAAAATTAAGTAGGTAAGTATCTTCTAGCCCTTATTCCCGAATAGGTAGACATAGGTACAACCAGGGCACCCACGATTTATCGAAGACACTGAGTGCTACGATGTGATAGCCAGCATATCTACGAGCAATCGGTTATTTTATGAAAAATTTGACAAAACACATTCGAACCGGGTTTCGAACCCGGGACCTTATACAATATAGTCCAACGACAGACCGCTAGACAACAAAGGCTATCATGATCGAAACATTGATTAATTATAAACATATTTGTTATATTTAATAACAATGGCACGGTGATTGCAGAAGTGCAGATAAAAATGTAAAGACAAAAAGATATTCGTACTGTGTATATGATATGATTTGAAAGCAAAAGTGGGTGTTATATTTTCTCATTAAAATGGCTAAGTTGATTTTAATGTTTAAAAGACAAATTGATTAGATATTGGGGAATAATATAGGCTTCTTTTGTTATAAAATCTCAACGGGTAGCTTTGGATAGCTAAATATTAAATAAGTAGAATACGCGGGTAAAGCTAGTTAATACATAAATAGGAATCCCTAATATACTTTGGTTAACACGCATAAACTGATGGATTTGTTTTGATTTCTTTTTGTTGTCTTAATTATTGATAGGGGAAGGTTTTTTGACAAAATTAGCAAAATTTAGCAGAAAATTCAAAAAAGTTAGAAAAAATTATTCATGGGTACCTAGTTATTTCAATTGAAGCCACTTGTACACATTTTATTTTTAAATATGTTCATTAAAACTTTGTTAATATTGTAAATGCAAAAATATGTTTTATGCTATATGTTTTGATATGAAACATACTGAACTGATGTTAATGGTAATATCCCCATATCAAATACTGCGAGGAGGAGCTAGTTAAGATAAAATTGCATTAAAATCAGCTGGCTGTCAGCACTGAGTACCCATTGTATTGTGTATATTGTAAGAATGACACGAATGGAAAAATGGGACCGTCACCAACACTAATTTCCGTCTCAATGTTCAGCGTGTGTCGGTGATGGGTGCGTGACGTGCGGAATATTAATTTTGGAATAGCGTTATGATTTGTACATCAATGGTGCTTTTATTTTGATAGCCCAGAGGGTAAGGATGCAATCCTTAAGCATAAAGTTTAAAGCATTGTGTTTCTTCGTGTTTTATATTATTAATTCAGGTAATATTCTCAGATGTTCCGCATTAATAAATTCTTTTTTTAATGATATTGGAAGGAAAACAAGCAAACGGATTTCCTGATGCTAAGAAAGACACCAAAGGTGGTAATGGTGCGTTGTGAACCTGTGGGCAGGATTTTTAGCTCTGAGCTAAGTAAGTTTACCTGCTACCTTATACTTATGATTTAAATGATACCTAAGTCATTTTTAAAACATTTTCAATAACAAGGTATTTTTTTTAATTGTTTTATTTAAATTATGAGTTATGTTGTTTGACCTATGTAATATATTGAAATTAATCCATATTTTGCGTTATCACATTACGCCGGATATATCGATTTTGTTAATTATTTGTTGTGTTAGTTATTTTCAGGAGATTTTTATGAAAAAAACCGAAAAATTGTAGAGAAAATAAGAAAAAGAATGATTTTATCTATACAAACAATAAGTAGTTGTCATTATCAAGCAATACGAAGTTCGCCAGGTCGACTAGTAGTAAAATTAAATTTTTAATCCATCATTTTGTTGGGGCTGCCAATTTAGATTACCAATAATTGTGATTATGTTAAATTTCATTTGTCACTAAGGGTATTAAAATGAAAAATGTATCAATAACTAATGACTTATGCGAGTATAATGATATAAAATCAAAATAATGTTTTTGCGGAATATGACGTGTATTAAGAAGTTTCAACCAAATACATTTAACCATAAGTACTACCCACATATTCTACTGCATTTTGAAAAATATGTATTTCCACATCCATTGCACTTTTCATACAATCACGTCGATTTCAGCGCTTCTTGACACCACCTTTGGATAAAACCTGAGCGATTTGATCGTGTAACGTAGGTGTCCCCAGGTACACATACGCATAGTATGTCTGTTTATATAAATCTTCTAGTAAATAATCAAAACTTGCGTCTTACAGTGTATACGATACACGAACAGACAATTACCTGATCGGCTAAACAGATACATCTGAGTCATGTTTATGGACGCAATTTATGTTGCAGAATTACGTGTAAGATTAATTTCACTTATAATTTTCGTTAACGGCCATCTTGTAAGATTCTAAACTATACACTGAGATTAATTTAAACTGGTCTTTGTTAAAGATTTCAAAATATTTACCTTTAAGCTAGTATGTAATATCATAAAAGTACTTTTATTATCATCTATATATTAATACGTAATGCCGAAACTTTGCACCCCTTTTTACGAAAATTGGAGGACGGAGGAGTATCAAATTTTGGTGCACTTATAGTTTATGTGTAGGAGAAGTGCAAAACGCTAATATTTTTAAAGAACATTAAATCAATAAATAAAACATTACCCACACTACTATGCATTTGACACACACAAACAAATATATTGATGACAACGATAAAAGGTCACAGATGGCGCACTAAAAGGTTTGGAAACAAAGTAATTGGTCTTGAGAATTAAAGATGGCGTTCTTATCAACAAGATATTAAAATTTATTATGGTCGAATTTCGACCAATGGGCGACCACTAGTCATTTTTTTTAATTATGAGCATTTAAATGTATATGTATCTGTTTTCACGTTGAAGTGCTGACTCGGTTTCACCAAACTCTAGCTCTGAAATAGATAAAACCTAGATAAAACTAAGTACAATAATTATTTGAATGTGAATTACTAGCTGTTACGCGCAGCGTAGTTATTGACCCCCTTGAATCATTTTTTCGGTATAAAAACTGTTTTTTGTGTTAATCCAAGTTTTTCTCTTTGTGTATGCCAATTTTCTTGAAAATCGGTTTAGCTGTTTTTGCGTGAAGGCGTAACAAAAAAAAACAAACATACAAACATTCGCATTTATACTATTACATGATATTGAAAAAAAATAGCTTATTTTTTCTCCAAGACAAAATCTGTTGTGTTTTTCCTCACTCATTCATCAGTAATTGCCCACTGCATCGGATCTTTTTTATTTAGGGATAGAAACAAGTAAATAAAACTGATGGAAGACACAAATGTCGTCTATACAAAGCAATTATGTTACCAGTTGGTAACCTGGATAAGGGATTTTCCCCGTGTTGGTCCGGGCTCCTTTGCAGAATAGACCATCTGCCTTCCTGCTAGGCAGCTCGTAAAAGGCGAGCATAGGCTTACCGTCACTAACACCGTGACATCTGACTAGGGTGTAGAGTTTCGCGGCGATTCACCCGGATTGGTACCACCACCTTACCTATTCCTGCCGCCATAACGTCTAATGCTTGCCGTTGACGTGTTCCAGTTGGAGGGTAAGTTAGCCGGTAAACTTACTTTTGCTCGAGGCCTAACATCCCGGCCTCTGGTTGGCAACGCACCATCGCCACCTTCGGTGTCTCTAGGCGGCTTGAATTTGCCTTCCAATATCATAAAAAAAGGATGAAAAGTTTTCCGGTTACGTGCCCTCCATTTAGTACTAACGTTATGACGGCATAAAAAGGTGAGGCGATAGTATACGCAACACTATTGATATTTGACCCTATTCAAAACTTGGATTCCCGAAGAGATTTTTTTTTTAATGATATTGGAAGGCAACAAGCAGACGGATTTCCTGATGGTAAGAAATTTCCGCCGCCTAGAGACACCAAAAGGTGGTAATGGTGCGTTGCCAACCTGAGGCCGGGATGTTAGGCCTTGAGCAAAAGTAAGTTTACCGGCTACCTTACCCTCCGAACCGGAACACGTCATGACGTTATGGCGGCAGGAATTGGTAAGGCGGTGGTACCAATCCGGGCGAGTCACTGAAAAACTATATAGATAGGCAAAAGTATATTCAGGGTACCTACGATTACCTAAAGATCATTAGTCCTACACTTAATTGGAAAATCTATCACCAATTAGTCTTTTAACCAATCTTGGACTACGTTTTTACGAAAAAACTAATCGACCTGGCGAACTTCGTACCGCTTGGTATTTACAGCAACTAACAGTTGGTATGGATTAAAGCACTATTTTTTCCAATTTCCCTGAAAATTTCCAAACTTTTGTTTTCATAAGAACCATCTTCTGGCAATAACTAACACAACCAAAAAATTTTTAGCAAAAGTGTTCCCTCAATTCTGTAGTGATGGATGACCACACAAAATGGGGATTCATTTTGATATACAAACATACAGATTTAAAAAACACGTTATGAGTTGGAAGACCTAAGAATCGAACCTGGGACTTCGTGTACCCAGCTCCATCACCGGACTACTGGGTCACTGGAGGCGTACTTATATTAAATTAACTTGATCACCGTTAGTGAGCGATGGGGTTGTCGCAACTCATAACAAAAACAGAATCTCATCATCAAGAAACTCATCAGTTACTAGCCTTCCATAAATGTTACCAGGTACCCATAAATCTCCTGGAATTCTTTTGGAATTAGTACACAAGGAAAAACGCGTTCTTCGCTGTAACATTTTCGTCGCGCAGGCTAACGATTCCGAAGCGAACTGTCCCATAAATCTGGGGTGGTCTGATTGATACATGGCGGTAGGTTGACGCCCATGCTGTAATTTACTGCCAACAACGCCCACCAACCGTCTGATAGCGGGACTTTTGTTTTGCATTAATTTCTTCTAGCCCCTTGCCTTGGTAATATTTACTACATTTTCCGATAATGTCTAAATGTTAACTTACAGTGGAGAATAATCTTAAAACTAAACTAATCTACAGACTTAAAGTAAAAATACCTGCATTACTGATTGGTAACATTTCTTCTCAGTCTACGGTCTGGAGTTGGCGTTGACTACAGGTCCCTGGTTCGATTCTAACAACTCAAAATGTTCCCCGTGTTGGTCCGGGCGCCTTTCAGAATAGACCATCTGCCTTCTTGCCAGGCAGCTCGTAAAGGGCGAGCACAAGCTTACCGTCTCTAACACCGTGACATCTGACTAGGTGGTAGAGTTTCGCAGCGACTCATGCGGATTGGTATCACCGCCTTACCTATTCCTGCCGCCATAACGTCATGACGTGTTCCGGTTTGGAGGGTAAGGTAGCCGGTAAACTTACTTTTGCTCGCGGCCTAACATCCCGGCCTTAGGTTGGCAACGCACTATTTCCACCTTTGGTGTCTCTAGGCGACGTGAATTTCTTTCCATCGGGAAATCCGTCTGCTTGTTTGCCTTCCAATATAAAAAAAAATCTATTAATTTCCAAATTAAAACAATTTTCCTCGGCATTAAATTAGTGCATAGTTGGCCAAAAGTTTACTACCTGTTCAATTATTTTTGAAATTAAATGTCTTCAATTGATCATAGGTAGGACACCCTATCCCACTCAGTTGCACCTTTGTCTACATCTTCTGGGATATGGATGTAAAATACTTAGCATGAATTAGTCAAATGTTAGCAAAAATAGCAAGCAATTTGTAATAGCTTGCGATTTGCTAAAAACTGCGATTGCTTGCGTAATTCCATGATATTTGTAAGAAAACAATAGATTGTTTTTTGAACTCTTATTGCTAATTTCTTTTCGGGTGCCTTTAACAATTACATGCCTTTTTTTAACTGAACAGTTTGTGAGAGGCATGCGTCGGCGTTTTTGTATTCAATACCTTGGCCTCGACTAGATGAAAGAGTTACGCGAAGACACACTCTGATTGGTTCACTATCTCATCTGTTTATCTCATTATATCATCAGTACTTGCAATTTTGAAGTAGGAAAGTCAAAGTGAAGTTGGAAGTTTTTCATTTCAGCTTCAGTTTGGTAACGTACACTATACATGAATCTGTCATCTCATAACCTTTATTCTCTAACAACGGAGTATATATTTTTTAAAAAGCAGGTAACTTAGTTTTTGT
>NJDD01000726.1:522778-541456 GCA_002245505.1 Calephelis nemesis
TTTTTTTCTTAAACAAAAATAGTCTATTAAAGAATTTAGTCAATAAGACATTATTAATTAACACACAAATATGTCTAGACAAATAGCATAGAGTGGCCTAATCCCGAAATTAGCCAAGTACTATATTTTTGTTTTGATAGACAGCAATTTTAATAAACAGAAAAACTTAAATGTTGCAAATAATACAACATATCAAAATTGTAAATCATGAGACATAACAACGAAAACTCACTAAAAACAAATCTTTAATCAACCCCAAAAATGTCAACTAGAAACATATTTTCCACATTGCCAAAAAGCTTGTACAATCAGAGAACATTTTCATAAACATGTCTTTTGATTATTTTTATACGCTGTTACAATTCAAGCTCAACTCAAAAACATACTCAAAGCTTGTCGCATTTCGTCCTCAGAACAGACATTATGTCTTTTCACAAAAATAGCTTCCACTAATTTCAGTGTAGTCCCACTATACACAGGGTCGGATTAAAGCCTTTCTTAAAAGCTAATCTAAGACAAAAGCGTTATTACAAACTGCCCCCGGGTGTGGGACGAATGTTGCCCCTTTGTTTATTTTAATTTTTTCGCATGGCGGATGCCGTCTAGAGTCTAAATGGTGCTAAGGAGAGAAATACAGGATGTTGAGGAAGTTTATTACTGGAACTAGTTTATTTTTTGTGCTTAAAAATTAATGTTTTAAATTAATGCAGTTTAGTTCAGTAAGTTCAGTAGTTTAACTATCTTGAAATGTTTGCTATTGGTAAAGTGCAAACAAAGAGAAGAGAAAGTTTATAACATATTATTTTATTATAGTATAATATAACTGAAATGTATTAGTTCCGTTTTTCGCTAGGTAATTAACATTCGAAATGTCCACAATTAAGTAAAAATGGGTATGAATAACAAAAAAACTTAGCTAATAAAGGTAAAGAGATTTTTGTTTATTTGTTTGTTTGTATTAATCGATTGAATGTTAGAAGGAAATATTAGGAATATTAGAAGTTAACGCTCACTCTGTAGAATAAATGTGACAAAAATGCGCATGGTAGCAAACTGTTATTGATATGATATTTTATATAATTGTTGTTACATTCTCGATATTTACTTCATTAAGGCATTTTGAAATTAAACTCTGTTAACCATTTTGTAATAGCAATCATTTCTATTACTGTTAAAATTATTAAAAGTAAAAAATACAGTTATTTGTAACTGAGACCTTGCCATTAAGAAATGGTAGGCGCAAATTATTTGAAAACACAATTTTCGCACGCTTGTGAAATTGTTATTTGAATTGTAATATAACGGTACATAATAGTTTTTTATCTTACAATGGGTAAAAAAGGAGACTACCTTGCTAATGGCAGAAGACGGCCTTCACCTATAGCTACTAGAGATGTTACTAGTAAAGTCTTATGTCTGGGATGTTGTCAAGTGTGTAACCGACTACTGTATTCTCCAGCACGGAAAATAACAATTGCGAAAACTGACAATATGACGACAGAAATAAATAAAGTGTTTTCAAGAGACGCTGAATAGCACTTTGCCACTAAGCTACCATCTAATGTTAAGTTCAAGGTGGTTTGGAAAATTTATTTTTTATGTAAGAGTTCAGCTAACAAGTACTTGACTCACTTAATTGTGAATTAAATATAACATAGGTATGTAAAGAAAAATAATGCAGAAGATTCCTTCCAGGATAAGTTGCTGCGCAGAACTCTACCACCAGTAGTTTTATTGCTAATGGCATATATAAAGTAAGCGCACTTATTACAAGGCAAACAAGCAGATTTTCTATTCTCCATAGAGGACTTAGAACAGTACAAGGAAATTATATTATAATTATTTATTATATTTTAGCTGTTCAATCTCGTTTGTATGAAAGTATGATATGACTACAATAAATGTATTAAAATGTTTTGCAAGGCATGTCTATCTTACAACATACTTAATGTTCTCTCAGAAGCTGGAATGTTTGTATGAATAGAGTAGATGCTAAGAAAGCAAGACAGAAGTGCAAAGATCGTGTCACTTGATACCCTCTGCCAACCTATTAAATGTATTTCCGTGAAGATATATGTGTATAAATATTATTTTAATTACGCCTATTTTTTACAGGTTTACTAAGCACCTATATCTCAGATAATGAACTTGATGAATACTAAATCCTCTCATGTTCATTCTTAATACTATTGAATTTGCTTTAGGAGACAAGATTTGATGCAGATTTTGTCAATTATTTGTATGTGAACTACAACAATTAACCATTTATGAAGAATAAATTAATTTGTTACATCCATACTACAATGTGGAAGATTATGATGAAAAGCTTCAACACTTTTGTATTTTAGAAGTGAAAACTTTAGGACTGTTTTGATAGTTGATGATGCGAAATATCTAAAAAAGGAGAGATGTTAATAAAATTTAAAATTGGAGAAAATGAGATAGAAAGGATATTACAATGTTTCATATGTTCATTGTCCTTTTTGTGATCTTGAATCCAAACTTTTTTAAGGTTTCGCAACAGCTACGTGAGAATTGCAATTTTGCACTGGTTTTTTGTATTCATTCTGCAAAAAAAATAACTTAAGTGTTTTTAATTTAATTCATGAATAAATAACTCCAAAAACTGATCATCCTGTACATCATGTTATAAAAGTGATATGCAGTTCATTCCCAGCTTTGGCGGGAATGATCAGCGATGCATGATGGCTAGGTCTCTGCGGCTAGCTGTGTAGTTGGACCAACAATGGCGCGTGCTTGATATTAAAGAAATATTTCTTTTAACTTTTGAAAAGAGTAATTACCCTCTTTTCAGGCTAGATGAAGATGTTATGAAGTCTGTGATTATGCGGTGATTGTAGAAACTAAAGAACTACTTCTTGGTTGTTTATGAATACTCTACCGTATCGCATTGTTCAAATATACCGGCGTTCGAAACCTATTTTTAATAATGTTTTTAAATTCCTTACTTGTATAATATTATGAGAAAATAAAAAAATATTGAAAAACTAGAAACTTAAGACAGGTTTATCGCATATACATATTTCTTCAGCTAATCTAAAAGCAGATTTTTTTAATTTTATTGAATCGGGCGCTGCTTTGTGAAAACCATTATAAGTGACGTAGAATTAGCTGATTATTCCGCGGAACTCGTGTACGTAAGTAAGTAATACCTACTGGATGTGACAAATCGGGCAGACGTCCCTATAACCCAGTCCACGAATAGAGTCCGAACTTGGAAAACAAACCAACTTCTCAAGTCCCCCAACCCTGTAGAAAAACCCACCACAAATTACACCAACTCTTACTTATATATCAATTGCGTTTTGTGCTTTTTGTTGTCGTACTATGGAGTGAAGCGAAGCAACTACCCCAATTTGATATAACCACCTTGCTTATTCCTGATACAGATAGTGATCGCCATTATAGTCTTTCGTGCTAGAAGGTGACCATTTGACTTGCACGCGTTACCTAGAATCCCAAGGATGAGACAGGGAAGCATCAGTACAATTAATGACCACATAAATATGACACACCTATAGACCATAGTTATCGGTTGCTAATAAAAATCTTGATCGCTACCCTGTAAAATAGATAAAAGTCTCTGTGGTTTAATGGTCCGCGTTGGTGTTGATACCATGAGGTCTGGGAATCGATTGCCGACTTGTGCACAAAACGTTTTTTTTATTTTTTTAATAAAAACAACGTTGCCCGGGACTGTAAGTACCCTGTTGGCGATAGGTTGGTCACCTATTACATTGTAGACTAAACTACTTTCTGCTCATTGAGGCTACCCTGGTCGTACTTCTGCTTCTTCTTTTTGAAATACGGGTTTGAAGACACTTTGAACCAAATAATAAATAGAATCAAATCCTTCGAGCTTTATACGAGGGCGGTGTTAAAAATCTTCGCAACCGGGATTGTATAAGAGAGATAATTAATGTGGAGGAAACCAGGCAAGTCTGCAGGAAACATGAGGTTTGGCACTCGAGACTCTCTGTCTACCTGTAAAGGACTTGGGCGTGAAGGGCGTGAAAATATGTGCAAAAAAACGAAAATACGAAAACTATCATGTGATGTCAGAGTGTAGTCCGCACTATAATGCTTGACAAAAATATTATGAGTTTTCAGAACAGTGCTGTCGCCAGTGGCTTACGCCTAACAACTCGTCAGTTTAAGAACAATGCCTCGCATCAAGGACAGTGGCAGTTCATGTGTTAATCTTTCAGAATATTTTCATAGCTATTTGTAACTAGTTTTGTTCCAGCGCTTACGTTAGAAAGAGTTAATTTTATATTTTATATATAAATGGAGCCTAGTCAGATGTCGCGGTGTTAGTAACAGTAAGCCTACGCTTGCCTTTTACGAGCTGCCTGGCAGGAAGGCAGATGGTCTATTCTGCAAAGGAGCCCGGACCAACACGGGGAAATTATTGTTATTACTATCAATAAGCAGACACGTTTGCTGATGGTTAGGTACTCAGAACTGTTTATCTATTGGACATGACTACACGCATTAACGGTAAAGAAAGAAATAAAAAATCCTCCACGGGACTTGAATCCTCAGTAGCTTAAATGATCAGAACATACCTCGGCTTAAGACGAAAGATTACAGGTTTAAATCTTCTCTAGGACGAAATTTTTTCTTTCTTTAAATTTTAGTAATTTTTATTTTTTATTTTAAAAAGTAAGAATTTTGTTGAAAATCTAAGCTTGTGACCTTAAATAAGTATGTTAAGCTAGGCACAAATCCATTCGAATATATATATATATAAACTATGTGCACTACTTAAATAATATACCAATATATGCTGGCCTATTCTCTTTACGAGAATCTCCTCGTATGTCTAAAGATGGAGAAGTTCTTCAGGCTTATAAACACTCGAATGATGAAGTAAAGAGACAATTGGTATAGTGGTTTCGCAGGACGCGTCGCATTGTAGGGAACCAATTTCAAGAAGGTTAACTAGGAACCAGGGCTTCAGCATGTATTATGTATCGAGTGCGAGTAAATTGGGTAAAGCTATTTTTCGTTTTATCGCACATCGCGTAATTTAGTTTTCTTAATAGAATAATAATAACATTTACACTAGTAGCAGCCAGTCTCAGTCGCACGGCTGGACAAACTTCTATGATAATGTATGTAGATATAAAACTTTCTCCAGAATTACCTATCACTATATTTAAAAAAAACCGCATCAAATTCTGTTGCGTAGTTTTAGAGATCTAAGAACATATAGGGATGGACAGCGGAAAGTGAAGAGTTGTTGAAGTTTAAAACATAGAGTTTCTTTAATAAAACCCAGTGTTGATCCGGGCTCCTTTGCAGAATAGACCATGCCTTCCTGCCAGGCAACTCGTGAAAAGCGGGCATAGGCTTCCCGTCAATAACACCGGGACATCTGACTAGGTGGCAGAGATTTGCAACCGGTATCACCGCCTTACCTATTCCTGCCACCATAACGTCAGCGCTTGCCGCTGACGTATTCCACTCAGGAGGATAAGGTAGCTTTAACTTCCGCTTAAGCATCCTGACAATAGGTTGGCAGCGCAACAATTCCATCTATATCTCTAGAAATTCTAATTATTTGCCTGCCAATATCATCAAACAAAATCTTAAAAACATGTAGCTTCTTTTTTGGTTTTTAATTATTTGTAATGAATTTGTGTTGCAGAATAGCGTTCTTTTTTTTACCCTCAAATTTTGTACATAACCCCTTTTGTATTTGTTATCATTGACCAGGGTGAACTGAAAGCAAATGCTTATTTGAGTTAGGTTTGCCTTTGTACGTATGTTTTAGTGCAATAAAGGATAAAACTAAACGAATTCAGGAAACATTAAAAAATACTGGTTCCTTAAAGCTTTCCTGACCAGCTAATTCATCAGGGACAATATCGATTGGCGCTGAAAACATTGAAATGTTATGCAGAAGCCTTTCGGCAAATTCATTCGAGTCAAAGGCCGCTATCAAAACGCAAATATCTCACGTAGCTTTCTGTCTCCTGAATGCACACATCTGGACGACTGAAGCTGCTAATATTTCAAGCGCGACCACTACTCGGGTTTCCCATCTTTACAAACATATAAAAACTACAGGTTTGTAAACTTAACTCGTATTGCATGGGAATAAGAAACATTTTCGAGTAAATTTACATTTGTAAGGTTTGTGGATAAGGTGGGAGGTCAATGTAAAGATAGCATTTACGAAGCGAGATGTGGTCGCGGGTAGTTTGAAATATGCAGAGGTGGTATTGAGTGCGACCTTTACAAAGGAGCGCTTCGGTAAGACAGTCCGTATGGAGACGGTTCACGCTTGCAGGTGGGTGTGTGTTTTCATTGTTTGACACGATACGGTTTTTGTAATTACCACTAATTAGACGGACCATATTATACAAATATTCATACAAACGTTAATACTTAATTGGATACCATTCTGTAAATTCATATCTATTGTATATCTACATAAACGAGTAGGTACATAACTTTTCTAATATTATATATATATATATCTTTGTCAGTAAAGAAAAGCTCAAATGCTGGACCGTTTTGGTAGATTTTTTTAAAGATTTGCAAAGAGATCCTGAACAATTCGGAAATATATTTGGTCTCAGTAAATGGAATTGCTCTCCGTTTGTTTCTAAATTAAAACTGTACAAATTTCGCCGTGTGAGCTAATTTGTTAGTAAAATATTACAGTGTATTTAATTGTCAATCTTGTAATTCTTGGTATACAAATATATATAAGACAAGTAGTTTTACTTGTCGGATTTCGTTACATTTATATGGGACCATCTTATCTTATCATACCTTTAAAAAAAGAATATTGTGTACAATTTTACTGCGCTTTATTTATGTATATATTTAATCTCAACAATATAATTGTTAATAGTACGTTATACTTAATTATACATACATTTCCATGCATAGAAAATAAACATATAAAGGATTTGACGTATATTTTTCGGAAGATCTTGAAACCATTTCCGTAATAAAGTAATGACGTACAATGGAAACACGTAGCGAAAACCTCCAAACGCTATCTTTGGGGAAGAACGTGTGTACTCACAAAGTGACCGCCATTAAATATGCAGAGCTGTTTAAGTATGAAGTGTTAAGTCTCTTCGTGTACAATTTCTGAACAGCTAATGTAAGGTGTACTGGGAATGCCCACTTGCTTCGTAGTAGCTGTGTTTTACACGTAAATGAAATTTCAATGTACTTCAGAAATAAGTAAACGCAGAGATGATAACGCTAAGCATGAATTTACTAGTTGGTCAAATCTTCGCTTAATAGATTTTATTTTCAACATCCAGATGTGATAACCCCATCGCCTGCTGTTGGAACAACAAACAAGCACATGGCTGAAATTCAATAATTATTATTTAATTTCCAATTTCGGGCCAGAAAATGAATTGACAAAATAGGAAAGACTGTGTATGGTGAGTGGATTGGATTTACTAAAAGTTGAAGACCCCAATTATATCCAGCTCCTCACAAAACACAAGATATCCTAATTATAATTCTAATGCAATCCACAAAGATCGTGTATAAGGTACAAAGTAGAAGGTAATAGACAAATATGGGCTACAGGCATCATAGATGTTGTACGTGTGGCAGTCCTATGGCCGAGATGTTAGGCCTAAGCCTTATGGGCCAGTCTATCGGCTACCCTACCCTCCGGACCAGAACATGATATTGTCATTATGACTTAGGTATAGGTTGCTGAACTATTCTACTAGTGCAGTTAGTCATTATTAGTTGGTAGAACACTTTAATATTTGGTTTTTTTGTTATTTAATAAAATAATTTCCTGTTAAATTGATATATTTGGTTTTCAGGCACTTTCTCATCTATTTAATGTTCATAGGTATTCTGAATTTTCTCTTTTTTTAATTTGAAAATAGCTTTTATTTTTAAACATTTTTTTGACTAATGCCGTGATGTTTGCATCTTAATGCAACCTCTCTGACCTTTATTTTAACAAGCACTAGAAGCAGATGGTCTATTCTACTCAGCGGACCCGGACCGACATGTTAGGGTACCATACCATATCATATTAATATATTAATAGCATAGCTTCAAATTTTCGCAATAACACTATCAATTTTGAAATGCAGTAAAACTTCAAAAAATCTATTGAACGTATAAATACAATATTCCAAAAAGTCCTGAACCAATTGCCATAAAAGGTATAATCTCTATGGCTATCTCCAAACCATAGCTCATAAAAATCTTAAGAATCCGTTCGTGATTGCCACAGTAATGGAATAACATACAAAACAAAATCATAAGTCAAACCTCTTTTTTGAAGACGGTTGAAAACCAGATTAAACGCGATGAGATGAATCCAGATTTGTAACATATGATTGCGGACAGGAGTGGACGTCTACGATCGATGATGTCTGACCCCTTTACCTGACCTACGTCCGTCTTCACCTAAAGGGGCTGAAGGGCTTATGTCGTTCAGACCTACATATGTTGCCATATAGAATTTATATTACTTGACTCTGATGCTAAAAGTATTGAAGATACATGGCTTAATTTACACAAAAATATACATAATATTATATGAAAATAATTTGGTGTGGTATGTTTATGCAAATAATATACAAATTGTCCATGAAAAAAATATTTGTAACTTGAGTTTTTTTAAGTATATAACCTTTTTCGAAAACAAATGTTCTTCTATATTCTAACTTAACAACATGTTTAAAGCTATCTCAAGTCAGATAAATAAAAAGTGCTATTTTCTTTCAATCAAAATGTCCGAATAGTATGGTTTCGTAAAATAAGTTCAATTATTTAGTTAAATCTGTATTCCCCAATTATTATTAGAGTATACTCCCAAAGGCATCGTCAAACCGCGAGGTTTGGGTTCAATTTTTAAAGGGGGCCAGGCCTTTGTGTAATGAACATTTCTGAGTCTTGGTGTTAATTAAATTATTTACGGTATCTATTTTAGTGTTTCTTTTTAGTATTGGTGACTAATACCAATGAACTTATATTTGGTAGCTTTTGGGTTAGAATTAAGTTTTATTACTTGTCGAAAGGATATTTATGACAAAATTCAAGAATATATATTTAACATTTCAATAAACACCCTTTATACGAATGTAAAGGCCACCTCAAAGTTTTTCTGTCTATTCATCCTACCTTTGTCATTTAAATTTTCCCAATTATTTCGTCAAGGAATCCGTAAAAGTTGAACAGTTATATTTGTAACTGAGGTTTTATTATAAATTGATAGAATACTTCCAGCAATAAAATACATCAGAAGACGATCAAGTAACTTTACAACATTTTCAATATAATGATGTCGGGTTGGGTAGGACACTGTATTAAATCCAGATCCAGATATGTGACATTTGATTGCAGATAGACTGAACGTCGACGATCAATGATCGATCGAACGATCAATGTCCATTTTCATTAAAAAGGTTAAAGTAAATAAGTACTAAGATTTGTTGATATTAAATAAGTTGCAATGATATGTATCTAGGGTAGATTAGTCTACGCTTTCTTTAACAGTCTATTTGCAAATAGAGAAAGACGTACAAGAGTTTTTAACCGACTCCAAAAAAGAAGGGGTTTTGCAATTCGTCTGCATGTTTTTTTGTATGTTCTCGATCAACAGCCAACCTATTTTTATGGTTCTTTTTTTTAGAAAGATAGCTCACGAATTCGAGGTGGTCCTATATTAGTTTTACCATAACCTGACCAGTGATGTTTTTACATACATTACAAGACATAAACCATGCATTATTAAGTGTTTCTCAAAAACTACTATTAATAAAATATATGTAGGACTGTTTCAAACATTTTTGCTTTAAAAAAGAGTACTACTACTAGTAAATCGACAGACAATTATTTCACCATTTTCTTCAATTCATTTTTATTTTAAGACATGCCTCAAACCTAATCTATATATATTATAAAAATGAAACCCGTTTTTCTTGGTCACGGCATCACGCATGAATGGCTGGACCGATTTCACTAATTCTTTTTTTGTTGTATTTGTCATTATTAGGAGAAGGTTCTTACGGAAAAAAAATATTAAGAAAATTTCTCAGAAATATTGAAAAATATACATTTAATTTTGCAGTTCAAATTGAATAGGTACTCATACGTAAGATAGGTCAGCTATGCAAAATAAAGTAGTTTCTACTATTCTTCTATCATTCTATTATTGCTACGCTAAGACGGTACGAAGATCGTCGGGTCAGCTAGTCAAAAATACCTAAGTTAACAAAAACCGACGACCGACGACTAATTATAAAGATTTAATATTAATTAAATATAACTTAATATTTTTATGTGTCATTTACTAATAGATTTGAAGTCGGTGCCAAAACTAAAATATTTTTTTGTTGAAAAAATATAGAAAGTTCTATTTTTATTCTACAGATATCTTAAGCTAATGTTGTGTTTATACCAGATAGAATACGATATTAGCTCAAGATAGTACAATCTTACGAAGCAAATCCGATCAGCATCGGAAGTATTGAAAACATAGTACACAATTTCTGTTTATATCTCTATTTGGAACTTTAACTGATTTTCATATTCCACCGGACCAAAACAAATCCACAACTCAGGGTGTAATAGTTACGTACCGCGTACTGCATTAATGTTACACAGATATTGAAGAAAAAACCTGTCTAGATGTGATTACATTTAATGGGAATTTTTATTTTTGATGCACATTTTTTCTTAGCTTCTGTGGTAATGAAACGTATAAAGAAGATGGTGGAAACTGATTGTTACGCGATCGTTTAATTTGAAACGGTACTAACTCACTATTAGTATGAGCACAGAATAATAAGAACTAGCATGACAGCAACCGCTGTAGTTACACGACTGTGTCGCAGTTACTAACGCCCATTTACAGGTATAGGTAGATACGTATACATATGATACATTCGATTTACGTTTCCATGACATTAAAGTACTGAAGTACAATATTAGTATAAAAACAAATTATCAAAAATAAATTATATATATGTGTATGTATTGTGTGCACGCATGTTTGTGTACGCGTATGCAAAATAAAATGCAATTTACTCACGTTACAAACTATATTGATAGAATAAGATGGGATTTATATTACAAATTTTTATATTGAAACTGCAATATAATAGTTAATAATAGTTTTACTCATAAGTTTTATTGTTTTGACATGATGATTGAATGACGATAAATTTTACGTGTGTGTATATCTGTGACATCATAACTGCTAAACGAATGTACTGATTGTAATACGAATTTTCATGTTCGAAAGCTGATGTGTTTCATTAATTCTTAGCTACATTATTAATACATTTGATTAAGGTTATTGAAAATATTCAATTTAACGATTATGTTTCACTTCAAAATATTATAATAATAATCGTAGTGTAATATTTTTTACTTTCATGAGTGTTATAATGGCGTCTATTCATGATTTTTCTATTATTATTAACAAAATTTAAGAAAAATGTGACATTTAACAGGGCAGGTTGCAACGAGCATGCGGAACTCTAGATGGTAAGATACAACCGTCGCTCAGTTGCTTTTATATGTAATCTTCTTAGATTACATAGAAAAGCACCCCGAAAAGTTGACTTCCGGCTGAAGTATACTGCCGACTCTCCACCGTTCTACAGGCGACTCAATCTCCACCATGAAAAACAGCAACAGCGAACGTATGTCAATTTTTTTCATAAAATATATGAGCTAATGTCTCTTCCAGAGTCTGTAATCATCCAGTTTGGGGTATTTACGAGGGCTGCTTACCGAACTGCGTCCGGAGTGTCGTAAAATTCTATCGTTTCGATTGTACGCCGCTGATGCGTCCGGACGCCGGATACATACTGCTTTATGATTATTATGGTAAATAATTAAAAGTTTCACATACGATTGTAGCTAATAAAATAATAATGTTATTACGGAGCTGGAGTTTCGTCCTAAATAGTAGAAACTTTGACTCAAATAGATAGTGGTATTTTTAAATTTGTTCGGTGTCGATTACATGAAATAAGTGAGATATGTTTTTCTTAAATGTATTTTTTGGAATGTTATAATTGACAAGAGGAGGGTCGTATAAAAAAATCCTTAGCGTATGTTGCTCTAACTTTACCACCACTTTAGAATCTAATTTTTTATTTGTAAGTAAGAAAATGATTTTATGCACTTGATGATGAGTCATCAGCACAGATATCTATAAGACAGTACGTTTGACTTTTAAGAGATGAGCAAGCTCTTTTTTTGGAAGTTTATTAACAAATTTCAAAAAAAGGAGGAGGTTATATGTACGACCCGTATATTTTTTTATAAATGTTAATTGGTTGTCATTTCTAAACCGATTTTGAAAATTCTTTTTTTAATTTAAAATAGCGCATTATATGTAGGACCACTATATTATTTTTATAAATGTTAATTGGTTGTCATTTCTAAACCAATTTTAAAAATTCTTTTTTTAATTTGAAAAAGCGTACTTTTGATTTAGCGACTAGATTTTTGTTAAAGATTCCGGAACATAAAACTAAATTCTATAAATATTCGTTTACAGTATGGGCTATTAAGCTATGGAACTCACGGAACTCACTGCCTGTTGAAATAAGACAGGCAGAAAGCAACTATGGATTTAAGAAGATGGTAAAGGAGTTTTACCTGAATACTTTAGCGCTAAATTTATAACTGGGCAACTTGGAAAATGTTCACTACCTATTTAATGTGCATTATTTTTTGTTTTGTTTTAACTTTAATTTATAATTTAAACACTTGTTTTAAAAAGTTAGATTACTTCCTAAATTAACTGTTTGATAGATTTACGATTTGTAAACAGTTATTGTACCTTCTCCTTATTTTAATGTATTTATCTTCTAAACGTTGGTTGTTTGGAAGAGATCGCTTGTTAGCGATAAAACCGCCTTTTGTATAAAATATGTTTTTATAAATGTAATATGTAACAATTTCATGTTTTTAGTTGTCCAATAAAGAGTTTATTTTTATTTATTACTTCTGAGATGTGCTCGTTCCATTGTCAATAAATCTGGATGTAATGATGAAATGCCAGGTATACCATACCAATATTCCAAAATTTGGTCTTTCTTGATTGATATGGTATACCTACCTTATTTCGTTTTACAATAATGCATATGCAAAAAAGTATATTATTGTTTACAAAAAAAGACAAGTTGGTCAAAACCTCCAGTTTTATACAAGACTAGCTGACCCAGCACACTTCGTACCGCTTGACATATTTTATGCTTCGATAGTAGCGCAGTCTATCGGACCCAATGTAAAACATTGCAAAATCAACGACAACTAGGTGGTAGAGTTTCGCAGCGACTCACCCGGATTGGTATCACCGCCTTGCCTATTCCTGCCGCCATAATGTCATAACGTGTAAACGTTCGGAGGCTTATCCTCCGAACGTAGCCGGTAAACTTACTTTTGCTCGAGGCCTAATATTCTGACCTCAGGTTGGCAACGCACAATTACCATCTTTGGATCCATACCATCTCTGGGCGGCGTGATTTTCTTACCATCAGGAAATCCGTCTGCTTGTTTGCCTTCCTATACCATAAAAAAAAACTTACAAATAAAAAAACAATTAAAAAAACATGTACAAATCTATTGTACAAGTCTTTAAGTTTTAAAATATATGTAAGTTTTTTGTGTACCTACAATAAATGATTAAATAATAAATAAATAAATAAACATTTTCCAGTTTGCCAAATAATGTATCTAAAGCAAATAGTGCCTGGAATTATTAACCATGGTTATTAATCAACACATAAATCCATTATTTCTGCACTGAGATTAGAGAGGAAAGTATCCTCACAAAATCTATTATAGGGGTTCTTTATTTTTGCATTTCCTTTTATAGTTAGAAGTACAAAACTATTGGTATAGGTATATAAATAGGTTTTAGCTTATTTTAACGACTGAAATTTAACACTACTTAGGTTTCCAGCAAAATTGTCCCATACATATTTTACAAGTAGAAAACTTGATGGATAATGCATGCCGCTTATTTTATTGATAACTAGCTATCACGGTGAACATCGTTTGACCCGTTCTTTTTATATGGAAAAACTTAAATGTTGTTTTTTCTAGCTTTCTCGCAGTTTTTTGTCTTATCTTTAAAACCTACCCTGGACTTCTACAAATAATACAAAACCAAAATTAGCTATCGGTCCAGCTGTTCTCGAGTTTTAGCAAGACTAACGAACATCAATTGAAAATATGTAAGAAAGATACAAAATCTACAGCCTTTTGCAGTATGAAATCTGTGCCAATAGTTATAACTTATTATAGTAATTACATTAAAGTAAAAAAGAAACTTGCAAAATTATGCAAAGAAAATGACAATGTAAATACAAAACAATATAGGATTCAATTAAGACTTGATGTTGTGTTTGTTGAGGGTACGATACTTGTAAGTATCAAAGAAAAGAGTGACTCTTTTAGGTGTGAACAGAAAAATATTAGAGGTGAAAATAACACTATTTAAAGGATTCTTGGTATGCCGTATCAACATCATATACAATTAATAAATAAAATAAAATAATGCAACTACTAATATACATAAGTATAAAATAAAAACAGCAAAATATTTATTAAAACTAGATAACTGAAAAGATAAAAACAGAAACACAGCTTATAACCATAGAGCATATAAGTAAAAGGGAAAAATATTTAACGCATTTCTTATGCAAATGTTCGTAGATTTGGGCAATGGGGTGCAATGTTTAGCTCAGTTTTCGATTTGGCAAGCTCCAACGCCATACAGCTGTCTATATTTTGAACGAAATCTAAACGAAGCTGAGATTTCAACATGTTTTTATTAGCTTCATATTTATTAAGTTGCTTTAAATTAGATGGTATCGGATTGTGCTTTTTAAATTTATTTGGTTTGGCAGTTTAATCTGTATCGGTTTTATTTGTTAACGTAATTTTAAAGCTTTGTAATTTTATGTCGAAAATTATTAATTGTTTTTATAGCTAATAAAATAGCAAAAAAGCGAAAAAATCTCCTGACAGTAAGAGATAATTAAACCTTGTCATCATAGATACTACGGACTAGAGACCAAAAACCATTTCTAATTATTTGACCGCCTCGTCGGTCGAGCAGCTTGCGTATACCCCTACCTACACCGACTAAGCGCGAAGCTTTTGCGCTAGATTCATTTTTTTAACCTGTCTAGGGAGATTATCATAGGTGAAAGTGGTAAATCGCTGTTCTATGGTCCAGGTGTTAAACTAAATGTGCAAATCAACTGACATTAATAAGATGCTATTATTGCAGCGGTTAATATAGGTAAAGAATTATTAAACAAATACATACAAAATAAGCTTAGCAAAACTGCAAAAACCGACTCTAATTATTTAATTAGGGACCATGTCAAAAAAGGACAATTCTTATTTTAAATGTAGCAAACCGAAATGGTCCCAAATAAATTTTATCAACATCCTATAACAAAAGTACTAGACTTTTAAGTGTGGATTTAGCACACTTATAGTTTATGTGTAGGAGAAGTGCAGAACTCTAATATTTTTCAATGATAATGCTTACAAAGTACATTAAATAAATAGGCGACCACTGGTTATTAATAAATATCTATATTTACAGCACTGATTAGATCTTATTACGTATTACGTAGTATCACTATATGGCATATAACAAAGTCGCTTTCTGCTGTCAGTCCATACGTATGCTTAGATCTTTAAAACTATGCAGCGGATTTTAATGCATATCGGATTCTAATAGACAAAATAATTCGAGAGCAAGATATGTAATATGTATAATGTAGTGATAATTACATCCCCTGAGTGAAGCCGGGGTTAGTCGTTAGTATACATACTATATAGCTTAATTAATTTGCCTAAAAATTGATGGTGAGGTAACTTAAAACCAGGAGACGGTAATAGGATACTTTTTATCACGCCCGACTACGACGAAACTAGAAAAACTTTTTTTTTCTTCATACAAACTGAACGGGCATAACACAGTTCGCTGGAACAGCTAGTGTTAAATAAACATTTTCTTCTTTCTTCCCTTCAAAAATCCAAATACTCGTAAATTTAAAAATACGGACAGAAATGTCCAAACTAACTTACGTCAGTTTTATTTCAATTTACGATTATACGTGCATTGTGGGTATTGAGGGGGCACGTATGACAGCTAATGATGAAGCCCCAGCGGTCTGAGGAGCTTTAGGGAAACTATGGCCTTACGTCCTATTTATCCTATTTAAACAAAAGGCAATGGGCAAAATTACAACAAATACTAAATTTTGACGGACTTGGAAAAAGAAGGAGGTTATTTGTTTCTGTTATTTTTGTTAATCGATTTTTTTTAGTTAAAAGAGCGTACTATCGAGATGGTGAAGAATTCCGTTGAAATTTGAGAAAATAATTCAATGATTTATGTACTTACGGCCAATATTAATAATCAATCCTAATCCAAAACTTGCTGTCCAAGATTGATATTTTGATCCATTTTTATGATATCGCTTGCCAATAACATATCTGTGGACAGGATGAATATGGCAATTAGGTATAGGATAGGCCGGCAGATAAGCAACTATCTAGATTGCTTGATATCCATCTTTAGAGAAATATTATTAACATTGGCCGTTAGACGACATAATGTAAAATCGAAGTACGTTTTTTGAAGTTTGTCTGCTCTAAAACTATACGAATTTAGAGTTGTTATAGTGCATTAATTAATATATTATATTGTATTGTTCGATACACACATATCTTACTAGATTTAGAGATTTACAGTGCAGGAATAAATGTATATTGTATGGTTTAATACAATCTTAGTACCAAGTTCCTTGCCACTTAGGCAGAGAGAGCCGAGTTAATTTTTTTGCGATCCTTGCAATAATGCTCATCTTTCTTCACATTTATAACTCTTTTTAAATAATCACGGCGGTTTTGGAGACTAAATACCACGCTCGGATATATATAGTTTTATGATTTATTTTATTTGTCATTCTTTCGTTGTAACCAAACCAAAGGATCTGGGATTGAAAAATAGCGTTGGTATAAAAATTTATACCACCACCATTTTTAAATCCCACTTTTTCTCTCGCGGTTATGAATGCAATTTCGCATACGTTACAAATTTAAAGTCGCAGATTTTCCTTATGACTAATCTTCATATCCAATTTATTTTTAATATCTTTAGGATAAATTAAAAAAAATAAACAGACAATTATACAAAGCCAGTGATCTAACTTAAAACCTTAATTGTTATTGTAGCAATCAAGAATTTATAAACATTATTCTCAATCTTCTTCGGTCTTACGAACCGTTAAAAAACCTTCAGCAACCTAACCTGACTTAGAAACATATCTGATACGGTGACCATTTACCATCAGATACTCTTTTTTAAAATTAATAAGTCATATATTTATTTATGTATTGTATACTTGCTTATGCAACGCACCTACCATAACATCTGTGTTCCCGGATGTCATGTTCCAGTTTGAAGAGTAGATTTACCTGTAATTGTTAACTCTTAGTTTCAAAGACAGACATGTCGTTGCTACTAATTGTTAATGTTATGTAGTGCATGTTGTATAAACAAGAGGCTAAATATCCGCCAAACGATTTGACTTTCTATACTATAAAAATATTTCTGAATTCAAATGAATTATTAAACTTTACGTATTTTTTTAATCTTTGTAAGTAACATTAGCATAATAAAATTAATATGCATACACTAACACGAAGCTAATTAGAAATTTTCAACCATCTAGAAGATACTATTTAATTTATTATACAACTACTAACGCCATCTCTTGACAATATTTTGTAATAAACTCAAAGTTTTGTTAGGGAACTTTTAACTTTAGTTGGTTTCGCGAAGTTCTAGCAATGCTTATTTGAAGGTGTTATGTCGTTATAATTCATCGTGCCTATTATTTTGCTACCTGCTATTTAATTTAGGCATAAGTTTAGACTTTCCAAGATGTCAGACCAGAAACTCGATTTTGCTATTATTTAAAAGTCACTATTAATAAGTAACGAAAAATGAGACTAGTTTTGGAAGTTCAACCATGTATTTAGCGCCTAATAAAGTACAATATATGACAAATACATCAATAAATTTTGCTATAATTTTTATTTTTATTGATTAGCAACTAATATTAGAGCGCTGCTTCTGTCGAATAAAAAAAGTCAAGAAACATATTAAGTTGAGTATCTTTATTTTTGTATAATATTTCCTATTTTACATTGTTTTAAAATGTTTATAAACTTTAATGAAATCCGTAGATACGTCTAACTGGCACGTAAGCTTAAAAATAATCGTCCATTAAATGTAGGGTCAGCAGGTAAACAAAGCGACGCATTAAGAGGGTGTATTAGCAGCGGACTGAAATATGTCGGTGGCGGTAAATTTTCTTACGCACCCCCACTGACGCCGACCCATCGACAGTCCTGAAGGGTACTGCTAGCAAAAAAAACATTTAGGCTTTTTAAATGCGTTTAAAAAATGTTGTAAAAATCATTATCATGTTAAAAAATAAATATGTGAATAATTTTCTTGTGAAACGTATTTTCCAAATAAACATTAGTATTTTTTGAAGAAAAAATGTATAAATTCTATCGCACATGGTATTTAAAATTATATATACATGTTTATGTACTTCTAAATTTTACTTTTTTTATATTATTGTG